>OZ005651.1:160257251-160602251 GCA_963930645.1 Salticus scenicus | reverse complement strand
TTCTCTTGGTCTTAATTATACACGTGCTTCATAACCTTCTATTCCCAATTTGATTACTCCCATTAAAAATTCCTTTAAAAATAGTAAAATTTCTCCAGGTCAGTTACAATCTCTTCGTATCATTTTATCTAACATTATTTTTACTAATAATCGTCCAGAAAAGTCTAACCTTACTTTTCCAAAATCAACACTCTCTGAATTAAACTCCGCCCCCAATTTAATTGTCACGAAAGCTGACAAACAGAGACAAAGAGTTCTGCTCAACAAATCGGATTATATTTCCCACGTTGAGTCCATGCTTTATTCAGGTTCCTATTCGAATTTTAAGGAAGATCCTTCTAATGATCCTCTTGATCAATGTCACCAAATTTAGGTATTTTTAATTAATATCCACTGCTAAATTTTAACTGTAACAGTTGCCCAGTCACTTCGAAGGTTATTCCATCCATTATGTATATCTAATATCACTCATCAAAATTATTGGTGACAATTAAATAAAAGAGTCCCTAAATTTGGCAAAACTGATCTTGATGAAGTTAAATACGTTAAAAATTCTGTTGTTCTTAATGATAAAACTAAACGCATGGTGATTCCTTCCACTGTTGACTGTGCTCGTTTCTATGCTCGTCCAAAAATTCACAAGCCAACAACTGTGCTTACGGCTTGTTGTGTCTAATATTGGTATAGCTTCTTATAATGATGCCCATTTTCTTTCAAAATCTCTATCTCAGTTAAGTAGTAACCTTTATACCTATAGTAAAACATTCTTATGACTTTGTGGACAAACTCTCTCTCTCTCTAACTATACTCAGTGGCGGTTCGTCATTGAGGGCACCTGGGCCTGGCCCTACTTGAATTTTTCTCTCTATTAAAAATAAAGTAATATATCTCTCTTTTTATTTTATTTTTTTTATTCTAACGCTTGTAAAAATGTATCTATCAAGTTAGAAACGTGCATCCAATTTCCTCTTATTCTTCTCGGACATAAAGTTTGCTTGTCCCTTTTCTGCTTTTCTTTTACCGAATTACAGCTAGTTCCTACTGACAGTTCAGCCATTTGGGCACTTTGATTTGTGCCCGATCTTGTGCAATAATTAGTATAGTATTTATTGCTTTGCGCATGGAATATTGTGTTAACACATTTGGCGAAGTAGAGCTTTATCAATGTTAATATTCCCATACTTTTAAAGTGTTAGGGGCACTTGGCGAACTGGCCCATGTAACGTAGTTTAATGAAAAATAACTGTCTCCTTTAAGATACATTATCCATACGGATCATGGAAAGAATTTGGCGACTTTCACAGTACTTTTTATTTATTTATTTTTCTACTGATAGTGAAAAAGAGGAGACTTTTGTGATGTATTTTTTTTTTTTTTCCAAATAAATCTATTCTTGTTTAAAAACTAACAGTGATAGAAAGGAATTCTGTTGAAAATTTATTGACAAAAGGATTAAAACATTTTTGAGAAATTCTATGGGACAGGAAAGTTTAAATGCACTTGCAGTTCTCGCAATCCACAAAGACTTTATTTTCACAATTCCAGAATTTAATGAGAAAGTAACTGGAAGGTTTGCTCGACAAAAAACTCAGTGAGCAGAATATTTATTTTTGTATAAATAATAATCAGATTTAAATACTTGTACAGTTTTCGCTACCTAAATTTGTAAATCTATTTATTATATATTTAATAAAAAAAAAATTAAAAAAATTCATGCGATTTAATGTAATATTTTTTATAATTATTGTTTTTTCAGTCAAATACTATTTGATTAAAGTATTTTTAATAATAATAATCACATTTACATAAATTAATATTGGTTATTTAAAAAGTACATTTCAAAATTATTATTAAGGGATAAATCAATCCTTTTCAAATATACACTGCATAAAAAAAGTAGACGGACACTTCTTTACAATTTTTTAAAACCCCGTCTTCGTTTAATAGGAAATGTCAATTAAAATTCTTTAACATGTTTATACTTATCAATCTTCATATTTTTGAGAGAAATATAAAAATATTCAATTATTTATAATTTTAATGTAGGGAAATGCAGAAAAGAGAAAAGATATACATTTGCACAATACTTTTTTCTTAAAAAGTAGACGCACACTGGTCAAAAACTGCAATTATCTAAGTGGGTGTTTCTTGTGGAATACCAGTTTTGCATGTACATGTACATTTGGCATTTTGCCAATTGCTAACGTGCTTGACAAGATGATTTTATGTACTTAAATTTCTTGGAGATGAATGTGCCATGCCACGAGGAATTAATTCCTCTAACTGATTACCAGAAAGGACAGATTATAGCACTGAAAAATGTTAATAAAGGAGTCAGAGAAATTCGTAGGCTACTTCTAATAAGCAAAAGTAGCATCAGCGATTTTCTACGTGCCCTTGAAGCCCATGGCATAAGGAAAAAGGGTGGCCGGCCAAAGAAACTTTCGCTTAGAGACCAAATAAAAATTTTTACTGAGCTGAAAAAAACTGGAGCATCAATTACCAGAGTTCGAATAAGCACAGGAATTACTAACGTAACTTCTCAGACAATTTATAACTACATTAAGCACTCAGAGCTCTTTCAATATAAGAAGAGAAAACATCATCCATGCTGGAAGGATCACCACATGACAGAACACCTACAGTGGGCTCAAAACCATACGTTTTGGACTACAGAATGGATATCTGTAGTTTTTCAGATGAGAAAAAAATTAATTTAGAGGATCCAGATGGATATCAATATTATTGGCACAGTTTGGAGAAAGAAGACAAAGTGTACTTTACTCGGCAAGTTGGTGGCAGTGGCGTGATGGTGTGGCTAGCTGTTGGCTATGGTGGAAGGACAAATTTAGTCTTACTAAGTAAGAAGAAAACTCACAAAGATTATATTGAAACACTAAGCAGTGAGCTTTTGCCATTTGCATGTGATCTTGGAGGAGAAAACTGGATTTTCCAACAAGATGGAGCGCCAATACACACCGCTAACAACATTAAAACTGGTTTCATGAGAACAACTTCAATGTTTAATCCTGACCAGCCAAGAGTCTGGATATGAATCCTGTAGAAAACATTTGGGCTGTACTTGTTCATAAAATTTATGAGGGTAGACACCAGTATGAATCAATTCACCAGCTCAAAGAAGCTCTTACAGACATTTGGGAAATTTTCTGCCAAAAAAAGATTCAAAATCTCATTGATTTGATGCCTAACAGAGTATACGAACTTATTAAAGCAAATGGAAGACGAACCCCTCACTAAACGTTATATTTTAGAGATACAAGATGTGTCCGTCTACTTAAAAAAAAAAAAAAAAAAAAAAAAAAATTACAGTTCAAATATGCACCATTTTTGTTTCCTGAATTTTTCCACTACATAATTCAAAAGGATTGAATCTATATCCTAAAAATAATAATATATGATGTCTCAAGAATATTATTATATTAGAGAAATGAACCTCATACCTCTAATTAAAGAAATAAACAGCTTTAAAGTATCAAAAGTGTCCATCTACTTTTTTTATGCAGTGTATATATATATATATATATATACACACACACACTTTTTTTTTTTTTTAATATAGCAATGGATTTTTAAAGTGTCTTTATTTGCGTATTTTTAACTCAACATTATGCAAAAAACTGCAAAGAAATAAAATGTCAGGCATTAATTTTTTATTGGGACAGTTATAAAATTCTGTATTGCTGAAGGAATATTAAATTTTAAACTAAATTTTCTGTACAGGCTTAATTTTTAATTTTGATATACATTACAAAATCACCTAAAGGTTTTAAATTTTTATAGATAAGCTAGAATATAAAAAAGTAAAATCACAAACACTTTAATTTAAAAATTCGACATTTTAAAAATGCGTATACATTTTTAAAGTACTGTTTATGAAATTTCTAATTTTAATTTAATTTCTTATATTTTGGCTGTGCTTTTAAATACGCTTGTTTTTAAAAGCACAGCCAAGAAACATATATATTAAATATATAATGTTTTTGTTTATACTTAAGAGACTTAGAGTTGTTATAAACAAAAGTAAAAAAAAAAAAAAAAATGCATTTAGAAGAATTTCAGTTTAAAAATTTTGACATTGTAACATTGTAAAATTTTATAATATTCACAATGAATTATAATAATAATATACATAAAAGGTAACAAACCACTTTAAAACACGTAGATAAAGTATTTTTTATTAAAAACTACACAAAGCTTTTCGCTATTATAGTAATAGCATCATCAGGTGTAATTGCGTTACATAGAACTAGCAATATATAAATAAATAAATTCAAACGTTTTAAAGTTACGGTTATAATAAAGAAATTTCATTTCAATATCATTTTCATTATTATTATTTTTTTTTTTTTTTTTTTTTTCTCTATGAGCACAACGCGTGCCAAATTTTATGAAGTGAAGCAGCATCCTTGGAGTTAATAACTTTATTGTACTTAATAATATTTACTGCTTCTGTCATTAGCAGGTCTTGAATGTCACGAGGGGCTGAAATAACTTCAGACTGGGTCCACAGAGGAATAGCATCAGGGTGCTCGTAAAGAAAGTCTACTAGAATTGAACTATTTTTCTCTTTAACATTACGAATGTGTTCAGTAATTCTTGCTTTAAGTGTGCGACGTGTTTGCCCAATGTAGTAAAACAGTTCATCATTATATTTGATAGGGATTTTATAAACCCCTCCAGTAGGTCTGTTGACATCTCGGTCATTAACAACTAAGTTTTTAACAGTACAGGGGGAGGAGAAAGGAATGCATAGATTAAATTTACGTAAAATAAAATGCTTAAAATTTTTAAATTCATTACAGAAAGGTAGGCTATTGGTATATTTAATTTTAGGATTATGGTTAATACTAGTATTATTATAGATTTTATTTTTGATTCCATTGATTATTTTTAAAACCGTGTTTTTACTATACCCAGCGTTAATACCTAAGCGTATAATTTTATTAATTTTTTTATTTTGGTTAAACTGAAAGGAGGTATAATTAATGGCACGAAAAATATAAGAGCAAAAAAAAGCTATTTTAAATTCAATAGGATGAGGACTTAACCTTGACCTAGGATGAGGACCTTTTTGGACTTAACTATTCATCGTAATGAAGATAACTCTACGATTTGGTTAGACGTGTATTACAAAGACACTTTTATCCCTTCCCCCATACTTGTTTCATCTGCTCATCCTATTGAATTTAAAATAGCTTTTTTTTCGCTCTTATATTTTTCGTGCCATTAATTATACCTCCTTTCAGTTTAATGAAAATAAAGAAATTAATAAAATTATACGCTTAGGTATTAACGCTGGGTATAGTAAAAACACGGTTTTAAAAATAATCAATGGAATCAAAAATAAAATCTATAATAATACTAGTATTAACCAGAATCCTAAAATTAAATATACCAATAGCCTACCTTTCTGTAATGAATTTAAAAATTTTAAGCATTTTATTTTACGTAAATTTAATCTATGCATTCCTTTCTCCTCCCCCTGTACTATTAAAAACTTAGTTGTTAATGACCGAGATGTCAACAGACCTACTGGAGGGGTTTATAAAATCCCTATCAAATATAATGATGAACTGTTTTACTACATTGGGCAAACACGTCGCACACTTAAAGCAAGAATTACTGAACACATTCGTAATGTTAAAGAGAAAAATAGTTCAATTCTAGTAGACTTTCTTTACGAGCACCCTGATGCTATTCCTCTGTGGACCCAGTCCGAAGTTATTTCAGCCCCTCGTGACATTCAAGACCTGCTAATGACAGAAGCAGTAAATATTATCAAGTACAATAAAGTTATTAACTCCAAGGATGCTGCTTCACTTCATAAAATTTGGCACGCATTGTGCTCATAGAGAAAAAAAAAAAAAAAAAATAATAATAATAATAATAATAAAAATGATATTGAAATGAAATTTCTTTATTGTAACCGTAACTTTAAAACGTTTGAATTTATTTATTTATATATTGCTAGTTCTATGTAACGCAATTACACCTGATGATGCTATTACTATAATAGCGAAAAGCTTTGTGTAGTTTTTAATAAAAAATACTTTATCTACGTGTTTTAAAGTGGTTTGTTACCTTTTATGTATTATTTATACACGTGAACTGTTTTATAATTTTAAACTTTTAACAGTTTTTAATCTTAAATAATAATATACATAGAACACCACGAATATATACAGATATATATATATATATATATATATATATATATATATATATATATATATATAAAGGATAATTTTCCCCATTAAATAACTTATTCTTTTTGCATTTGAATTATTAATATATTTCACATGTCGTGCAATGGACCGGGCCCCACCTGGGAAAGTTGGCACGAGCCGCCACTGACTATACTATACCAGTGTTCAAAATTAAAGGAACAACCAGCTTTCCCAGTTTCTTCTTTTCCACATAACTTTTAAACAAATATACATATGCATATGAAATTTGGATGGCATGTACCATTATTATATCATTTATCGAATTTTATATAACTTTCGCATAAATAATAATTTTTTAAGTAATATTTATTTAATTTTTCTCAAAAGTAAATTTTACAAAAAACGAAAAATTTCAACAATTTTAGAAAAGGAAACTTAACGAAAAATTGCGTTAAGGATGCATTACAGATAAGGTGGAGACACACATCTTCAAATGTTTAACTAAATCCCGTTTTTCCTTTCTGTATTAATTTTTCTTTTACTTTAATAGTGGACTTTATGAAAAAATATAATTACTAACTTGTAAACTATGAGCATCACCAGAATAATAAAAATGTCGATAAATGATTTTATGATGAACATCTTATTCATTTTTCATGTTTGCATGAATATTTTTTTAAAAATTCTTCACATGCGAAAAAAATAAAAAAGAAGAAACAGAAAAGTGTATACAGGAAGAAAAATCCGGTTTTAATCTAACACATGGATGCATGTGCATCTTGAACTATCTGTAATGCATCCTTATGACCATTTTTCATTACGTTTTCTTTACTAAAATTAGTGAAATTTTTCATTTTTTCCAAAGCTTATCATATATATCAGTATAAATTTTATTATCATTAAAATGAATTCTAAGATCTAGAAAGTTAATTTATTTTTACGTTTGAGTTAAAATTAAATTAGAAGGATAGTCTAATATAATTGAATCAGCTGACTTATTATGAGTGAAGAAAATAATTATATCATCAATGTAACGGTAAAGTAAAATATTGTCATAAGTAAATTGCACTCATAATAATAAAGATCAGCCAACATACTGGAGCTGCATCCTCCTTGCAGGATTCCCACTTTTTGTAAATACAGTTTCCGCCGCTTATTAAAATCACATTCTTTCTGAGGCAAAGTGATTTTATTAAGCTGCTGATTTTTATACCCAGCGAACGTTCCTGCACTCAAGGAAAAGGTATTACTTCCCTGAATTTGGAAAGAAATTTCAAAAGGTAACGAATAATGGAATTAGTAAACAATATTATTAATTTTTGATAATTAATTATTCCTCTGATATAAGTAAATTAAACGCGCAATTTCTATGCACTTTCCTTCAAAAAAAAAAAAAAAATCATTATTTTATTTTACCAAAAGTTCACGCTTTTCTTATAAAATTAAAATCTTTCCGTTTGAACCTCTTAATTTATAGCTATTTCCCCAGTGGCAGAAAGTTTTGTAGCTGTCTGCGACAGGCTTTTAAAATTTCATAATCTGTCTGCAAAATTTGCATGTAATCAGAGGTGAAAATGGCTTACACTCAAAAAGCCTGAAAGCTGATGGAGGTGGGGCGGGGGGCTTAACAACAGTGGTGATATCGTGCAACAATACATGAATACAATTTTACTACAGAACAATATAGTATAAACAATCGTATTCATTCATCTCATTCAATTAAATATTTAATAGCAATGTTTGACACAACACAATATAAATAATTATACATAATAAAAGTATTAGTTTTAGTTTTGATACAGAAATTTTTATAAGTGAATTGTTATCTAAAAGTCGCAGAAAAAAAAAAAAAAAAAATATCGGTGCAGACAAAAACTGTCCCCAAGCCGGTTTTTTTTTTTTTTTTTTGTGTGTTCGCGACTATGTCGCCGTGTCGCGATATTTCTGCTACTGGGTAATTTGCTATCTATAAAAAATATCAATTTTTGACTTAACACATTCGCTGCTGATCTTATGTGACTGCCATTTGGAACAATAATGAACATCATGCAATGGAACATGAGTGGCAGTGAATGCGTTAACCACAATAATTGAGCAAAATAAATTACCTTCGAATTTTTCTCACTTTGGCTTGGTTGAGTCAGTCACCAAAAGCCTCTTTGATTTTAACGTCAGTGGCATCCACCTTATGGCATCTTTGACAAGCAGCTATAAAAACATACAGATGTATAAACACACAAAGAAAATCACCGAACAGAGTTGTGGACCAACCTGCAAGTTGTTCCAAATAGAGTCAAAATCAAACTAATTTATAAATCTTGTAATTTCGCACTGATAATTTTTTAACATTACAGAATTTGACATTTCTAGGACACATTTCATATTTCTAATTACGACAAGAAAAAAATTCATCTCCTAAAAAGTATAGGCATTAAAAAAAAGTATAGGTATTAGGAAAAAGTATAGGCTATAGATTATAAGTACCGTAATTTTCGGGAAATAAGCCGCAGCTTATACGTGTTTAAAAGTTCAAAATCGGCAACTGCGGCCTATCTATTGAGAAAAAAAAAATTCTCGGATCGCAAAAAATTTTAATTATTTAATTTCAAAAGCACAGAATGCGTAAAAACTAAATATTTTGAATTTGATTATGTATTTTGTCAGTAGATGGCAGCACCAGACAAAAATCTTGCAGTAAAACTAGAGCTCTGTTTACTAAAAAATGATTGACCTGAAATAAATAACATTATCAAAACTTAACTTTTAATAACTTATTAATAACTTTTGTAATTTGATGATATTCAAATTATGTCTACATAATTAGCAGATAATAAAATCTTATATTGGTGATATTTAAACTATTTCTGAAATGAGAACATTATTGTTATATTGAATATGTATCCTTACATAATTGCATATGCGTATGTAAATAATAATAATAAAGAAAAGAACAAAAGACTTAAATCCATCAAAGTCTGCATAAAAATCCAAACTTTCCTAAACAAACTTTCTCCCACTTCCACAATAATCTTATCCCACGGAAAAAAAAAAAAAAACTTTCTGATCTCATTATCTTTCTTTATTTTTTTAAATCCTGTTGTCCAAGTTCATTCAGTAAAACAAACAGGGGAAAAAAAAAAGAGCCATCACTTGGGCTATGTGCTGATAAAGGTCAAAGGGCAAGTGAATGAGAAAGGAAAATGCAGCTGTAGCAGAAATAAACAAAAGATAGAGAAAAACAGTGATTTACGGGATTAAAAAACAGAGGAACATGCATTTCAAATTAATAAAATTGTAAATATTATTTGACAAAAAGAAAAGAAGAGATAATAATAGATGAATGAATAAATAAATCAATAATTTATTATTTTTATATCTTTACTTATTTATTATTTTTTTAAAACCAACATTCATATTGTATCATATATTTTACTTAGGTAAATGCGTCCAATTTCTGAAAGATCTAGGTGTATTTCGGAAATTTTCGTAATTCGAAATCGGCGAGTTCCCGACGATTTAATGCTAATGTATTAGTAATAAAAGAAAAAAAAAAAAAAAAAAATGCTTAAAAAAAAATCGATTAAGAAATCGAGGTATGGGTAAAGATTTGTTTAAGCTATAGATTTATCTCGGTACAGGCCGCGGTCTATCTACCGAAAATTACGGTACTAGATTTTTTTTTTTCTTCTTAAAAAAAAAAAAAAAAAAAAGCAATTACACCAAAAAATTCATCGCCAAATAATGACATCTAGATATTATAAATTTCTTTCTATTCCTAAAATAATAATAATAATTTTAAGCATAATATTTTATTTAAAAAACAAAAGAATGTGGTATTAAATATTATGTATTTTAATTTGACATTAAATATGGGAATTTCTATAATATATTTCTGCGCTTTTGCTTTGTGTTGTACACTAATAATATTCTTATTCAGCGAAATGCCTCATACGGGTTAATATGTAGTGATCCTGGGGTTGGTGAGCAGAGTAATAAGGGGGCAGCCTCCTAGTATATTTTAAAAATAAAAATCCCAAGATACACACCTGCAGGGTCCCAACTACCCATTTGCCAAGTTTTGTAGCTATGTGATCAGTAGTCCAAGCACCAGAGTGCAGACAGACACACAGATACTTTATTCATCTAGATTTTGGTATCATTTAAAAAAAAAAAATAATCTGGTGTGTCACTCACACGATTTTCTCTTACCCTGAAATTTAGTACTATAAATACAGGTTGGAGATTAAGAGAGGTAAGATAACGAGTACTGTTATGTAAACTTATGTTAAACAATTCAAATTAGGCTTCGGAAGAGTTTTATATGATAATTAATTCTGTGTGAGGGGGCTACTGCCCCCCCCAACCCCCGTTTCATTAATGCACCTAGATTTATATAAAATTTAATTCGGTTATTAAAAAATAATTCTGTTTTTAAAAAATAATTTATTAAAATTATTATTTAAACAAATTATCTTTTATGATAATGCAGACGATTTCCATATTAGAGAAGTAGTATAACACTAAATATCAAAAAAAAAAAAAAAAAAAAAAAAAAGTCCATTTTATTCTCAATACTAAAAAAAAATAAAAAAATATATATATATATGATTTTTTTTCTAAGTTTTTTTTTTTTTTTTTTTCGTTAAAAGTAAAAAAAATCAATAACTTTGTTTTAAATTATCACAGATCGATGGTTCAACCATTCGTTTTAAAGGTATTGACGAGCTCTTTTAGGCCCGGATCTAGGAGGGGAATGGGGCCAGAGGGGGCACTTGCCCCGGGCGGCGAAGACTGAGGGGCGGCAGCCACCAGGTCCAGCTAGTCTCACTATTTGTACTATGCTAGACCCGATTTCCAGACCATTTTTCATCGTACATTGCATGGTCTGTAACAAGCTCAGAGCAACCTAATGCCCTCCTCTCCTCTCCTCACACGAGACGTATGACCCAAACAGAGTGAAAAACTTGAAAACATAATATTTATGAGCGTGCGAGTGAGTGAGTATTCTAATCTGAACGAAGACGATATACGTATCTTTGCGGGTTTGGTAGGTGAGAGGTGGCATGGCAGCAGCAGTTGACTTATCCAAGTAAAATGAAAAGTATAGGAGGAAAGCGATTCCTCATATTGTAACTGATGTCATTCTATATTTGGCCACTAATTATTTCTTTCTCCGATTCGCTACTAAAAATCCTAGTTTATTATTAAATAACCGCCTTCAGCGACAAGCTGGTTCGCTATCCTTGAAAAATCAGACTGTATGAAACCCCCATTAGGTGGAGCCTGCGCCGCCTTTTTTCCGTTTCTGGACCTACAACAGTTTATTGACATATAGTGCAAATAGCTTTATTGAAAATTTTGATTGTAGTAAATTTCCACCCGGTAGTGCCTGTGGCGCCCCCTTCCCATTTCAGTATCTGAAACAGTCTGTTCGCTTACCACGTGAAAATTTCCATCTTTGAAAATTCTAACTGTAGCAAAGTCCCGCTCGGTGGACACTGCGGCGCCTTATCCCCACTTTAGAACTTAAAACAGCTTGCTCGCTCATTGTGCAAATGTCTTTGAAAACTTTAACTGTAGCAAATTTCTGCTCTGTTACGACTAAGGCGCCCCTTTACATTTATAATTTGGAACAGTCTATTCGCTCACCGTGTAAAGGAACATTGAAAATTCTGATCTCGCAAATCCCCAACCCGGTGGGGCCTACGATCTCTTAATCTACTCACAAGTAATTTAATCGTAATTGGTAATTTTAAATTATTAAAATATCAAAGCGCCATCTGGCAATAGAGATTTACAGCATGTACTCTTCAATTCCAATTCAAATAACATTTAAAGTGATATATCACTTATGGAATTGCGTTAATTAGAAGCTGGGATAGAATAGTAAAATAAACATTGTTATAAAAAGAATTGTCTGACTTTTCCATGGTTTTCTCCGAAACTTGTATAACTGAGGGCAGAATAATGTTAAAATTCCTTAATAAGAAATGTGATCGGAGTACCGGAATTCGAAAGTCTGCAAAATAAAAAAGAATAAATGTGTTCCGGGTTTTCTCTGAAACTCCCGTACTGAATTTAATAGTTTATATCAGTTTAAAAGTTCGCAATAAAATTACTGCAAAGTATATTTCGAATGATACATTATAAATAATTTAATCATAATTAGAATTGGATGTATTGGAATAAAAGTGTTCTATGTTTTCTGGGGTTTGTGCTGAAACTCCTGCACGGAATTTAATGTCTTATATCAGTTTAAAAATCTCCAATAAAATATATTTCAAATGATGTATTATAAGTAATTTAATCATAAATAGAATTGGAGATATTGAAATTTTAAAATATTAGTGTCATCTGGCAACAGAGATTTGGGATCTCTACTTTTTAATTCCAATAAGTTTTAAAATGATATATTATTTATGAAGTTATGTTAATTAGGAGCTGAGATACAAACATTAATAAATATAAACGTTTCTATATAAAAATTTGTGTCTGACTTATCTGTGGTTTTCTCCAAAACTTGCCTTATTCCTGGCTGTATATCGTTAAAAATCCTTACTACGAAATGTGAGCAGAAATTGGAATTCGAAATTCTGTAAAATACAAAAGAATAAAAACGTTCTAGGTTTTCTATAGTTTTCCACGAAAGTTTCAGAAAATGTAAAATTTTCGAGAGATTTATTCATTTCATAGACGTTTATGATAAAAGTGGCAATTGCATGGAGAACATAATTTCTAAAAAGTTAGAGGACGATAACTTATCCAATAGGGACTGTCATGGTCAGTCCTACGATAATCCAAATACGTCAGGAGCGTACAGATGCGTCCAAGCCAGAATAATAATAATAATAATACGCTGCTTTCCATCATGCATTGCCCATTTCCTCAAACTTGTTGGTGTACATGCCTTCTTTCTGCTCCATGGCTAAACGTCTATGTGGAGTAAGCTGTTCAAAGAATTTACAACTTTTTTGTTTCATCTAGTTTACACTGTGATATTATGAAACAAGAACGAAAAATCACATGCGGTTCCCATAGATTATTAACTTTCCAACTAAACGTACCTCCTGTTGCATCATTTAACCATCAATGCACTTTTGCTATTTGATCAGCGTTCTGACGGAATGGAAGAAATACAGACACATAGACTAATTGAACTGATATTCACCCTTAAACATTGTTGTAAAGTGTTAAAAACGCTTAACACAAACGAAAAATGAAACACCAGCAGTATCCTTTTGTATAACGTATCTGAATATTTCAGTGTAGCTCTGTAAATCTTATCGCCAAACATTTCATATTTTGCAAAAAAAAAAATCTTTTAGCATCTTAATAACGAATTTCAATTTAATCATAATTTGCGCAGTAACAATCCCTCTCATAAAACGCAAGGCATTGACATTCTTTTGAGTGTTCCTTTACACAAACCAGCTGCGCTACTAATACCATTTTAAATCGTGAACAACCCATAGTGAACTCGAAAAGATTTTTTTAAGAGTGATCATTTTAAACAAATTCTGAAGACATTTACGGACGCTGAAGGTGGTTAAAGGGACAGACAGATAGACTAATTCAAATCATATTCACTCTTAAACGTTGATTAAAGTGCAAAACGCTTAAACAAAGCGAAACTGCAATTGCAGCAAATTTCAATCATAATCTTTAATTTATCTGAATATTTTTGTGTGGTATTTTTTTACTTTCTTCTATATGTAATATAGAGAAAGTACTGGATTCGCGAAAATTTTCGACCTCCGTTTTTTGACGGATCTACACATTTTGGGATGTCCTGAACACGAATTGATAGTTTTTAAAAAATGTCTGTCTGTGCGTCTGTCTGTCTGTATAATTTTTTTGTGGACACTGTATCTCACGAACCAATGAATGAAATTTAACCAAACTTGGTATTTAGTTGCACCCTGACATGAACTGGTGCCCATTAGATTTGGGGATCAATAGCTCAACAGGTGGTGCTGTGATCGCATTTTATGCAAATTTTTTTAAACTTGTGACTGTAAAATTAATATGAGTTATTGATAATAGTAATAGTTAACTAGGAAAAAATTTCTGTGCATGTGGGGGCATCGCTTACCCCCTGGGGGGGAAGTACCCCCCCCCCTGTGGGGGGTAAATTTTCAAGATGGGTATCTTTCAAAAGATCTCGTCAATACCTTAAAAACGAATGGTTGAACTATAAATTTGTGATAATTTAAAACAAAGTTATCGATTTTTTTTTACTTTTAACGAAAAAAAAAAAAAAAAACTTAGAAAAAAAAAATCGTATTTTTTTTTTTTTTTTAAATATTGTTACTGATTGAATATGTATATAGGAAAATATAGAAGAAAGTCTTGTGGTGGCCACAACATACTAGTTTCTAATGTTAATCATACTATATTTTATAGAAAATAATTTTTGTGCATAGGAATAATAAATGTCTATTTCATTACGATTTGTGCAAAATAAAATGTATTGAAATATGGTTTATAAAAATACCACTCATAGAACACAATGCTTTGGAATTCTTTCGTGTGTCACTGCACACAAACCAATGGTGGTATTTATTCCATTTTCAATGGGAAACATTCCATAGTAAACTTGAATAACATATCAGTTTCAGAGAATTCCATGAATATTTACCGGAGATAGAGCGCAGACAGACAGATAGACAAATCTATGCCATAAACCATTTTCAGTGCTGTTACGAAGTATTAAAAACAAATAAAGAATAGCGTCAAAGGGTCAGACATGATGGTCTGCAAAAGGAGAAACTGTTATCGGTTTAAAAATAAGCCTAAATAAGTTTGTGATGCTTCAATAGAGCTAAAAGATGGGGACAAATCACTAAAGCAAATTCAGAATAAAAACGTCTACGAAATGAGGCCGGGAATTTTGAATTTATTTTATACTTAGTGATATAGAATCATCTTGTGAAAGTGTTCAACTGTGTCAGTAAAGGAATACAAAAAACTGACAACTGATATTGTTTTAACGAAATCAAGTGCTTTTATGGAAGGGTTGGGAAAATACATTAAAAGATTTCGTAATACTGGATTTGACAAATAGTTTAAAAAAGCTACTGCCGTTGCCGAGTTGATGTCATAGATACAACCATTAACCCTAACTTTTCATTCCCCTCAAAGAGTTAAAGAACGTAGAGTGCCGAAAGGAAAAGATGCCTAGCGAATTAGTCGAAGACGAGTTGCAGACATTTGAAACAGAAACACTACCACCAACAAATGCTATATTAGTAGATATATAACACGGGTTCTGCAACCGCGGCACGGCACGGGCGAGCTGTGCTGCTGCCGCACCGTCTCTTATCAGTATCCTTTCGGTAACGCATGACGACATGAAAGATAAGGAGGGTTAGAAGAAAGATGATATCTTGAATGATAAAGAATATTATTTTAAGAGAACTTTAATTAGGATTTTTCTCAAACTTATTTTTCTGTGGTGCTGACATCTATTGAGGAAGTATTGAACTCCTTTATTTTCAAAAAATTTGCTTTTCCTCCTTTACCCTCACTTAGGATCGAACCCGCTATCTGCGGATTGGGAGGCCAGCGTGCTATCCACTCAACCAACATGTGTTAACAGTGTAAACTTTAATTACTTAGTGTAGCGTTTTGTGATGAAATTTATTTTTAATGTAAGTTATTTTCCGATTTAAGAAATGAATGTATTAATATTAGTGTGGATTTTTAGTGCATAATTAATATTTTAATTGTTTTCATAGATTTTATGTGCATAATTAATATTTTAATGATAATTTGGGATAAAATATTAAGAAATTTTTTCTTATGTTTAACAAAATGAGTGATTAAAAATTTTCGTTCAAGTGTGTTTGATTAAAATAATCAGTGGAAATATATGATTTTTCTTCTGTTATATGTTCAAACTTTTTTTTTCTATGTGAACATATATTAAATTTCTTTTTTATTTAATCTTTGGAACTCTGCTAAAGAGTTACTTTTTTTTTTTCTGTGAAATTCTGAAAAGAGAATTTCTTAATTTTTTTATGTATGTTCAAACAGATTTTTTAATCTGCGTGAACATATTTAGACAGTATTTTTAATTATGTAAAATATACGATTTTTCGCAAATGGTTTTCACTAATATTTTTTAAGGAAAAATTGTGGTATAATTTAAATGCGTGCAAAATTTAATAAAATGATTGCAAATTAAGGAAATTTTCTCTCATGTGAAATATTAGCATATGTGCTGCCATCTATTGCACATAAAGTGAGAAATATATGCTTTTTTTTTTATTTATTTAATGAAATAAAGAGTTGTTTTTTATTTATTTATTTATTTTTCGCGAATAAAGTATATTTTTTATCATGCGATTATTTATTGAAACAGAGAAAATAATAATAATAATAATATTATTGAAGTAGAGAGTTAGAAAAAATATATTCAGGCAGAAATAGAGATATTTATTTCATTTAGTAATAAAGGATTAGAAAAATTAACTAAGAATTTGTGTATTTTAAATAACTTTGATAGTGAATTCGCATAGATAATTACTGGGTTGAGATAACTGATAGCGTTTCCCAAATATTTAAAGTGTTAACCAATATCAGTTTTTTTTTTTTTTTTTTTTCGGATAAAGTCTATTGATATATTTTTATCAACTTGCTACTTTTGGTGAAAAGTTTAACTAAGAATTAATAATTGCTTCGAGGATTTGAATGTGTAATGATGATATTTTTAGACATGTACTCATCTTTGATATGACGTAGAATTGAATCCGTCACCTTTTCAACTTAAGTGGTCATAGAGATATGAATTTACTGAATATTATTTACATTAATTATCAATTTTAAAATTAATTTTAAACTTAACAAAAAATTATGATTTTTAAAAAGAGAATTTTAATGATCGGTGGTGTTAGTCGATCTGAGAGAATTTATTTATTTATTTATTTTTATTTATTTATTTATTTTTTTAATAAAGAATTTAATGAGAGGCAATGTATTTCGAGGACTTAGCATTTTTCGCAAGCACTTAATACGTAATACTACAATAAACTCATTTTGTTTGATTATCTTATATAGTTCTACTAAACTAGTTAAAAACTTTTTTAAATTATTCACCTTAAAGTGAAAATACTATACTACAGAGTTACCATTTATTTAATTCATTAAAAAATATGCTTCTTTTCTACACTTCCAAAGAAACAAATGAGTGATAAGCTTATTTCTTATCGACCATGTTGATACTACGTCATACTACGATAAACTCATTTTGTTTGATTATCTTATATAGTTCTACTAAACTAGTTAAAAAACTTTTTGAATTATTCACCTTAAAATGAAAATACTATACTACAGAGTTACCATTTATTTAATTCATTAAAAAATATGCTTCATGAAAATAATGAGCTATCTAGAAGTATTTTTCATTGATATGTAGGATATATTTATTTAATAATATTAATTTAAGAACTTTATTTTATAAATTAACTTCTATCAACCAATAACATTTTACTACGCAACAGAGTTATAGTAGATTTTATTTAACTTATCATAAGCTAAAATCAAACCATGCACTTATTAATCTTATATTCATGTATTTGCATATTTTGTATATTTATGCATCCTTATGTATTTTAGTTATGTAATATTTTAAAATGTGATTGGAAAAAAAATATTTCGCATTATAAATGTAATTTAAGTTTATGCACGCACACACATAGAAAAATTTAATTATTTAATTTTTAATCTTAATAGATTAAAACGGAAATTTAAAAGTTAAGCATATGTACATTGTGAAATTGATTAAGATTTAATATTACAAACTTAATTATATTGAGTGAAATTAGGATGTAGCTTATTAGATGTCCAATAGCTATAAATGATGTAAAAATGTTGAAATACATTAAGATTTATTACTTACTTAGATATATTTCATGTGCATATTTAGTACTTTTTGTGATGTAATGTAGCTTATTAGATGTCCAATAGTTATAAATGATGCAAAAATGTTGAAGTACATTAAGGTTTAATAGCTGCTTAGATATATTTTATGTGCATATTTAGTACTTTTTGTGATGATATGCGACTTATTAGGTGAACGATAGTTATAAATGATGCAAAAATGTTGAAGTACATTAAGGTTTAATACTTGCTTAGATATATTTTATGTGCATATATAGTATTTTTTGTGATGTTATCAGACCTGCCAACTGCTACGAATAATTCGTAGTTGCTACGAATTTGGGCCATAAACTACGATGCTACGAAAATCGGCTCAAAATTACGAATTTTTATGTAGCACCAAATCTGCAACGTTTTTGACTATCAATCTTTTGACTTTTCAATCTTTTTCCATCCACTCCATAAATGTTAATTTTCATTTTAAATTTGCTTTATTAGATTCTAGAACGTATAAAGAGATAGGATTGTTAAATATTTCTCATTCGTGTATTTTTTTGTGTCCCCCCTTGTGCCCCACCCCACCCCTAATGATCGGCAAACAAACGCTTTGTGGCACCTTGGGATTCCTAATCTTTTCCCATCCGCAACATAAATGTCACTGCTCTTTTTAAATTTACTTTATTAGATACTAGAACCTATAAAGAAGTAGAATCATTCAATATTTCTCACTTTTTTTTTCTCCCCTCCCCCTCCCTAACAATCGATGATCAAACGCCTGCAGAAGCCTTTGAATTTATATTTTAACATTTTTAAAATAATTATACCAGTGCTAAGATTATAATTTTTTGCAATAATTATAATTTATATTTAAAATTACTTACATAATTAAACACACAACAATAATACTTAATTGGCTAGCATTTTTGCTGAATTTTAATAATTGGCTGAATATAGTGTAAAAAGAGTAATTCTGAATTAAAATAAAATTATTTTACACCTGATTTCACAAATTGTGTTTGTTTCTTAAACAGTACAGTCTTTCGTTATATATGAACACTAACGCAAATTATTTCGATAAAAATTATAACTTTAAAAATATTTAATCTAAGGGAGGGGGGGAGGGTAAAAATAATTTAACATAATGTGGCCAGATTGCTGTGGCAAATAAAAGCCGGATGTCTTGCATGAAAATTTTTCATCAGGGCTGAAAATAGTACCCCGTGGATTATACGCAAGAAAATACGGTGATATACATTTATTTGTTTACGATTCATGTGTTGCATGATAAAAATGAACCAACCAACCATCCAATCCATTTTTAAAATTGGTGTGCTACTAATTGTCATTTTCAAACATTGGCAGGTATGTGTTATGTAACTTTTTAAATGAATAATACTTATAAATATTGCAAAAACGTTGAAGTACATTAAGGTTTAATACTTACTTAGTTATATATTTTATGTGTATATAGTACTTTTTGTGATACAAAATATTCTCGGGGAATAGTAGTTTTCAAGCGATTTTAACCACAGGAATACACTTTGTTTAAGATAGAAATAGATGCACTAGTATTGAACATGCTGGCTTCTTTTATGGTCACGTGATCCAATCAGAAGCATGGATTTTTAACAATTATAAAATTAAGTGATTTTAGTATACAAGTTTCGGAAAAAACCATGAAAAACTTCAAACGAATAGTCTACAAGCTTTAAAATCAGTGATGCGCAAATTATTTGTTTTAACATGTTGATAAACCAGATTACATTAAAAGGTTTGGGTATTAAAATGATACATATTTGGCGTGATTAATAGGGGTTCTAAAGAATTTGGCTGCTTCACCTAGTGTATGAATTTAGCTTATATTTGGCGTGATTTCGCCAATAATTACAAATTTGGTGGTAAACCTACAGTATAAATGCACTCGCAAAGAAATTTTAATCAGTTGCTGCTATATTTTTGAGGAGTGCGCACGTTTAATTTTATAACTTCGATTTTGTATAACACTCTACTTTTTAGTGAGAGAGATGGATTTATCTGAAAAGATGCCTATTTCAAATGATTTGTCATCAAACTTGGATACTAAGAAACTACCGAAAACTTTTAGTTGTGTTTCTTGCAGTGTGGTATTTAAACGAAAATGGGATTTGCTTCGACACATGAAAATTCATCTCAACGAAAAATCTTTTATTTGCAATGAATGCTCGAAAGCATTTACCAGATCAGATGAGTTAAAGAGCCTTTTAAAAATTTATGAAAAGATTCCTATTGAACATAGATGTGAGCAATGTAGCGAATCCTTTAATCGCAAGTATCAGTTGCTGATACATATTAGAAAAAACCATCAAAAACCTTTACCAGTGCATTCCTGTGATCGATGTGCAGAAACATTTAGACAGAAATATAAATTATTAGAGCATGTTAGAGAAAATCATCGAAAACCCTTATCGCAAGCAGCATTAAAGGGATTGACAAATTCTGACCGAGATCTTCTGAAGGAGAAAATTATGCATTTTAAAAGAAAAAATGCACTTAATACATTTACAATAACCACATTTGATAATAAAAACAAAGATTTGGATTTGACGTCATTTTTTAATAATTTAAGAACTGACATTTTAAACGAATTAAACTTTCAATTAAATGACCAAGGAACATTGAAATCGTATATTAATGTTGAAACTATTTTTAGTTGTATTTATGAAAATGGAGAGAAGGATTTTATTACAACAACTTTTTTAATAAATGATTTGAATAATGATCTTGAAAACGCTTTTAACAAGATGAAAAAGTGTTTTGATGAATTTAGCGAACAAGGATCAGGTTGGACATTAACAGAAATTTTCAAATTAGAACTTTCTATGACTAAATATGGTTCTTTTCAAATGTAATATCTGATTTTACTATATATATATTAAAAATTGTTAGTTGAATCTTATAAAATTATTGTAAACTTTGTATAAAAATGATGCATGTAAAAATCTTATAATTTAAAAAATAAAAG
This sequence comes from Salticus scenicus, assembly GCA_963930645.1. Classification (NCBI taxonomy): domain Eukaryota; kingdom Metazoa; phylum Arthropoda; class Arachnida; order Araneae; family Salticidae; genus Salticus; species Salticus scenicus. Next base: position 160,581,182 of record OZ005651.1, on the reverse strand, counting down.
TATGTGTATAAAAATTGTATTTTTAATTATTTATCTCATATAAAAATTTTATGTAAAAGTTTAAACTATTAATCGGATTTTTAAAATAAATGCACTTATGTTAATGTAGAGATATTTTATTTATTTTTATTTTCATTTTTATTTTTTTTTAAATATGATTTTAAAACTATATATTTTAAAACTACATTTTTTTTTTTTTTTAAACGTTTATTTCATAAATAAATTGATATTTTATAGTAAATATATATAATCATATTCTTACCAATTTTGGAGATTGTATCAAAAAATCATGAACTTTGCATTTGACACATAGTCTAGAGTAATACTAATCTACTTAAAAGTTTAACTTTTCTGCGTGCTTGAAATTAGACATGAATAAATTATCTGTTTTAACACGTTGATAAACTAAAATATTTTACAAGATTTGGCTATTAAAATAACGTATCTGCTAAGATTTGGCGAGATTTTTTTAATGTATTTGGCAATAAATACTGATTTGGCATTAAACATAGAGTATAAATTCAGTCTTAGAGGAAAATTTAATCAGTTGCTGACTTGTTTTCATGGTTCAGTTTTCATATAGCATTTTTAAAGTTTTACTTTGATTAATTTTATAATGGATCTATCTGAGGAAGTGCAAGTTTCTGTTCATCAACAACCCTCTTCATGTTTTGAAGATGAGACTTTACACTTAAAGGATGCAAAGCCATATATTTGTGATATATGTAAGAAAGCATTTAGGAGATCGTACGATTGTAAGAAACACTTAAAAATTCATGAAAAACCTCGCATAGGATATGGGTGTGAATACTGTATGGAAAATTTTACTCGTAAACGGGATTTTTTAAAACATAATGCAAAAATTCATAAAAAGACTTTACATAATCACAGTTGTGATGAATGTAGTGAAGTGTTTAGGACTAAACAAGATTTATTGAATCATAAAAAAATGCTACATCGAAAGGTTTTACCTGAATATCTATGCGTAGAATGTAACGAAAGTTTTCGATATAAGTATGAATTATTACGTCATAACAGAAAAAATCATCGTAAAGATTCTTCTGCTTACGTATGTACAAAATGCAATGAACGAAATACTCTGCCGATAAACAACTTAGACAGTGAAAATATGAACTTAACGAATTTTTTGAATAATTTGAATACTGCTTTTTTAACCAACAACTATTCTTTACCAAAAAGCTTTCATCATGAAAATAACAATATGTATTTTTTAATATTTTTAAATAATGAAAATATGAATACCGAACGCATAACACAAAATATTGACTCACCAACCAACAACTTTGAGAGTGCAAATGCGAACTTAATGAATTTTTCAGATAATCAAAATATTGTTTTTGGTTCATCAACCAGTGAAAATGTGATCTTATCAAATGTTTTGGATAATAATGAAAATGCATACAACGTTTTACCCACTGCTAATGGAAATATGAATACTGAATGTTTGACACAAAGTAATATTTATGACTCACCAACGAAGAACTTTGAGAATATAAATGTGGACTTTACGAATTTCAATGTAGAGTGTATGAGTAATCAAAATAATTTTTCACCGGTGAGTGTTGATAACGACTTGTTGACATTTTTGGATAATTTTAATGTAGAGTGTATAAGTCAATGTAACCTTAACGATTCAACAACAATTTAGATTCATATGAACCTGTTTTTATATTGACAATAATAATGTAAAATAAATTATTTTAATCAAAAATTGTGTTTTTATTATGAAATTACTTTCTACACACTATTTTATATTACAATAGATACGTTAAGTCTCGAAAAAAAAAAATCTAAACATGTATAAATATATTTTTGCTTTCTTATTAACTAAATCGTTTAATACATTTATATAAATAAGACTTGGTGATTTTAATTCGTTTTAAAGAAATTCTCTCCCAACAAATTGGAATGAGACGAAGTGACTTATAAAAACCGTAAAATAAAGAACTCTAATATTGCTGATTTATTATATATTTTCTATGAATAAGAAAGTGCCTATCAATGCACAGGGCGAATTGTTGCAAGCTCTTAATGATATCCCTAAAACCTTTACTAAAAACAAATTTTTGTTATCTTCTGTACCCAAATGTAGTCCCACCTATTGGTTAAATTATTAATATAAAACACTGGTCTCTTTATTTATGTTTAAATAAAAATATGTTTATGTTTATTATGTTTAAATATAAAAACTGGACTTACCTCAACACAGTTGTTAATTTGCGTCCTTCTCTTCTACTCGCACAGTGTGAAATGAGCGATAACACTATTTCTTATCAAGGTCACGTGGTAAGCTTTCTTATCTACTACGTCACATGACATTGTCTACTATGACGTAGTAAGCTAAACACAAACCCTACACTAATGTAGTATATGTGACGTAGTAGATACGTGCTAGATACGTCATAGTAGACAATGTCATGTGACATAGTAGATAAGAAAGCTTACCACGTGACCTTGATAAGAAATAGCGTTATCGCTCATTTCACACTGTGCGAGTAGAAGAGAAGGACGCAAATTAACAACTGTGTTGAGGTAAGTCCAGTTTTTATATTTAAACATAATAAACATAAACATATTTTTATTTAAACATAAATAAAGAGACCAGTGTTTTATATTAATAATTTAACCAATAGGTGGGACTACATTTGGGTACAGAAGATAACAAAAATTTGTTTTTAGTAAAGGTTTTAGGGATATCATTAAGAGCTTGCAACAATTCGCCCTGTGCATTGATAGGCACTTTCTTATTCGTAGAAAATATATAATAAATCAGCAATATTAGAGTTCTTTATTTTACGGTTTTTATAAGTCACTTCGTCCCATTCCAATTTGTTGGGAGAGAATTTCTTTAAAACGAATTAAAATCACCAAGTCTTATTGTATATAAATGTATTAAACGATTTAGCTAATAAGAAAGCAAAAACAGGGTTCCCACTCTTAACAAAGAAAAAAATTCAAGGACTTTTCAAGGCCTATTTGAAATTTTTCAAGGACTAAGGGAAAATCGCAGAACGCTAGGTATACACACAAAACTTTAGTAACTACTTTCATTAGTAATATATTTTTCACAATTAGAATAACTTTGCCTGTTTTCACAATACATTTTTGATGGATTGACCAAATTAACTTTTACAAGAGTCAAAAACGATTAGTTCAGGATTTGGAATCATTATGATTATTCCAAAGTTTTTAGGTTTGAGTCCTGGTCTAGTCACTTTCTGCTCAAAATTAATGACCAGTCCATCAAACAGGTATGAGACTGGCAAAAAAAACCAAATAAGTCGAAACTATATGCAAAAGCAAGACAATGAAATAAGAATTTTATGACAAAATCATTATATTAGACAATGGCGTGCACATGTGGAGATGGAGATAGTTTAGCAATGACAGAATTCGCGATAAGCACGTCTACTGGAGTGGAAAATTCAAGGATTTTCAAGGACTTTGCACAAAATTCAAGTACTTTCAAGGGCCCTTGAAAAAGAAAATGAAATTCAAGTACTTCTTAAGGACTTTCAAGGACCGTGGGAACACTGAAAAATATATTTATACATGTTTAGATTTTTTTTTCGAGACTTAACGTATCTATTGTAATATAAAATGGTGTGTAGAAAGTAATTTCATAATAAAAACACAATTTTTGATTAAAATAATTTATTTTACATTATTATTGTCAATATAAAAACAGGTTCATATAAATCTAAATTGTTGTTGAATCGTTAAGGTTACATTGACTCATACACTCTACATTAAAATTATCCAAAAATGTCAACAAGTCGTTATCAACACTCACCGGTGAAAAATTATTTTGATTACTCATACACTCTACATTAAAATTCGTAAAGTCCACATTTATATTCTCAAAGTTCTTCGTTGGTGAGTCATAAATATTACTTTGTGTCAAACATTCAGTATTCATATTTCCATTAGCAGTGGGTAAAACGTTGTATGCATTTTCATTATTATCCAAAACATTTGATAAGATCACATTTTCACTGGTTGATGAACCGAAAACAATATTTTGATTATCTGAAAAATTCATTAAGTTCGCATTTGCACTCTCAAAGTTGCTGGCTGGTGAGTCAATATTTTGTGTTATGCGTTCGGTATTCATATTTTCATTATTTAAAAATATTAAAAAATACATATTGTTATTTTCATGATGAAAGCTTTTTGGTAAAGAATAGTTGTTGGTTAAAAAAGCAGTATTCAAATTATTCAAAAAATTCGTTAAGTTCATATTTTCACTGTCTAAGTTGTTGATCGGCAGAGTATTTCGTTCATTGCATTTTGTACATACGTAAGCAGAAGAATCTTTACGATGATTTTTTCTGTTATGACGTAATAATTCATACTTATATCGAAAACTTTCGTTACATTCTACGCATAGATATTCAGGTAAAACCTTTCGATGTAGCATTTTTTTATGATTCAATAAATCTTGTTTAGTCCTAAACACTTCACTACATTCATCACAACTGTGATTATGTAAAGTCTTTTTATGAATTTTTGCATTATGTTTTAAAAAATCCCGTTTACGAGTAAAATTTTCCATACAGTATTCACACCCATATCCTATGCGAGGTTTTTCATGAATTTTTAAGTGTTTCTTACAATCGTACGATCTCCTAAATGCTTTCTTACATATATCACAAATATATGGCTTTGCATCCTTTAAGTGTAAAGTCTCATCTTCAAAACATGAAGAGGGTTGTTGATGAACAGAAACTTGCACTTCCTCAGACAGATCCATTATAAAATTAATCAAAGTAAAACTTTAAAAATGCTATATGAAAACTGAACCATGAAAACAAGTCAGCAACTGATTAAAATTTCCTCTGAGACTGAATTTATACTCTATGTTTAATGCCAAATCAGTATTTATTGCCAAATACATTAAAAAAATCTCGCCAAATCTTAGCAGATATGTTATTTTAATAGCCAAATCTTGTAAAATATTTTAGTTTATCAATGTGTTAAAACAGATAATTTATTCATGTCTAATTTCAAGCACGCAGAAAATTTAAACTTTTAAGTAGATTAGTATTACTCTAGACTATGTGTCAAATGCAAAGTTCATGATTTTTTGATACAATCTCCAAAATTGGTAAGAATATGATTATATATATTTACTATAAAATATCAATTTATTTATGAAATAAACGTTTAAAAAAAAAAAAAAAAAAAAAAAAATGTAGTTTTAAAATATATAGTTTTAAAATCATATTTAAAAAAAAACAAAATAAAATAAAATAAAAATAAATAAAATATCTCTACATTAACATAAGTGCATTTATTTTAAAAATCCGATTAATAGTTTAAACTTTTACATAAAATTTTTATATGAGACAAATAATTAAAAATACAATTTTTATACATAAACTTTTATTTTTTAAATTATAAGATTTTTACATGCATTATTTTTATACAAAGTTTACAATAATTTTATAAGATTCAACTAACAATTTTTAATATATATATATAGTAAAATCAGATATTACATTTGAAAAGAACCATATTTAGTCATACAAAGTTCTAATTTGAAAATTTCTGTTAATGTCCAACCTGATCCTTGTTCGCTAAATTCATCAAAACACTTTTTCATCTTGTTAAAAGCGTTTTCAAGATCATTATTCAAATCATTCATTAAAAAAGTTGTTATACTTTTTGACCTAAAATTTTGTGTAATAAAATCCTTCTCTCCATTTTCATAAATACAACTAAAAATAGCTTCAACATTAATATACCATTTCAATGTTCCTTGGTCATTTAATTGAAAGTTTAATTCGTTTAAAATGTCAGTTCTTAAATTATTAAAAAATGACGTCAAATCCAAATCTTTGTTTTTATTATCAAATGTGGTTATTGTAAATGTATTAAGTGCATTTTTTCTTTTAAAATGCATAATTTTCTCCTTCAGAAGATCTCGGTCAGAATTTGTCAATCCCTTTAATGCTGCTTGCGATAAGGGTTTTCGATGATTTTCTCTAACATGCTCTAATAATTTATATTTCTGTCTAAATGTTTCTGCACATCGATCACAGGAATGCACTGGTAAAGGTTTTTGATGGTTTTTTCTAATATGCATCAGCAACTGATACTTGCGATTAAAGGATTCGCTACATTGCTCACATCTATGTTCAATAGGAATCTTTTCATGAACTTTTAAATGTCTCTTTAACTCATCTGATCTGGTAAATGCTTTCGAGCATTCATTGCAAATAAAAGATTTTTCGTTGAGATGAATTTTCATGTGTTGAAGCAAATCCCATTTTCGTTTAAATACCACACTGCAAGAAACACAACTAAAAGTTTTCGGTAGTTTCTTAGTATCCAAGTTTGATAACAACTCATTTGAAATAGGCATCTTTTCAGATAAATCCATCTCTCTCACTAAAAAGTAGAGTGTTATACAAAATCGAAGTTATAAAATTAAATGTGCGCACTCCTCAAAAATATAGCAGCAACTGATTAAAATTTCTTTGCGAGTGCATTTATACTGTAGGTTTACCACCAAATTTGTAATTATTGGCGAAATCACGCCAAATATAAGCTAAATTCATACACTAGGTGAAGCAGCCAAATTCTTTAGAACCCCTATTAATCACACCAAATATGTATCATTTTAATACCCAAACCTTTTAATGTAATCTAGTTTATCAACATGTTAAAACAAATAATTTGCGCATCACAGATTTTAAAGCTTGTAGACTATTCGTTTGAAGTTTTTCATGGTTTTTTCCGAAACTTGTATACTAAAATCACTTAATGTTATAATTATTAAAAATCCATGCTTCTGATTGGATCACGTGACCATAAAAAAAGCCAGCATGTTCAATACTAGTGCATCTATTTCTATCTTAAACAGAGTGTATTCCTGTGGTTAAAATCGCTTGAAAACTACTATCCCCCGAGAATATTTTGTATCACAAAAGGTACTATATACACATAAAATATAACTAAGTAAGCATTAAACCTTAATGTACTTCAACATTTTTGCAATATTTATAAGTATTATTCATTTAAAAAGTTACATAACATCACAAAAAGTACTATATATGCACATAAAATATATCGAAGCAAGTATTAAACCTTAATGTACTTCAACATTTTTGCATCATTTATAACTATCGTTCACCTAGTAAGTCGCATATCATCACAAAAAGTACTATATAAATTCATAAAATATAACTATGCAGCTATTAAACCTTAATGTACTTCAACATTTTTGCATCATTTATAACTATTGGACATCTAATAAGCTACATTACATCACAAAAAGTACTAAATATGCACATAAAATATATCTAAGTAAGTAATAAATCTTAATGTATTTCAACATTTTTACATCATTTATAACTATTGGACATCTAATAAGCTACATCCTAATTTCACTCAATATAATTAAGTTTGTAATATTAAATCTTAATCAATTTCACAATGTACATATGCTTAACTTTTAAATTTCCGTTTTAATCTATTAAGATTAAAAATTAAATAATTAAATTTTTCTATGTGTGTGCGTGCATAAACTTAAATTACATTTATAATGCGAAATATTTTTTTTCCAATCACATTTTAAAATATTACATAACTAAAATACATAAGGATGCATAAATATACAAAATATGCAAATACATGAATATAAGATTAATAAGTGCATGGTTTGATTTTAGCTTATGATAAGTTAAATAAAATCTACTATAACTCTGTTGCGTGGTAAAATGTTATTGGTTGATAGAAGTTAATTTATAAAATAAAGTTCTTAAATTAATATTATTAAATAAATATATCCTACATATCAATGAAAAACACTTCTAGATAGCTCATTATTTTCATGAAGCATATTTTTTAATGAATTAAATAAATGGTAACTCTGTAGTATAGTATTTTCATTTTAAGGTGAATAATTCAAAAAGTTTTTTAACTAGTTTAGTAGAACTATATAAGATAATCAAACAAAATGAGTTTATCGTAGTATGACGTAGTATCAACATGGTCGATAAGAAATAAGCTTATCACTCATTTGTTTCTTTGGAAGTGTAGAAAAGAAGCATATTTTTTAATGAATTAAATAAATGGTAACTCTGCAGTATAGTATTTTCACTTTAAGGTGAATAATTTAAAAAAGTTTTTAACTAGTTTAGTAGAACTATATAAGATAATCAAACAAAATGAGTTTATTGTAGTATGACGTATTAAGTGCTTGCGAAAAATGCTAAGTCCTCGAAATACATTGCCTCTCATTAAATTCTTTATTAAAAAAAAAAAAAATAAATAAATAAAAATAAATAAATAAATAAATTCTCTCAGATCGACTAACACCACCGATCATTAAAATTCTCTTTTTAAAAATCATAATTTTTTGTTAAGTTTAAAATTAATTTTAAAATTGATAATTAATGTAAATAATATTCAGTAAATTCATATCTCTATGACTACTTAAGTTGAAAAGGTGACGGATTCAATTCTACGTCATATCAAAGATGAGTACATGTCTAAAAATATCATCATTACACATTCAAATCCTCGACACAATTATTAATTCTTAGTTAAACTTTTCACCAAAAGTAGCAAGTTGATAAAAATATATCAATAGACTTTATCCGGAAAAAAAAAAAAAAAAAACTGATATTGGTTAACACTTTAAATATTTGGGAAACGCTATCAGTTATCTCAACTCAGTAATTATCTATGCGAATTCACTACCAAAGTTATTTAAAATACACAAAATCTTAGTTAATTTTTCTAATCCTTTATTACTAAATGAAATAACTATCTCTATTTCTGCCTGAATATATTTTTTCTAACTCTCTACTTCAATAATATTAATTTTTTTTTTTTTTTTTTTTTCTGTTTCATTAAATAATCGCATGATAAAAAATATACTTTATTCGCGAAAAATAAATAAATAAATAAAAAACAACTCTTTATTTCATTAAATAAATAAAAAAAAATAGCATATATTTCTCACTTTATGTGCAATAGATGGCAGCACATATGCTAATATTTCACATGAGAGAAAATTTCCTTAATTTGCAATCATTTTATTAAATTTTGTACGCGTTTAAATTATACCACAATTTTTCCTTAAAAAATATTAGTGAAAACCATTCGCGAAAAATCGTATATTTTACATAATTAAAAATACTGTCTAAATATGTTCACGCAGATTAAAAAATCTGCTTGAACATACATAAAAAAATTAAGAAATTCTCTTTTGAGAATTTCACAGAAAAAAAAAAAGTAACTCTTTAGCAGAGTTCCAAAGATTAAATAAAAAAGAAATTTAATATATGTTCACATAGAAAAAAAAAAATGTTTGAACATATAACAGTAGAAAAATCATATATTTCCACTGATTATTTTAATCAAACACACTTGAACGAAAATTTTTAATCACTCATTTTGTTAAACATAAGAAAAAATTTCTTAATATTTTATCCCAAATTATCATTAAAATATTAATTATGCACATAAAATGTACGAAAACAATTAAAATATTAATTATGCACTAAAAATCCACACTAATATTAATACATTCATTTCTTAAATCGGAAAATAACTTACATTAAAAATAAATTTCATCACAAAACACTACACTAAGTAATTAAAGTTTACACTGTTAACACATGTTGGTTGAGTGGATAGCACGCTGGCCTCCCAATCCGCAGATAGCGGGTTCGATCCTAAGTGAGGGTAAAGGAGAAAAGCAAAATTTTTGAAAATAAAGGAGTTCAATACTTCCTCAATAGATGTCAGCACCACAGAAAAATAAGTTTGAGGAAAATCCTAATTAAAGTTCTCTTAAAATAATATTCTTTATCATTCAAGATATCATCTTTCTTCTAACCCTCCTTATCTTTCATGTCGTCATGCGTCACCGAAAGGATACTGATAAGAGACGGTGCGGCAGCAGCACAGCTCGCCCGTGGCGTGCCACGGTTGCAGAACCCGTGTTATATATCTACTTATATTACATCGAATTTTAGTCAAAATTATTCACAGACTTGACAATGCGAGGAAAATAAATTATTATTTTGTATTTTTGATTGACGAAGCATTGATGAAAATGACTATAACAGATTTTTAAAAAATATATATAGACTCAATTTGGCTCTTAAATATGTCAAGGGCTTGAAATCAGAAAAATGCTTTTCCGAACATGAAGTTTTCATAGAACAAAGACCACTTTATCGACAAATATTTATGAATTAGAACCTGTTTCTTTATTGGAAGTTATGATTTACTGAGTGCATTTCCTAACATAAGCATAGTTTTCAGAATTTATGCAACTCTGCCTACAACTTCTGTTTCATGTAAAAGAAGCTTCAGAAAAAATGAAACTCACTAAAGATTACGTTCCACAATGTCCCAAGAGCACTTGTCGGAATCGGCAATATTTTCGACTGAGCCAACAATCTCAATTATGACATTTTAACTGAAATAAAGTCGAGGAAAATAAACCTTTAGAATTACATATAATTTTATTACTATAATAAATAATTTTGTAAAAGTCTCAGTATTTTATTTACTAAAAAATTTTGCTTAGAGGGCGGCAAATTGTAAGTCTGCACCCCCCTTTTAAAAATGTAGATCCGGTACTGTCTTTTGAAAGATACCCATCATGAAAATTTACTCCCCTCGAGGGGGGGCTTCCACCCCAGGGGGGGAGGCGAGAATACTACATACACAAAATTTTTTTTCCCAGTTGACTATATCTATTACAATATATCTATATATTCGTTTCATTTGGTTTAGTGCAGTCTATAGACGTTAAACTCTACTTACCTGCAATTTCCCCCATAGATGTAATGTACTAGAATTCTCTTGATTGTCCCTGTACACGAACCATTTGCTTGATCTTAACGAAAAGCTTACTGTAGCATCTATATATGATACACATTTAGAATACCAAGTTTGGAATGTCTGCTACTATTTGTGCTTGAGATATGCTGATAACAGACAGACACACACACACAGACACACAGATATACACACAGACCATTTGCTAAAAACATGATTTTCGTATTCAGGTGACCTCAAAACGTGTAAATATAACAAAATCTTGCGTTCGAAAATTTGACCCAAAAACAATACTTTCTCTACCTTATGGGTAAGAGAAAGTAAAAAAGAGTAACTGATTGAAAAATTTTAATTTATAATTCAGTCTTATTAACTCAGTTACTACTAAAATATCTTAGCACCAGAGGTAAATAATATACACGAATGTGCAAACACCATTCACGTAAATTTTTTATCTTTTGCAGAATTTTTTTTTTTTATTTTTTTTTTTTGCCATTAATCAAAAAAAAAAAAAAAAAAAAAAAAAAACTTCACGATTTAAAACAGTTTACTCAAATATTGCCTCCAAAAATTTCTGCATTGAAAACATAACTCAAAATTCCTCTCTTCCTTTTATGGATATAGATTAAATGCTTTATTTATATTTGTTGTTTTATAGTTTTATTTATCTTTTTCTTTTTTTACTTTACATGCGTTTTTTGTACTTTTTTTTTTTTTTTTTTTTTTAATTTTGTGTTTGCAGGAAGTTTTTCATTTTATCCACCTCTGCTTAGCACTTCCAAAATTTTCTCTTGTTAGTGCCTATGAGACTAAATACTATTTAACTTCAGTCTGCACCTCTATTTCTAATAGCACAGCTCAACCAAAACTACCCAGTGACAGAAAATTTTGTAGATGTCTGTGACAGGTATTTAAAATTTAACAATCTGTCTGCAAAATTTGCATGTAGTCAAGGGTGAAAATGGCTTACACTCAAAAAGTCTGAAAGATGATAGCAGCAATCTGGGGGGGGGGAGGGGGGCTTAACAACAGTGGTGATCTCGTGCAACAATATACAATTTTACTACAGAACAATATAGTATAAACAATTATAAAATCACACAATCTCTTTGCACACATTTTCACTTAGTACTATGATACAAAGTAACATTTACAAAATTTTTACTTACAGTTTTGGATAGCGTGACGCAATAGACAAATCAATTTATTGAACTAGATAATTTCAATTTATAATATAAATTCAGTAAAAGGGTGATTATTTTACAGTATATTTGAAAATTAAAAGCATTATTTCAATGTGTAAACATACTTTATTCAACAAAAGTAATTGTAATGAAATCTAAAAATAAATCTTTTAAAGTAACACTGAGGCGTCACAGAAATTATATCATTTCTTTTAAAACTCATATTTTGAATTCACGAGGTGCAGATGAAAAAGTATCAGGGAGTATATTCTATATATTTTTTCGTGCTCAAGTTGAAAATATTATGTACACACTGGGATGTAAATAGAAGAAAAAAAAAAACAAATGATGAAATAAGAAAATCTATGTAATATATTTCAATTAATAGCAAAGCGTCACTCAAATTTGATATCATTACTTTTAAGACCCATATTTCCAATTCATATCGAAATAAAATGCTGCATCACAAACTTTTAACCCGTTGAGTGTTTTTGTTCTGATATCATTACTTTTTAGGGGTTAATGATCAACTGACTTCTAGCTCATAGGAAGGGTAGGTTGATTCTTTTTTTTTCTATCGCATAGCTGCCATTGAGAATTTCACAAAAAACACTTTTTTTCTAATGTATCTGGTAGCTTCTAAAAATTGGCTTTACACAAGAAATCTTTTAGTTAATTTGTTGTTTTTTTTAATAAATACAACATAGCAGTATTATGAAGGATTAAAATTCAATTTTATTAATGAATTTTCAGCTTTTTGTGAAAAAAAAAAAAATAAACAAATTCTTCGCAGATTTAATGTTTTGAAAACTTTTGAATGTTGAGCAATTGTTTTGTAAATATATAGTAAAAATATTTATAAGAGACTTGTCTGAGATATAATTCATGATAGTTTAGCATCATTAAGATGAAATATGCAATAACACAGGTATTTCCATAGGAATTTCAAAAATAATACATTGTTTTCAACGCCGATATTGGGTAGCTTGCAAAAATTGATTTTTAGCCATTAGTGAGAAATCTTTTAGTTAAAAATAGATTTTGTTACTCAATTTTGAAATATATATAAACATATAAAAATTTTATAAAGGATTAAAATTCAGTTTTATTCATGAATTTTCAGTTTTTTTTGTGAACAAAATGTAAACAGGAAAGTTTACGATTTTTACATTTTGGAAAATTTTGCATGTTGAGCAAATTTCTTGTAAAAATATAATAAAAATATTCATAATAGATTAATTTGAAGCAAAATTCATGATTGTTTAGCATCATTAAGATCAAATATGGAATAATACAGGGATTTTTATAGGAATTTCAAAAAGTAGTACTTGGCGTTTTCAACACCAATAACCAACCCCTTCCAAAATTTGATTTCAGCCATTAGTATGAAAACATTTAGTTAAAAATAGATTTTATTACTAACTTTTTAAACAAATAACATATAACAGTATTATTAAGGATTAAAATACAGTTTTATTAATGAATTTTCAGTTTTTTGTGGGAAAAAAAAGTAAACAGATACTTAACAATTTTTACATTTTGAAAATTTTTTAACGTTGAGCATTAGAGATGAAATGAAGCCTTGGTAAGGTCAAAGCTTTGGCCGACCTGGCTGATATATACTCAAAAGTTTCGTGGAATATTCGTAATTTGCATTGGCAACTTTTTTCTTATATATTAATTTTATTTAAACCTACATACGTTTTTGTTTTGTGATTTGTTAACTTAAAAAAAAAGTTTTCACTGCAGTTATAATATACAGTAATAACATTGTAAGTAATTAGTACCAAACTTTGAAAAAAAAACTTTTCTTATAATAGTATAATAACATGGCTCAAAATTAACAGAATTTTGTTGATCCAGAAATATCTGCGTTGAAAACAAAGTATTATTTTTTGAAATTCTTATGAAAATCACTATACCTATTATTGCATATTTCATCTTAATGATGCTAAACAATCATGAATTATGTGTGAAATGAATATTTTTAATATATTTCTAAAAGAAATTTGCTCACATTCAAAATTTTCTAAAACTTAAAAATTGTAAAATGTCTTATATATATAATAACTTATACTTTAACGAAGTTAAATATACATATTAAAAAGAAATTGATACCTTACATATCACTTCGTTCTTGGCAGAAAAGCTTTTTTCGAAGGGGATCCCCTTCCTCGGCGGTGCCGTCTGCACTCCGTGGCTGGCAGTCGTTGACTAGTTGTTCTTCTCTTTTGTTGATGAGTAGGTGACGCCAAATTTCATTTACCTCCGCCGATTCGTGGTCGTTAATGACGTCAGGGTTATGCGCTATATCGATGCTCTCTCTTAGGTACGCGTAGGTGGGATTATTGTAATTAGCTAATTTTTTTTACATTTTCAAATTCGATTTTAACATTATTTTCAAGATAATTTTTGGCCAAAACGGTGGTGTTGCGGTTAAATTTAATATCGTTCTGATGCTCTTTAATCCGGGTTTTTATTTTTCTTTTAGTGACACCTATATAATTATATTCTCTGTTTTCTTGATTTTTGAGGGGGATTTTGTAAAAACCTGCAGTTTCAGTGGGGGGGATCGGATCTTTATCGCTTCTTATTAGTTGAAATATGTTAGGGTTGGGTTTTATTGGTATGTTTAAGTTAAATTTGCTAGCTGTGTTTTTTATTTTATTTGAAATGCCCTGATTGTACGGAATAGAAAAAGTGTATTGGGTAGGGGTTTTTTGTGCATTCGGAATACTATTTAACTGTTTTATTCACTTTCTATACAATTGGTTTACTAACTTTTTAGGGTATTCTGCCTCAACCGTTAATTTATTAATGAAATTCAGTTCTTTTCTTAATGCTAATATGTCTGAACATATGAGGATGGCTCGATTAATATAACTCCGTATTGCGTTTAATTTGTACCTGTATGGCATTTTGCTTTTGTTGTTAATGATCTCGTTACTCGCGGTGGGCTTTAAACAGCCATGAGGACGCATTGTTAAAATTAGGACCAAAGTTTATTTTAGAGCAACCCATTAATATAAAAGACTCTATAGCCAAAATTGAGACCGCCATTAGTAAAACCCGGACCGAATGTAAAAACACAATTCGTAATGTAGCACATAACTTAATTAATAAAAACATTAATAGTAAAAATAATAACATCAATCGCGCCGATATCAAAGCACTTAGACAACTTAAGAAAAATACAGCTATAACTTGTTCATTAACAGACAAAACGCGAAAAATTGCCATCCTAAACCGTTCCGATTATGAAAATAAAATAAATGAAACTATTAATGAAATGAAGGCTACCAAAGTACAAACTGACCCCAATAAAAAACTAATTGACAAAGTCCAACAATTAATTAAAAAAAGGTAACTGGCCTAACAATCAAGCTCCATACATAAATAATTTTGCCCCTAATACCCCGCGTTTGTTTGGACATTATAAAGATCATAACCCCCCCCCCCCCCCCCAAAATTTAGACCCATAGTAAATAAAAAGGAAGGGCCCACCTACCCATTAGAAAAATACATGACAAAAATCTATCGCGAACTCTTACCCCCCTCCAATACCAGTTTGTATTCCACAGAAGATTTCATTAAACAAATTAAGGATTTAACCATAGATCAAAACGATCACCTTGTCAGTTTTGATGTTGTTAACCTATATCCCCTCTATAGAAATAAATGAGATATCCGAAATTATTAATAACGCTGTCAAAGAAAAATATGAAACACCCATAGCCAACACACTTATTGCTACTAGTAACTTAATATTAAGAGAAAGCTATTTTCAGTTTAACAACATTACTTATAAACAAAATATGGGATCCCTATGGGATCCCCTATATCGGGCATAATTGCCGAATTTAAACTAAGACTCATAGAAAACCAAATTACAGAACTGTTAGGTGACAAATTTAAATTATGGGTCCGTTATGTCGATGACGTTTTCGCAATAATAAAAGTAAATCATAATAGTACCGAAATTTTAAATCAGCTCAACCAACTCGATAAAAATATCAAATTCACAGCCGAGGAAGAAAATAATAACGAAATTAACTTTTTAGGTGTTAAAATAATTAAGCACAACAATCACTTTAAAACCACTGTTTACCGGAAGCCCACCGCGAGTAACGAGATCATTAACAACAAAAGCAAAACGCCATACAGGTACAAATTAAACGCAATACGGAGTTATATTAATCGAGCCATCCTCATATGTTCAGACAAATTAGCATTAAGAAAAGAACTGAATTTCATTAATAAATTAACGGTTGAGGCAGGATACCCTAAAAAGTTAGTAAACCAATTGTATAGAAAGCAAATAAAACAGTTAAATAGTATTCTGAATGCACAAAAAAACCCTACCCAATACACTTTTTCTATTCCGTACAATCAGGGCATTTCAAATAAAATAAAAAACACAGCTAGCAAATTTAACTTAAACATACCAATAAAACCCAACCCTAACATATTTCAACTAATAAGAAGCGATAAAGATCCGATCCCCCCCCACTGAAACTGCAAGTATTTACAAAATCCCCCTCAAAAATCAAGAAAACAGAGAATATAATTATATAGGTGTCACTAAAAGAAAAATGAAAACCCGGCTTAAAGAGCATCAGAACGATATTAAATTTAACCGCAACACCACCGTTTTGGCCAAAAATTATCTTGAAAATAATGTTAAAATCGAATTTGAAAATGTAAAAAAATTGTAAAAAAAATAGCTAATTACAATAATCCCACCTACGCGTACCTAAGAGAGAGCATCGAGATAGCGCATAACCCTGACGTCATTAATGACCAGGAATCGGCAGAGGTAAATGCAATTTGGCGTCACCTACTCATCAACAAAAGAGAAGAGGAAGGGGATCCCCTTCGAAAAAAGCTTTTCTGCCAAGAACGAAGTGATATGTAAGGTATCAATTTCTTTTTAATATGTAAAATGTCTGTTTACTTTCTTTTCACAAAAATCTGAAAATTCTTCAATAAAGCAGAATTTCAGTCCTTTATAAAATTTTTATGCGTTATTTATTTTAAAAATGAGTAACAAAATCTATTTTTAACTGAAAGGTTTCTCACTAATGGCTAAAAATGAATTTTTGCAAGCTATAGGATATTGGCGTTGAAAACAAAGTGCTGTTTTATGAAATTCCTTTGAAAATCCCAGTATTATTAAATATTTCATCTTAATGATGCTGAACTATCATGTATTGAAATATTAAAAACTTACTTAGAACAAACAGTAGAAGAACATTTTTAATTATCTGCTGGTCAACTGATTATTAAAATAAGTCAAATACCATGTATTTCATCTTCAAGCAAAATGAGAACTACCATAAAATATCCATTTAAACTATTCATATATTTTCAGGTTCCATAAGCAAAAATTTGGTTCAAATTAATTCAGTATTTCATAAATTATCATGATGGCAAATTTTTGGTTGTATACAAACTAAGTAATAGCTATAAGTTTTTTTTTTTTTAATATTTGAAATTTTTCATAATTTGGAAAATTTTTCTGCAAACAGCATTTATGTATTTTTGTACTTGCTGGATTTTTTTATTTTAAGTATATATGTTGAAACTGACAAAGTAAGAATTTTTTTAATATGATATATATATATATATATATATATATTTAAAAAAAAAAAAAAAAGAGCATTTTGTAAATCAAAAAACTGACAAAATTGATTTTTTTAAATCTTGCCAAAAGTTAGGCGTAAAGTGATGATTGTGATTTTATGGATGTTACCGCTAAAGTGTTAGAATGAACTAAAGCACTTATGGATGTAACACAACATAAGCAAGAAAAAACACATAAGCAAGCAAAGCTGCATCACTTTCTACATAAGCAAGAAAAAACGGTTGTTTGCCAATGTAAAAAAAACTATGAGTCAAGGAATGTAAAATATAAATAAATAAAAATAAAATGTTAAAAAATTTCTGAAAACTTTAACAATGCAACACTGTAATCATTGTAGTGAGACGACAATTAAGAATATTTTTAATTACATTTAATATGAAAATTATTAAATGTGAAAAATTTAATAAACAGGGATAAAACTACCAAATGAAACCTGCAAAAACCCCGAAGTGGCTAATCGGACAGTCGGTGTGATTAGTGTACAGGCTATTCAGACCATCTTTTCGAAGGAGAATAAGTTAGCACTGATAAGAGTAAAATTTAGAAATAATGTAATGTGTCTCATCCCCGTGCATGAAAAATTATCTTTTTTACTTTTTTTTGAGTGAGGGAGTGGAGTAGAGATTAATTATTTTCACAGAAATTTTGTACTCTAAATGATGCTAAAATTCTTCATAAAAGGGCAATAATAAACAGTTTGAAAATTGAATAATAAAAATAAAAAATGTAACATGAAAACAGATCTTAGTAAATTTGAGTATTTTTAATCTTTGAAAAAATCTTTGCAATATGTTTGTTTATGAATATGAATAAATGTATAACATATGAATAAATCTGCATATTCAACTACATAGATGTCATTTGTTTTTTTATTTCTTTTCCTTCTTAAAAAAAAATTTTTTTTAAACCATTCCAATATAATTCGATGCAAACCAAACTAGTACTGCACCGAGTAGCACTTTGGCCGAGTAACCGAGTACTCTGCCTTTTACTACTCGGACGAGTACCGAATAGTTGTAAGAAAGAATGAATAATTGATGTATATATGAAGAATTTTGCACATGTTAAAATTAAAAAAAGGCCTTTTGAACACAAAATTAAGTTAAATGGCAAACAGCATGTTTTCATGAAATGTTTCAGAACTTTTGTAGTTATAGTATACACAATTAGGTTCATTGTTATATTTGATATGGCCAGCTTAGTGGATTATTAAAACCATAATAATTGATAATTTTATTCTTTATTATATATTCTCAAATGCGAACCATTCTTAGATAATTCTTAGAGAATATAGAAGTTCCTATACACTCAGGCTTAATTTAAGATACATGAAAATTTACATATGAAATGAGAACATTAAAATTTTATCATTTCAAACATGATAGGACTTCATTAATCTTCAAATTCTAGAAGAGTAAAAAAGATAGGTGGTTTTTGGGCCATAATTTGCAAAACAACAAATTTGATTATTAAAATATATTTTTAATAACATTTCAGTGTATTTACCTTTTTCATAATTATTATTTTTTAAATTAAAAATCAATCTTTTCTTACAGTTTTAAAAGTGTCTTACTTTTGTTTGCACAAATATATAACTAATGTTTTATCTACTATTTTAGTATTATATAAGGGTTCATTTTTCTAAAATATTTCATTTTTGTCTGTTTTACAGATACAATTTTATGTACTAAGTTTTTATTAAAACAATTGCATATTACACGCATACAAGATGGTTATACTTAAATACTTGTAACTAAAAGGGATAAGCTCATACCATAAATTGTCGCTATACCGAGTTTGGTAGCATACTCGCCCATTTTAACTGCGAAAACTGTTTGCAGCAAAAGTTTAATGACTTTATATTTTCATAATTTTTTAGTTTAGTTATTAATAAACAACTCTTATGAATGTTACATTTCTTTCAATAATATATAAAAATAATGAAATTCTTACAACTACTCGGTATCGGCCGAATACTTAGTCCAAATTCGCCTGAGTAACGAGTACTCGGTACAGCTCTAAACCAAACCCAATTTTCTATACAAATATATGTATGATTTTTCTGAAAATGACTTTTGTACTTATTTTGTAATGTTTTTTAACAACAATGTTGAAATAAACATGGATTGTAGATCAATCGCATTATACACTTTCAAAATGTTGAAAGTTTGAATTTGTAGTTGAAACCAGCAAAATCATTAGTACAGGGCGCGAAATTTCCTCTCGCCATTGTTGAGTGGAATTTTTACTGTGGCGAGTAAAAATTCTTCTAGTTATAGATAGAATTCTTACATGATAAGGTGACAGAAAACATTCTTTTTATAGATTTAAATATGGTAAAATCTTGCCATCTTATAACCGCATATTTAACCTCTCCTTTTTCTCTTCTTTGAGTGTCGAGTCTGTGTGCGCGTTGCCCGACAATCGTCCCAGCCTGAGAAAGGAAAAATGCATAAAAGTACACGCATAAAAGTTTTAATCTCTACGCAGTTTCGTTTCTCCCACTGTGATTTCTTTAAGCAGAGTGAGAATAGACAAGCAGAGAGCCTCTTTGCTAGGCGCCCACAATCCAAGAGAAAAAGTATGCGAAAGTTTGCCTATGCGATATTGGCGCATGAAAATTATACCGAGCCCTTTTAAAAATGCTGCCTATGTTTATTTTGTTGAATAATGATCAAAAAAACAGTTAACATTTTCCAGTTTTTGCTGAAACACCAAGAATTTACGCTTCTTATGATTTATAAGCAACAATTTTATCGAACATGTAATTCCGAAATGGCGCTTTCAAATGACAACAATGAACAAGTTATACACATCGAAATTCCGTCTGATCATAAAAAATAAAATGAACAAAAAAGACATTTCTGATGTAAAAAGTTAAATATATAATATATAAATAGGTAAATAAGGAAGCTTAATCTTGCATAATAAGATTTTCACAGGGTGTTGATTGACAATTTTTTTTTTTTTACACTCTTTACATTGATAGATATTTTAACCTTTTTTTAACCGACTTCAAAAAAGAAGGAAGGTTCTCAATTCAAACCGTATGCTTTTTTTATGTTTGTTAGCTCATAACTTCTGAACGGCTGCTCCGATTTTGATATATTTTGTTTTGTTGAAGAGGTCTTGGTCTGAAATAGGTCCTATTGTAATATCTTTACAATCTAAAGAAAATACAGGGTGCCCAAAAAAATCAGTCCCAACTCTTTTAACTGCTAAACAGCTGCAGCTGTAGTGATAAAAATGGTATGTAAGTATAGCAAAGGGGCCATGCCATACTTTTAGGTGCAATTTACAGTTTCATTTCATACCAATTTTTTTTTTTTTTTAGTTGTTTGAATAGTAGTTGCTTTTTGGAGACGGTTCTATTTTTTTACAAAAAGATTTTATTTCAGATATCAAATATAATGCATTATAATGATTTTTGATTATAGATGATTATGAGACATGATGATATATACAATACACTTTTAATATATATAATTTTAGACATATTTGTAAAAGCATTTCAGATAGTTAGAAAAAATAAAAAACCAAAAATGCGTAAAACAGAAAAAAAAAAAAAAAAAAAAAAAAGACAACCCTATTTTGCAGCGAGTATAACTTTTTTTGGGGTGAGTGTAATCGGAGTTGAAATTTTAGGCCCTGCATTAGTATATTACAGAGAAAATTCAAGATCAAACAAGCAAAATCATTATTATGACCAACACAACAAGGAAGCGGTCTGAATAGCCTCCACGCTAATTGCACTGATGGTCCAAATAGCAATGGCCACAAAAACCCTGAAAACTAATACCTGCATGCAGATAGGGCACACTTATTAGTGAAATATTACATGGCTACTTATTATAAGTGATATTTGAAAAGTTCTTAATACCAGGGTTGGGTTTCTTCCAGGACAGTGGAAGAAACTGGAAAAAACCGGAAGAAACTGGAAGAAATGGAAGTAACCAACCAGAAGACAAAACAGATGTTCAAAATTAAAATTTATGAACTATATACACTCAAAGCATAAATATAATGTCAAATCTAAACTATAATCTAATTAATAATAAAAATATTTTTAGAAAAATAAGTTATTTGGTAACAGACACTAAATATATCCAGGTGATGGGTTTTTACTTTTCAATGCTAATATTTTTAGAATATTTTGCATAGATACTATCTCATATTACTATACCTTCAAACAGTACAAGTGGATAATTATGGAATTAACCATAATATTTGCACTTTTTTTCTTTTTTTTCTTTTCTTTTAAGGATACAATTTTTTGTATAAACTCGAAGCTGGTACCCAACGAACTGCATCAATAAGTACTAAGATACCTATTTTTCTCCTAAGATACCTACTCTCCTGCAGGTTCTCTAAGATTAAAAAAAAAAAAAAAATCCATAGTTTGAATTTATCTATTATAAATTGAAAAATAAAGTGCAGTATTGAACTACTAAAAAACTTTTCATTTGTTTTACAGTCAACTCCCTCTAACTCTCAAAAGTTTTGTCCAGAGGTTGTGCAGATTACAGGAATTTGCAGATTAGAGATCATTGCCTTTGTTTACAGTTTTCTTTTGCAGATACAGAGTCAGTTATTATTAATTCATAAAGAGACATCAAAATGGAAAGACGATTTCTAATAATTTTAGAATAAAATATTTCTTCAATATTAATAAAACTAATCTATCATAATTCATATATGATGGTAAATAATTTAAGCATATCCAAATAATAGGCACATATAAAATGTAAACAAACAAATTAAAAAAAATACGAAACAAAGTATTTTTGAAAGTTCGGAAATAATATTCACCACTGATTAATTTTGTTAAATGTTGATGCAATAGTGATTTGTTGTAAGCACTAGTCTGTATGAATTGCAGGATAATAAATACAAGAATGTTTTTCCCCCTCCTCCTTAATTGTGTTTCAAAGTAAGGATTAAGCTAAAAATTTGTTTTAAAAAAGTAAAAATGTGAATATTTTTGAAATATGAGATGTAAATTTCTTTTTCATTCAAAAAACAATTACGGATTAGAAAGATTTGCAGATTAAAAATCTGCGGATTAGAGGGAGTTGACTGTACTGTATATGACTATAAGGAAGTTTTTGATAACATTTTGTAATTCAGTATTTATTGAATACTAGCCGCCTTTGGCTACCAGCTGGTTCGCGATCCATGAAAAATCCGACTTTACGAAACTCCCGCTTGGTGGCGCCATTGAAATCACAGTAAATTCCCATGCGGTAGTGCCTTCTCCGCCCTCTTCCCTTTTCAATATATGAAACAGCCTGTTCACTCACTATGTTATGATCTTTCAAATTTCTGACTTTAGCTAAGTCCCACTCGGTGGCGCCTTATCCCCGTTTTAGAACTTACAACACCTTCCTTGCTCTTTACAATTTGAAATATTGATATTTTAAAATATTACAGCGCCATCTGGCGATAGAAATTTCTGTAATATATTGTTCAATTCCAAATCAGCAAAGCTTTCAACTGATGTATTACTTATGAAATTATTTTAATTAGTAGTTGATATATAAAAGAAAACCTAATCAGGACACCTTAAAACATGTAAATCAGGTGAAATCTCAAATTCCACTTTTGATAATATAAAAATGAAATTGTACTAATTAGAAGCTGAAATACAAAGATAATACAAACATTTTTTTAAAGTTTGTGTCTGACTTATCTGTGGTTTTCTCCAAAACTTGCTTAATTTTGGGCTATATACCATTAAAAATTATTAGTACGAAATGTGAGTGAAAATCGAAACTCTGTAAAATATAAAATAAAAATTTTCTGGTTTTTCCAGAAATTGCGGCGAGTGGAAGTGTGCCAAGAAAATTTTAACATGTGTGAAAGTGACCCCCAATTTTTCAATAACGTAATCATAGGTGACGAGTCATGGATCTTTGAGTATGATCCCGAGACAAAGAGGCAATCTTCCGAGTGGCACACGCCGTCGTCTCCTCGCCCAAAAAAGGGAAGAATGAGCAAATCCAAAGTGAAAACGATGCTCATTGTCTTTTTTGACATCAAAGGCATCGTCCACCATGAATTTGTTCCTCCTGGACAAAACGTCAACGCCAAGTTTTACGTGGAAGTGCTCAAGAGACTCAAACGAAGGGTCAATCGGGTCCGACAAGACAGCGCAGCCGACTGGAAGCTGCACCACGACGCCCCCCCAGCTCACACCGCCTTTCTTGTGAACAGCTACCTGACCATGGCTGGCATCCCAACGCTTCCGCAGCCGCCATACAGCCCAGATGTGCCCCCCCCGGACTTCTTTTTGTTTCCTCGCCTGAAAAGTGAAAAGGCCGATGAAAGGCAAGCATTTTGAGACAACAGAGGGGATCCAAGCAGCTTGCACCGCGGCTCTCAAGGCTATTCCAAAGAATGCCTTCCGTGATGCCTTCAATGCTTGGAAATCGAGCTGGCAGCGCTGCATCGACGCAGAAGGAGCCTATTTTGAAAGTTTTTAAAGAATTGTAACGATTGGCTCAATCAATTTTTTTAAATCGACTCAGTCCTATTACTTTCCGGTCAAACCCTGTATGCTTAAAAATAGAACAAATCGGAAAAAAAAAAAAAAAAAAAAAAAATCAAAAGAATTTTGGTGAAATGAGCCCTTGCATGATCTGAGCCATACCTTACTAATTATCTTGTACAGTTGGCAGCAAAATTATTGATGCACTAGTAATAATTTCTATTTAAAAGATGTACACCTAATACAATTTTGTTAAGTAAATATTTATCGATTCATGTTCTTAGTTTTATACTGTTTATAAAAAAATAAGTTCATGATAAAAATTAGCGATCAAACTAAAGAAAAAAAAAAAAAAAGAAAAATATGGCTGTGTTCTTCAATAATTTTGCTTCAATGATTTCTCTGCCACTAGCAGCCAAATCCCGTATTATTCTAAACAGAAATTCTTTATGATAATTACCTCTGTTCATTTTTTTTTATTTTTTTTATTCTGTTTACTTTCAGAAAATTCATAATTGTTAAATTTGTTCTAGTTTTTCAAAAACAGTTTTTTTTTTTTTTTTTTTTTAATGTTTTATTTTGAAATTTAAAAAAAAAAAAAAAAAAAAAAAAAAAAAACCTGATCATTTTCTTCCACTTTTTAACTTCAGTATGAATATTAAAAAATAAATAAATAAATTTTGGGAAAAACAAAAAGGCAAATTTAATTTTTCTAGAGTTTTTTTTTTTTTTTTTTTTTTTTTTTTTTTTGATAATGAAAACAGAATTAAAATAAATAAATAAATATCATAAAAATTTTCTCATAAAATAAAATGGGGTTCAGCTGTTGGTAGTGATTGAGGGTCTCTGACAGCTACAGAACATTCACAGACACCTTTTTTATATAGATTATTTAACCATTATACATGCAAAAAAGTCATTAAAAATTATAACTTTCTAGCTCTATATATATGTTTAATAAACAATTAAATCATAATTTCTGTGTTTTCTTTATTAATTTCTTTTTGAATTGAATAATTATTCATACTTTTCTTTAAACAGTTTTGTTTAATTGTAACTTTTAATTAATTAATTAATTTTAACTTTTAATTAATTGTAACTTTTATTTCACAAAACCTTCGTAATTTAGAGATTGAAAGACTTCGGTAGATTTTCGGTAAATTTTCCGGAAACCCACATCCCTAGGCACATTACAATATTATTTTGATAAGTATATACAAAATGTTTGTGCATACACCTGGGCAAAAAAAGTGACATAACTTAAAAATACCAATTTTCAGTTTATGTCATTGAAAAATGTATATAAAATGCCCAAACCTACACAAAAAGAGTCGTATCTCCATCTAGAAAATTATCTACATGAGAGGTAGTTGTGTCAGTTTTCTTGTAATGCTAGACAATACGTTATCATTTTTATGATTAACACTGATTTTTCTCAAATACTTTTTCTAAGTTGTGTTTCTTTTCTTGCCGGGTGTATGTATGCTAATCTCCGCAAGAAAAAATCGTAGGTACGATTTTAGGTAGCTAAAGGTGAAACAAATTATTGAAATACAGTGAAATTTCATTAAGACGATTCGGTTTAAGATGATTTTCCTCTAATACGTGTGAAAAAAACCGAATCCCCAATTAAATAACCTCTTTTTTAGATAGACTAATAACTCTTTTTTTTTTTTTCTCCAGGTATTACATGAAGTCATAAATGAATACAACTAATACAAGAATTATTTTATGTATAAATATAAATAATTGTTCTTTCATATTGTTTGTCTTAAATTATTATTGAACCGAACTAGTGGCGGAATAGTTAACGCTCTGGCCTTCCCAGGTTTGAGACCCGGTTCAGGCATGGATATTCGTAATGGTTCAGAATCCATTTTAAGCCGTAAGTCCAGGTCTAATGAATTATAATGTGCAAAAAATGATAGTAAAATGATGCCCCCCCCCCACACACACACTCAAACAAACCTAAATTATTATTTTTAGAAAAGTAAAAAAAGAATTGTTTGAGAAATCCAACTTTTATTCGTATTACTTTGTATACGTATACGTATCCAATATGTATTTAATACTGCTCTGTAAAAAATTTTATGAGCTCTTAGTATAATGGACTCTCATAAATATTTAGAAAAATCTTGAACGAAAATTCACTGTATGCACAAAAGAATAAAAATACATGAGTGTAATATACATATCAGAATATGATTATGAACTGAATTTTCATTATACATCATTTTCCGTTGCCCAATCTTAATTTCTATAAGATTCTATTTACCTTACCCTTTAAATGCTGTTTATATTATTAATTACAGAAAATATAATGCGTGAGATGGTCTTTCAGTGTCATAGTGCAATGATAATGAAAGCATGGCCTGACCATGGCCGGCATCCCAACGCTTCCGCAGCCGCCCTACAGCCCAGATGTGCCCCCCCCCCCCCCGGACTTCTTTTTGTTTCCTCGCCTGAAAAGTGAAAAGGCTGATGAAAGGCAAGCATTTTGAGACGACAGAGGGGATCCAAGCAGCTTGCACCACGGCTCTCAAGGCTATTCCAAAGAATGCCTTCCGTGATGCCTTCAATGCTTGGAAATCGAGCTGGCAGTGCTGCATCGATGCAGAAGGAGCCTATTTTGAAAGTTTTTAAAGAATTGTAACGATTGGCTCAATAAATTGTTTTAAATCGACTCAGTCCTATTACTTTCCGGTCAAACCCTGTATGCTTAAAAATAGAACAAATCGGAATTTAAAAAAAAAATCAAAAGAATTTTGGTGAAATGAGCCCTTCCATGATCTGAGCCATACCTTACTAATTATCTTGTACAGTCGGCAGCAAAATTATTGATGCACTAGTAATAATTTCTATTTAAAAGATGTACACCTAATACAATTTTGTTAAGTAACTATTTATCGATTCATGATCTTAGTTTTATACTCTTTATAAAAAAATAAGTTCATGATAAAAATTAGCGATCAAACTAAAGAAAAAAAAAAAAGAAAAATATGGCTGTGTTCTTCAATAATTTTGCTTCAATGATTTCTCTGCCACTAGCGCCAAATCCCGTATTATTCTAAACAGAAATTCTTTATGATAATTACCTCTGTTCTTTTTTTTTTTTTTTTTTTTATTCTGTTTACTTTCAGAAATTTCACAATTGTTAAATTTGTTCTTGTTTTTTTTTTTTGTTTTTTTTTAATGTTTTATTTTGAAATTCAAAAAAAAAAAAAAAAAAAAAAAAAAACTGATCATTTTCTTCCACTTTTTAACTTCAGTATGAAGTATTAAAAAATAAATAAATAAATTTTGGGAAAAACAAAAGGCAAATTTAATTTTTTTAGAGTTTTTTTTTTTTTTTTTTTTAATGAAAACAGAATTAAAAAAAAAAATAAATAAATATCATAAAAATTCTCTCATATAATAAAATGGGGTTCAGCTGTTGGTAGTGATTGAGGGTCTCTGACAGGTACAGAACGTTCACAGACACCTTTTTCATATAGATTATTTAACCATTATACATGCAAAACAGTCATTAAAAATTATAACTTTCTAGCTCTATATATATGTTTAATAAACCATTAAATCATAATTTCTGTGTTTTCTTTATTAATTTCTTTTTGAATTGAATAATTATTCATACTTTTCTTTGAACAGTTTTGTTTAATTGTAACTTTTAATGTATTTAGTTATATTTCACAAAACCTTTGTAATTTAGAGATTGAAAGACTTCGGTAGATTTTCGGTAAACTTTCCGGAAACCCACATCCCTAGGCACATTACAATATTATTTTGATAATTATATACAAAATGTTTGTGCATGCACAGACGGAGACACACATAAAATTATACTTATCGCACCTGGGCAAAAAAAGTGACATAACTTAAAAATACCAATTTTCAGTTTATGTCATTGAAAAATGTGTATAAAATGCCCAAACCTACACAAAAAGAGTCGTATCTCCATCTAGAAAATTATCTACATGAGAGGTAGTTGTGTCAGTTTTCTTGTAATGCTAGACAATATGTTATCATTTTTATGATTAACACTGATTTTTCTCAAATACTTTTTTTAAGTTGTGTTTCTTTTCTTGCCGGGTGTATGTATGCTAATCTCCGCAAGAAAAAATCGTAGGTACGATTTTAGGTAGCTAGGTGAAACAAATTATTGAAATACAGTGAAATTTCGTTAAGACGATTCGGTTTAAGATGATTTTCCTCTAATACGTGTGAAAAAACGAAATCCCCAATTAAAGTCCATAGGTATTGCAAGTAATAGACAACGTTTTCTTATTTTCTTCAAAAAGTCAAATTCCAAAACATCTTCAGTTTAAGACAACTAAAATTGAGAATAATATTGAAAAAAAAAAAAAAAAAAAAAAAAAAAAAAAAAAGTCGAAAGAAAAAAAATAAATAAATGAAAAGTTAAATAACCTCTTTTTTAGATAGACTAATAACTCTTTTTTTTTTTTCCCCCTCCAGGTATTACATGAAGTTATAAATGAATACAACTAAAACAAGAATTATTTTATGTATAAATATAAATAATTGTTCTTTCATATTGTTTGTCTTAAATTATTATTGAACCGAACTAGTGGCGGAATAGTTAACGCTCTGGCATTCCCAGGTTTGAGACCCGGTTCAGGCATGGATATTCGTAATGGTTCAGAATCCATTTTAAGCCGTAAGTCCAGGTCTAATGAATTATAATGTGCAAAAAATGATAGTAAAATGATGCCCCCCCCCCCCCCACACACACACTCAAACAAACCTAAATTATTATTTTTAGAAAAGTAAAAAAAAAATTGTTTGAGAAATCCAACTTTTATTCGTATTACTTTGTATACGTATACATATCCAATATGTATTTAATACTGCTCTGTAAAAAATTTTATGAGCTCTTAGTATAATGGACTCTCATAAATATTTAGAAAAATCTTGAACGAAAATTCACTGTATGCACAAAAGAATAAAAATACATGAGTGTAATATACATATCAGAATATGATTATGAACTGAATTTTCATTATACATCATTTTCCGTTGCCCAATCTTAATTTCTATAAGATTATATTTACCTTACCCTTTAAATGCTGTTTATATTATTAATTACAGAAAATATAATGCGTGAGATGGCCTTTCAGTGTCATAGTGCAATGATAATGAAAGCAGGGCTTAATAAAAAATAAAAAATATGAGCAGAACCCGATTAACCTCTTAGGCAATGGGAAGCTTGGTGTTAATTTGCCCCCCTCCCTTTTATTCAATAAAAGTTTATATATATATATATATATATTCCCAATTCAAATACCACCGTTCTTACGTCTTAGATGTGTAGTCAAATTTTTACTAGTGTTACAGTGTGCTTCGAAAAAATTAGTGAAACATTATGAAAATGTTATAATCCAGTTTGAATTAACTCTTTCTTTCTTTCTTTCTTTTTTTTTTTTTTGACATAATCGAAATACAGTTCTATTAATAAGGGTCGATAGAGGAAAAAATTGGGGCCATTCAATTTGAATTTCACAAAATTTAAATTTATAAAATGAACCCTTTTACAAAATTCAAAACAACAAAAACGATCCTTTAACAGAATTTTGTTTTATAAAAGTGTTCCTTTTATAAAATTTTTCTATGTTTTCAATGCTATTTCAAGTGATTGTCTATACTTAGTTTAATGAAACACTATTAAATTGATATTGCAAAATAAAGTGACTTAAAATAGAAGGTTATGTATATATTCACACATTCACAAAAATGGGCCTTAAAAACTATGCTTCTACTCTTAATTAATTTGTTTCAACTAAAAGAAATTTAAAAATTGTTTGCAATTAAATTTGTAAGCATTATAACAATTTAAAACTCAAAGAAAATTTAATTAAAAATAAAATCTTAGCTATGGCAATATCATTTAGATTTGTTGATCAGTTTGAAAATTTATTAATATATTATACTTCCTAAAATTTTCTGACATAACAATCAACCATTTTCTATAATCGACAAATGCAATTTGAAATGGAGGACTATCCTAAAATACTGTATATTTTCTTTTGCTTTAGGGAACAAACATTCAATTAAATCCCCTGCAAATTAAACCCTAAATGACAGTGAGTTACGTGAGGGTGCAGCAAATATATTGTAAAAAAAAAAAAAAAAAAAAATGTAAATATTTTGGCGAAAATCATGGTTTATTAATAAATGAAAAAGAAAACGATGATTTATGTTATAAAGATTAAGAAAATATTTAAAATAAATATTCAAATATAGTACAAAAGTTTAAAAATTATTTTAAAAAACGAAGTAAAATTTTTACATTACATATTGCTGCACAGAAATAAAGAAAAAAATCAATACAAACAAATTAAATATATATGAATAATAAGAAAGTACTAGGCGGGGGAAAGAAAATAATTATTTATATAATAAAGAAAAATATTCGTGCAGCAAACTTGTCTGAATAAAAAATAAATAAAAAAGAGAGAAATGCAATAAATAAATAAATTAATGAACTATACATTTGCAATATTTTTTTGTAAAAACAACATTATACAATTAAAATATTTTTTGATAAAAAAAAAAAAAAAAGACAGATTATATATATGTATAATCCAAACAAAATTAAAATGACATCCTTTTTTTGATAAATGCTTAAATTTAAAAGGGAAAATAATCCATTCAACTATTTATATAAAAAAGAAGCAAATTTATTAAAGTACATCACTCAAAATAATTACAAATCCACAAATGTATAAATAAAATGTAAACAAACACTCACAATATTCAGACACATAAGAATTATTTAATGATTATACTTATTTTGTAATTTCTCATAAACTTACCAAAAAAAGCAGAAGGAAAGAAAGAAAAAAAAAAGAGCATCTTATCAAGTAGTCCCGAAAAGTATAAATAGAAGACTTTATTTTTCCATATATTATATAAATAAAATGCTATATTTAAACGAAAATTGACAAATTAAAACTATTTCTTCATTCGATGAAGAATCTTAATAGCTATTTTCGCCTGAAATAAAATTTTTCTGTTGTAATTTGTAATTTGTAAATAAAATCAAAATCATAACTCATACTACAAATACAACGCTAGTCATCATAGATATAGTAATATATATAGATCTATGATCTATCATCTCCATGTTAACGTGCAAAGATTTTTGATGCCGAAAAAGTTTTTTGGCATCAGCCATGAGAGAGTATAAAACTCGAAATCCGTGACTCGAAAACAATAATGGAATAGAATGTTGATATAATATATATGCAGTCGAACCTCGTTAACGTGAATACTGTTTACATGAATTACTTTTAACATGAACTGTTACCCGTCAAAATGAAGATTACTTTAGTTATATGACAATCAGTTACTGATAGCATGAACAGATTTTTGATCCCCCCTTGAGATTCACGTTAACGAAGTTCAACTGTATATCTTTTCATGTCTGCACAAAAATGATTTTTTTCAGCATTTATTATTATACTACTTTAAGAAAAAAAATCGTCTGCATTCATCATGGAAAATATTTTTAATAAATTATAACTTAATAAATAATTTGTATTGCGCAAGTTTGTATAGGACTATATACAGAAGAAAGTCTTGTGGTAATACTAGTTATAATATATTAAAGCAAGCGGGCTTTACCTCTGCCGCTGCTAACTACATTAAGAATTTTGAAAATTCGATATTACTAATATAAAAACTTAAAAAATATAAAAATTTTAAAAAAAGTATTCCATTAAAAAATAAAACAGTAATTAAACCATAATAATAACAAAGCAACTGACTGTAAAAAATCATATTTTTCATAAATTAGTTAAATTTAACTTACTTATAAAAACTTATTCCACTTCCTTTCATAAATGTATTTGTACAATTAAAAGCCGCACAGTATTTCGGCATTTTCTATTCCATTATTGTTTCCGAGTTTTAAATACTCTCTCATGGCTGATGCCAAAAAACTTTTTCGGCATCAAAAATCTTTGCACGTTATTACATGGGAAAGATAGATCATTGATATATATATATTACTATATCTATGTAACCCACACATCTTCTGGCTTCTTTTTCTTTGTAGTCACATGTTATTTTTGAACGAATCATATTAACCCCTATCGTAGTTACCAGTCGATCTTTAACAACTCCTGTCAAACTTTGGCACCGGCACCGGTTTTCGTTTATAAACATTGCATTGTTACTGTAAGGCATGGCTATGGGATAATGCACAATTGCCGTTGTATTTCTAGTCAAAGCATTTAAGCACAGACAAGTTTTTTTTTTTTGCTGTTGTAGTTGCTTTTTTACGATAAGTAAGCTGGTGCAGTAAGGTTGCCAGTGATTTGGAATCATGTTGTGTCGAATCTTATTTTTATTGTACTTACTTAATGTTATTCTTTGCATAGATTATTATGAATTGTTAGGAATCCAAAAGGACGCCGAAAATCGCGATATACGAAAAGCTTTTAAAAAGCTGGCTTTGATATACCATCCCGATAAAAATCAAGTAAGGATTTTTTTATTAATGAAAATTATTAATATGAATATATTAAGTTTTTCTTCTGCAAATATTTGTTATTATTCAATGACAATGTCAAACCAAGGTGTCATTTAGAGAGTGCAGAGGCACCCACCTCCCCTCTCCTGAGTTTATAATTTAAATATATTTTATAAAACCTTCCCTTTTTATCATCTTTTTAGTTTTAATTAAATGAGATAGTTAAGAAGTCACCTGAAAATATGTTTCACAATACATTCATTCAATGTATTCAAATAATGTTATTGGTGTCCAATAATTTTTGTGATTTTTATTTATGTTACTGAAATAATAATCAATTTGTTAAATTATCATTATTTTATTATTCCTTTTTTTTTTCCAAGTTTTCTAGATTTTAAAATAAAAAAGTGTCCTTAATTTGTAGGATGAGATATTTTAGCACATTTTGATAATATGCTTTGAATTGTTCTGATATTTCATTTTGAACGCAAGGTTTTTTTTTTTTTTTTTTTTTTTTTTTTTAAGTAATATTTGATAGTTTTAGAATTTAACAGGGCTTAAAGTGTCCCTATTTTCTTTATAGGTTTCAAAAAATCATGTAAAACATCCTATATTTTATAATTCTTTACATTTTTCCTATGTTGTGCTATTTCAGTTTAAGTTCTTTTACAAAATACAAAATTTTCAATGTTTCTACTTTTGGCAGCATTTTTTTTCCTTGTGCAAATTTTAAGCATTCCAGTTTTTCCATTCTGTATTCAATAGAAGAAAGTATTGGATTCGTAAAAATTTTCAGCTTCCAGTTTTCCATGAATATACACATTTTGAGAGGTCCAGAACACGTTTTGATCACGATATTTTTAGAAAATGTCTGTCTGTGACACGATGATCTCCAAAACCGCGAGGAGTACTAACAAATGGAATGGTACAAATATTAACAGTAATATTATTAACAGTATTGCAGTTTTTGATAAATACTTATATGATAAACTCTCTTTATCTAGTGCCCCCCTGTCGGGGAGGTGGTGTCCCCCCGTCAGGGAATTTCTGGTACCACTACTGGTGCTAGATTCTCCAAAATCTATACAGATTGAGTATCTGTGACCTATAATATGTGTATAAAGTTTTTGCTCAATTGAATAAGGCATTTAGATGCTATCGGACTTTTAAGATTTTGGTCCCTTGGCCATAATGATAAAGAATTTTTCTTTGTGTCCCTGTAAAAAAACTATAAGTGCTAGATTCACCAAAATCTATAGGGTTCGTACTATGGTGGCTTACAATATACGTACCAACTTTCAGCTTATTCGAACAAAGCGTTTAGACGCTAGCGTGTTCACTCACAGACATACACACATACATACACACACACATACATACATCATCGTAAAAATAGTGAAAACGGACTCGTTGGACCTCGAAATGTATAGAAACATCAAAATCTCAAATTCGGATTTTTGACGTGATTACAATGCTTTCCTCACTATAGTGTTCGGAAAGTAAAAAAAAAAGAAAATAGAATGTTGTGGCTACCACAAGACTTTCTTCTATATTTTCTAATACAAATTCACTCAGTACAAATAATTTATTAAGACTATTATTTATTAAAATTATCTACCATAATGAATGCAGACGATTTTCATCTTTGAGAAAACTTACACTAAATATACAAAGAAAGACCATTATGTTCTCTATAAATAATATATTATAAAATGCATTTTCGTAATGGTTATCTCATATATCAAGTTTTGTACAGTTATACACCATAGAAGTTGAGATATAGCTTTCCCCGGGCAGGGCCAGCTCTAGGTGGTAGGCAAGATAGGCAATTGCCTACAGTGGCAAAACCAAATAAACTACAAAAAAAAAATCAAAAAATATATTTTGATTATTGAATCTAGAAAATAAAGGAATAGCAAAAATAAATAATAATAACACTGCTCGGCATGAAAATTGCCTCTGACACCATTTCAGCATATTATTCTGTAAGATGACCTCCTGAATCCAAATATGACGCCCATTTTGCCCTATCATCCACCGTTTCTAGGAATGGCCCCTTATTACTTCCTTATACCAAAGTATAAGGAAGTATTGTAATCCCGATTTCTTTGCAAAATGGATTTTGTATTTTACATTGCTCGAAAGCGAATGATCGCTGAATGTTGCTAATTTGTACGTGTGAATGTCATGATGTCTAGTTGCACACTTGCAAGTGTCGTCTTAATACCAGCTCTCGTTTTTAGAGATATAAGCGATTTTACACGATTTTTCATGACGTGTGTGTGTGTGAGTATGTATGTCGCATAACTCAAAAAACAGTTGGACGTAGAAAGTTGCGAATTGGTACATAGGTTTGTTATAACATCTAGTTGTGTACCTCCTTTTTGGACTTTGTATGATTGTCCATTTTGGAGATATTTAGGAAAATAAGGTTCATAATGTATTAGAAAACAATAATAACTCAAAAACAGTTTGGACTAGAGTCCTGCATCGGGTCGGGTAACCCGATTTTACCGTTCACAGAATTTTTTCTCTTGCGGTTCGGGTTGGGTTGACTGATCTTTTTTTTGTTCGGGTCAGGTTGACTGAATTTTTTTTCTTGCGGGTCGGGTTTGGTTTTCAAAAAGTCAGGTCAACTTGAGAACACCTTTCAAAATATTTTTTTACAATTATAAACATAAATTTATTGGCATGTTTACAACTATGTAACTAATTTAAACATTCTGCACATACTGGACATGTATTGGTTGGTTGTTTGGTTGAAGGATTTAAGGCCAATTGACTCGAGATATGTCCTAGACCTATAGGGGGAATGCCCTCTGATTGAGTCTTTCTAATGGGCCCTAGCCCGTATTTACGCATGTTTCGGAGGAAACCACAGAAACTCCGAACAGCTAGGTCGATGAGCGCGACCTGGGATCGAATCCGACACATCCCATCTACCAGCTTCGAGCGCAGAACCGCTCGGCTGCTGGTGGGCAGACATGTACCGAAGCTCCCTATTCGTATCCACGGATATCTGCCAGAAAAATAGATCCGTATCTGGATATGTTTTCTTTTCTTCAACGGAACTAATATGTATCTTTTGTAGAAATTGTATGAAAATTAGAAAATTATTATAAATCTTTCTCGACTGTTGTTAATATATAAATTAAAGATATACAAATACAATATAACCTCGCATTTACATTCTGGAAATTAAAAAGATTTCGCAGTTTACAAGTTTTTTTTTTTTTTTTTACTTTCTTCTATATTCAGTAGAAGAAAGTATTAGATTCGTAAAAATTTTCAACTTCCAGTTTTTGATGAATTTGCACGTTTTGACAGTCCCGAACACGATTTGACTATTTCTAAAAAATATCAGTCTGTGTCTCGTATGTGTGTGACAAAAGTTTTGTGGCGACTGTATCTCTGGAACTACTGCACATAATTGCATATAAATTTATAAATAAATGCACCCTGACATAAATTAGTGCCTATCAACTTTTGGTGCACATCGCTCAACAGATAGCGCTGCTATACAGTGATATCCACCATTTAAGTGAATGCTATATCTCAGGAACTACTGCAGACCCCATAGCAGAAAATGCGCGATGCGAGACGTTCGTCGCAGATTTTTTTCTTTAGTCTGCAGATTATTTCTAAAACAGTATTGTGCAGAGGTTCCAAGTCTCCAGATTTTGGCAGGAAAGATAGCAATTTTTAACCCATATTGGACCGCCGTCCTATTTATAGGACAGTTGAATTAAATGTCAATAATGTAAAAGAAACATTTAAAATCTGCAAAAAACTTGACATAAATTTTTAGAAATAGACTAAATTAATTAAATTACTGTGAAAAATGGAATTTGAAAAAAATATTAATGCTGCAGAATAATAAAGAACTTCTTCTGCTAAATAGTGAGCATGTGCTAGTGAAAAATCCAAATGGTCGTCAAAGACGATGTCAATAAAAAACCTGTTACAATTTGCAACATGTGCAATGTTGGATGTAGAGATTGTTTTTTGGACTTCCATTCGTAAAAATCTTTACAATTTGCAAAATGCTCACTTTTGGACTGTGTAGAGACTGTTTTTTGGACTAACAAACAAAATAAAAAAATTTGTAAAATTATTATAATTTTTTAATTATTTCTTTTTTATATGTGTAAGTATCTTATACTGACCATGTTTTTAAAAAATTACGTTTTTCTAATGATTCGTTTAATGAGTGGTCCAATATGGGTTAATTTTTCTCCATCTACAATATAAATGTCAATATTAATTTTAAACACACTTTGATAGATTCTAGAACCTATAAATAGGTGGAATTGTTTAATATCTCTCACACATGTCATTTTTTGTGACCTCCTCTTCCCCACCTCCCCACTCACTAACGATCGGCGATCAAATCGATCGCGTAATCTTTGTGATTTCTAATCTTCCTCCATCTACAACATAAATGTCAATTTTCTTTTTTAATTAGATTCCAAAACCTATAAAGATGTAGAATTGTTTAATATCTCTCACTCATATATTTATTTCTCTCCCCCCCCCCCTCGGGTTAACGATCGGGGATCAAACACTCCATTGAAGTTTTGTAATTTTCAATCTTTCTCCATCGACAGCATAATTGTTAATATTCATTTTAAACATGTTGCAGTAGATTTTAGAACCTATAACGAGGTTGCCTCCCCCCTTCTCCCCCTCACTAACGATTAGCGATCAAACGCTTTATAGAAGTGTTTGATTTTCATTCTTTTTCCATCTGCAACATAAATGTCACTATTCATTTTAAACTTGTTTTATTTGATTCTAGAAACCTAAAAAGAAATAGAATTGTTCAATATCTCACATTCATGTAATTTTTTGGGATTCCCTCCCCCTCCTTTACCATTTGCTAACAATCGGTAGTGAAATTCCTGCAGGAAGTCTTGTGATTTTCAACCTTTTTCTATATGCAGCATAAATGTGTAGAACTTAGAGGTAGAATTGTTTAGTATTACTCACTACTCATGAATTTTTTGTTATTACTTCTTTGAATATTTATAAGATCATGGATAAAGGTATTGTTTTTTTATGTGATATAAAGGATAATGGTTAATACCAACGCTTTACCTAACTATATGTAAATTAGAGGTGCACAACCTGCGGCCCGGGGGGCCACATGCGGCCCACGGAAGGATTGAAATTTTACACCGCATTAATCATAAGCAGTAGAGATTTTTTTTCTTCGGTTTTTGTAAAGAAAAATAAGAAAGAAAGAAAAAATATTAGGTGTACAAATTAATTCGGTCCGTTTTCGAATGATGGCGCTAGCTGCCACAAATGCTAGGCTATGACAGCTGTTTTCGGTGGTTTCAGAGAGGTTATATATTTGTTAAGAATCTTCAGTGTACAACTCTTTCGCTTGCTTGAAATAGCCTGATCAGCATTGCATTAAACATGTCAGGTTTTGAAGTCAATAAGCAGCATTTGCGGGAAGTGTTGATTTTTTTCTTTCATTGGAAGAAAAGTGCCGCCGAAGCGCATCGAACGCTCGTAGAAGTATACGGCGATAGTGCTCCGACTGACAAAACATGCAAGGAATGGTTTCGACGATTTAAGGATGGAGATTTTAGCGTTGATGACAGACGTCGCTCTGGACAACCGAAAAAATTTGAAGATAACCAATTAGAGGAATTACTGAATGAAGATCCTACTCAAACACAAGAACAGCTTGCAGAACAACTGGAAGTGACTCAGCAAGCAATATAGGTGAGAAACGCACACAATACGAGCAAAGGCACGAAAAAGTCATTCTGCTGAACAATAACGCAAGGCCTCATGTCGCTAGCCCGGTGAAACAATACTTGGAGACGCTAAAGTGAGACGTCCTACCACACCCGCCATATTCTCCGGACATCGCCCCTTCCGACTACTGGTTGTTCCGACGAATGCAGAATGATCTGACCGGTCAGCGTTTCACTTCTTACGAAGAAATACAAAAATGGCTTGAAACATGGATGAGAAAAAGAGATGAGTTGTTTTATCGAGATGGAATCAGACGATTGCCGGAGAGATGGGAAAAAATAGTAGAAAATAATGGACAATACTTTGAATAATGTATTTTTTGTTTTTGTTTAATAATAAATACTTTTTTTATTGCTAAAAAACGGACCAAATTAATTTGTACACCTAATATTTTATTTGTTGCAATTGTAAAACTTTCATTTACGAAAACTTTTTTTTGGGAAGGAGGGGATGAAAATGATGGTTTTTATATCACGATTACCATGGGGTTCAGGAGGTACCTGGAAAAGTCAGGGAATTCGAAATTGGTGAAAAAGTTAGGGAAATTGCAAATACTGCCCAAAAATCAGGAAAAATTATGATGCAGATCTGGGAAATGCTTTTCAATCATACAATTTAAAATTTCCTATGTCATTCTTTGTCATGAGTTATCTTTTATGTCGCGAATCAAATTTTGTGACCTGGAATTTTATAAAAATTAGACCTTAAAATTCGTTCAGAAAACAACAGTTACAACCATAGATGCATTTTCACTTACAAATATCGCAGTGCCATCTAATACCTCAAAGCGATATTTTTATACCTACATATCTACACTTAAAACTGCTTATTTTGGTATCTTTAAAATTGGAAGTATGTTTCTATGACTGTTAGTATGAGATAATCGCTGTCACATCTATTTTGAATCACCCAGTATATATATATATGTGTGTGTACTTTGTAATAAACATAGTCAATATATGTGCATAGTCTAATTATTTTATATTATCTCGTTTGTTGCCCTTCATGGCCTACTCAACAGCAAGAGTGGCCCGCCAGCCAAAAAGGTTGTGCACCCCTAATGTAAATAAAATATCATAATAACTACAATGCTTTGAGATATCTAACAGATTAATAACATTACATAAAACTTTGTGATAAAAATAAGCTTACTGAAACTGGTAACTTTTTCCCCTGTAACTTATTGTGAAATTATGTTGCAGATTATTTTTGAATGCCTAAATCGTGTTGCAGATTCACAGAAAAAATTCTGTTACTGGGACTGCAGAGAATTGAATAAAAATTTATATGTAGATGCACCTTGACATAACCTAGTCCCTATGAACTTTTTATGTCAATTTCTCTAAAGGTGGCGCTGCCATACAGTGATTTCCACAGTTCAAAGAAAGGCTATATTTCAGGAACTACTACACAAAATTGCACATAAATTTATATGTGGATGTACCTGTACCATGATATAAATTGTTTTTCCACTTTTGGTACCAATAATTCAATAGGTGGCAGTGTTATACAATGATTTCTATAATTTAAGGGAAAGAGATATTTCAGGTTCTATTGTGTATAATTAAAAAAAGAAAAAAAATGATATCTGAAAAGACCATTATCAGACATTATGCTGATTCAATTTGGATGCATATCGGCCAACAGGTAGCGCTGCTGTCCTGATATTTTCCCTGAGAACGGAAAAGCTATATTTCAACTTCTATGGTGTATAACTGTACAAAATTTGATAAGTGAAATAACCATTATGAAAACACATTTTTTAATATACTATTTATGAAGAATAAAACTGTCTTTCTTTGTACAATGTAATTTTTCTCTAAGATAAATCATCTGCATTTGTTATGGTAGGTAATTTTAATAAATAATAGCTTTAGTAAATTATCTATACTGAGCGAATTTGTATTAGAAAATATAGAAGAAAGTCTTGTGGTGGGCACAACATACTAGTTTTATTTTATTTATTTTTTTAATACCTTTACTTTTAATGAAATTCAATCCTCGCTTTTATGGAAACGGAATTTTTAATTTTCCTCCATTTATACTTCTTTATACAGCAAATATAGAAGAAATACTTGTTGTGATTTCATTTAAAGCTAGTATGCTGTGACCACCTCAAACATTCTTCTATATTTTCCTATAGGAATTCCCTCAGTAAAAATATTTTCTTAAAACTGTTATTTATTAAAATTATCTACCATAATGAATGATTTTCATTTAGAAAAAACTAACACTAAATATAAGAAAAACAGTTTAATTCTCTATAAACAAAGTCTTAAAAAAAGCGTCTTCATAATGTTACCTCATACATCGGGTTTCGTACTGTTATATGCCATAGAAGTTGATGTAACCATATCCCGTTCTCAGGGAAAATTGCACTATAGCAGCACCACTTATTGGCTGATATGCATCCAAACTGAATCAGCATAATGTCATATAATGGCTACACTGATACATGTCAAGTTTTGTTTGATTATACACAACAAAACCTGTGATATAGCCTTCCCTAAAAATGCGAAAGTCGACGTATAACAGCACCACCTGTTGAGCAATTGACACAAAAGTTGGTAGACATTAACTTATGTCAAAGTGTATCTGCATATAAATTTATATACAAAATCGTGTAGTAGTTCCTGAGATATAGCCTTTCCTGAAATTGTGAAAATCGCGATCCAGCAGTGCCACTTGTTAAGAAATTGACACCAAAAGTTGATAGGTACTAATTTAGGTCAAGGTACATCTGCATATAAATTTATATCCAGTTAACTGCAGTAGTTCCTGAGATGCAGTCGCACATTTTTTTTTTTTTTTCACATAGACGCACAAACAGATACATACATATTTTCTAAGAATACCTAGTCAAATTGTGTTCTGGAACCTTCAAAACGTGTAAATCCATCAAAAAAACGGAAGCTGAAAATTTTTGCGATTTCAATACATTCTTCAATAGAATACAGAAGAAAGTAAAAAGTAATGTAAAATAAACACATTTAGGAAACGGATCCCATCAAGGTATAGTAATAATATTCTTAACGTCTTCTCTAGAACAAATAAACAATGCATGAAAATTGCAACTGTAAGAAGATAATTTGCTGATCGTGTGAATTGAAAGTGATAGTGGAAAAGCAGATGTTCAATTGCGAATCATATATCCCTGCTACCCAAATAGTTATAAACATTAACGTCGAACAAAAGCAATAAATAAAGATATATATTTTTTTTTTCAGAATATAAGCATTAAACAACGAACTACTAACACTGAAAATGAAGCATATTTTTGCAATCTTGAAGTTCACAACTCACATAAATGTTCAAACAGTATTATTAAACTTTTTTTTTTTTTAAACTCAATACAATCAGTAATTACATTTTATTTTATTTTATTTTTTTACTTTCTTCTATATTCAATCGAAGAAAGTATTGAATTCGTAAAAATTTTCAACTTCCGTTTTTCGACGGATTTACAAGTTTTGAGATGTTCAGACTATATGTCAGGTTTCATTGCGTATAATCCAACAAAACCTGATATGTGAGAAGACCAATATGAGATATTTTGCTGATTCAAATTGAATGCCTATTAGCCAACAGGTGGCGCTGCTACACAGCGATTTCCGCAATTTAAGGAAATGCTATATCTCAAGAACTACTGCACAGAATTTCATATAAATTTGTATGTATGTGCCCTTTAATATATATTAGCGCCTGTCAACATTTGGTGTAAACCACTCAACAGGTGACGCTGCTACACAGTGATTTCCACAATTACAAGGAAAGCTATATCTTAGGTTCTATTGTGTATCATCAAACAAAACTTAATATAAAGAAAGCGATTGTGAAACATTATGCTGATTCAGTTTGAATGCTTGTCGGCCAATAGGTAGCGCTGTTATACTGCAAATTTCATCGATAACAGGACGGCTATATTGCAGCTTTTATGCCATATAACTGTACGAGCCATGATATGTGAGATAACCATTATAAAAACGCATTGTTTAAGAAGTTATTTATAGACGATAAAACTGTCTCTCTTTGTATATATAGTGTTAGATTTCCCTAAGATGAAAATTATTTGCATTCATCACGTTAAACTTTTTAATAATAGTTTTAATAAATTATTCGCACTTAGTGAATTTCACAGAAAAATATAGAAGAATGTCTTGTGGTGGCCACAACATACTAGTTTTTTTTTATAATTTACCAACTGTGTGACAATGAAAATTTACTTTATTTTGTATCATGTTATATCAATTTACCTTGTTTTGCATCATTTTTAGATGAATAAGTAATGTTGATTTATGTTTCGGGTTGGGTTCGGGTTAGATAAGTCGGGTTCGGGTAGCAAAAAATTCTCTATTGCGGGTTCGGGTTGATTTAAAATTCATCTGTCACCCGACCCACGCAGGACTCTAGTTTGGACAAATCTTGCAATCGATTTTTAACTGACTTCCCGACTAGCTAGTAAATTGAAACTTTCAGAAAATCTCAGAACATGTTGACAATGCATTTTTTTAATATTTTTAGCCAACTGTTTCGGATACCTGCTGCCTTCAGCAGTGTTTATATGATTCAACAGAAAAATTATTTGACTAACTTCCCAACTAGCTAGACATTTGAAACTTTCAGAATAGTTCAGAACACAGTGAAAATGCATTTTTTAAATACTTTTAGCCAACTGTTTCGGATCCTTGCTGCCTTCGGCAGTGTTACCCGTACAAATCTTGTAATCGATTTTTAACAAACTTCCCAACTAGCTAGACACTTGAAATTTTCAGAAAAGCTCAAAACACAGTGACAATGCGTTTTTAAAATATTTTTTGCAAATTGTTTCGGTTCACTGCTGCTTTCAGCAGTGTTTATATGGTTCAACAGATAATTTATTTAACTAACTTCCCGACTAGCTAGACATTTGAAACTTTCAGAATACTTCAGAACATGGTGAAAATTGCATTTTTTTTAATACTTTTAGCTAACTGTTTCAGGTCCCTGCTGCCTTCGGCAGCGTTACCATTAGAAATCTGGCAATCAATTTTTAACTGACTTCACGACTAGCTAAACATTTGAAACTTTCAGAAAAGCTCAGAACATGTTGACAATGCATTTTTAAAATTATTTTTAGACAACTATTTTGGATACCTGCTGCATTCAGCAGCATTTATGTGATTCAACAGAAAATTTATTTCATTAACTTTCTGACCAGCTAGACATTTGAAACTTTCAGAAAAGCTCAGAACATGGTGAT
Organism: Salticus scenicus; assembly: GCA_963930645.1. Lineage (NCBI taxonomy): Eukaryota > Metazoa > Arthropoda > Arachnida > Araneae > Salticidae > Salticus > Salticus scenicus. Next base: position 160,537,538 of record OZ005651.1, on the reverse strand, counting down.
AATGCATTTTTTAAATATTTTTACCCAACTGTCTTTTTTTAACAATATGTATATATTTCTAAATGTGTATAAGGAAGTCATGTGGTGCCCACATCAGATTTTTTTTAAATCATTTTTTGGTGATTTTATGGCTATAAATTTGATTTTTAGGAGGAGAGAGGATTATTTTAACCGTTAAATATCTTCTGAGGTGCTACAGAGTTGGAAAATTATAAAACATGGACATTTGTGACAAGTTTTTTTTTTTTCCCTGACTGAGTGAAAATAATGCCTGGACCGGGAGTCGAACCCCGGAACTTTGACTTACAAGGTCAAGGCTCTACCAATTGAGCTATCCAGGCCGACACCCCGGTCAGTATTACTCACTCAGACAACCTTTAGGCAGAAACATCTCTGGTCTATCATGTAGATAGCTCAACAGAAATAAGCCGCAGGAAATGGAAAACACCATTAGATAATGGGAGAAAGAAATACAATTTTTATTAAAATCACACAATCAACTACAGAAGAAAATCATATTTTATTGATTTTTTTTTTTCCGACGGTCCAGGCATTATTTTCACTCAGTCGGAAAAAAAAAAAAAAATAAATAAAAATTTCAATAAAATATGATTTTCTTCCGCAGTTGATTGTGTGATTTTAATAAAAATTGTATTTGTGACAAGGGAATTTTTTTTTTTTTGAAGGGGGGGGGGGGGAGGTTTTGCCGCTGAAATTATGCATTACATAGCTTATATTTTTTTAATTTGTTATTAATTTTATTTTTTAAATTTCATATTTTTTTGTTTTTAGGTGTTAATTAATTTTCATTCTTCAAATCAAATTCTTGGTCATAAAATTATCGAACAGGGAAAGAAATTGAGTGAGAGGGTGGTGTATCTAGAAAATGGTGGGTGACTGGGCAAAATGGGAGTCATATTCGGATTCAGGAGGTTATTTTACACAAGAATTAGCAAGAATGGTATTAGATCTCGAATATTTTTCTTTTATTTTTATTTTTGCAGAGCAGTGTAATTAACTAATTGAAAAAAAAAAAATAAATAAAATAAATGAAACAAGAATTTACTGGCTTCTCTGCCCATTCATATATTTTGAAATGCACAGCAGACAAGAACAGACAAACAAACTTCTAAGTTCTATGTGATGTAGTAGGTATTGTATTCACGAAAGGAAAAAGGCACACCCAATGTTGAAAAATTATTTAATAAATACATATATGTTCATGTTGCATATTTGTAGATAAACAAACTGAAAATTAGTTTTAAATCTCACATCCCTTCTGCTATATCACTAAAAGTTTCCCTTTATTTTCTACGGGTTCCGGACATAATATCGCAGGACAAAATATCGCATCAAAATAATTATGTGATCCACTTGAAAATTTGTATTTGTGCCATGTGTGATCTCTGGTGGGGGCCACAGGCTCTTATACATATAAATTAACTAACTAAAATAAATAAATATATTATAGAATTGAATTTCATTATTTTATCTATATTTAATTTTAAATTATTTTATCATTTGCTTTTCACCATTCAAAATACATTTTAAAAATATTGTACATCAAAATATTGTTGACATCAAAACTGATCACTGTTCACAAACCTGAATTAAAATTTTTTAAATAGATACTGCTCGACAAGTTTTCAAATGTTGCTTTTGGCATGCTGCCAAAGCAGTGACCCATTCCGTAGGGAGAGAAGGGTGAATAAAGAGGGGAGAGATACATGTTTCTCCTTAACGTAACTGACCGATGACCGATTGTCATTCTTCCTTTGGCTGCTGTTTGACTACTACGATTTATTCTTTGTTAGCGGATCTAATATTCTCTAATATAGCGGATCTAATATTCTCTAATATAGCGGATCTAATATTCTCTAAGAAAATAACATTTTCGTTCGTTTTGTACTTCCTTTTGGATCGATAAAATGAATTCAAAAGAACGTAGAAGAAAACATTTAGTGCTGAAACGAAAGCGGTTTTAAGCAGCGTTGTGAAGTTCTGTGATAATGAAGCAGATAAAGGTTGTATAACTATTCCGTTGGCACACGCAACTAAAAGGGCTAGCAAAATTGCCAATGTTTCAAAGGGTTCTATACGAAGAATTCGCAATACTCCAAGTAATTTGCCTTCTCCCAAAAAGAAAAAGGTGAAAACTACTATTGAGAGTGTCAATTTGGATAATTTTGACTTGGATGTAATTCGAAGAACTATCCAGGACTTCTATACAATAGATAAAATAGTGCCTACTATCCCAAAGTTATTAACAAGATTACAAGAAAGGATACAGTTTTCAAAATCAAAAGAAACTTTACGTAAAATTCTACATGAAATGGGTTTCCGCTGGAAAAAAAGTCAGAATAAGAGGAAACTGATAACAGAACGAAGTGATATCATTCTGTCTCGTACAAAATATTTACGGAATATTCACCAGTTCCGAAGAGAAAAAAGACCTCTTATTTTTGTAGATGAAACCTGGATTGACAGTAATTTAACTGTCGGGAAATGCTGGCAATCGGAAGATGTTTTCGGTGTCGTTCAGACAGGGGCGGCATCGAGACGCATTATTGCATTATGCGCAGGAGGAGAAATGGGGTTTATTCCGAATTCCTCATTGACTTATAAAGCTAGCACCACCACCGGCGATTATCATGGACAAATGAATTCAAAAATATTTGAAAAATGGGCAATTGAAAAACTGATCCCAAACTTGCCAAAAAATTCTGTTATTATAGATAATGCCCCGTACCATTCGGTTCAGTTAAACAAGCCTCCAAACTCTTCACAAAATAAAAGAGAAATAATGGATTGGCTAACACTAAACAAAGTGCCATATTCTGAAAATTTGCGTAAAGTTGAACTTATGGAACTTGTAAAGGCCAACTCGAAGGCGAAGGAATATAAATTTGATAAGATGTTAGCTGAACATGGACATCATGCATTAAGATTGCCTCCATATCACTGCGACATAAATGCCATAGAATATGTATGGGCGGATATAACATTGATGTTGAGAGATGGAAGCACTATTGCACGCACATTGAAAGTTTAGAAAATGAATACTGGGAAAAAGATGGCGTAATGGAAGAATTATGTGATCCATTAGTTATCTCTTTAGATGATGACAGCCATGATGATGATGATGTTTCAGTTGATGATTCAGATGATGAAAGTGAATAATTTTCACTTCTCATTAAAGATGAACATATATTTTTCCCCTCATCTCTCTCTCTCTCTCTCTCTCTCTCTCTCTCTCTCTTTTTTTTTTTTTTTTTTTTTTGAGAGAGAAGGTCTGTGATGATAATATGAAAAACAAGCATTTTATTGCATTTTTTTCTGAGACCTTCTCTTTAAAAATAAAATTATTTATTCGTTTTTGCCAGCCTTTTCATGAAACCCTAAATAAAATTTTAATATTGAATTTCATAAATTCATATAGTGACAAAAAATATAAAAGAAAACTGCACTAACTTTTCGCCTGATGAAGGGTCGTGCTTTGCCTTTTTCGACCCGAAACAATTGTTGCGACAATTTCTGCTTATGGTGTTTTCACACAATATTGTTGCTGCTAAATCAATTTCAGATAATACAGGGGAAAAAACCCTGTCATTTACATGTATAAAAATCTAAATTCTTGATGGTGTTGATCCGATTATCTACACGAGGGATATAGGCCTTGGGTGAAAGTCTTTTAAGGGGTTCTAGCTCGTATTTACTTTACATTAGGAGAAAACCACTCAAAACTCCGAACAGCTAGACCGACGGCGCGCGGAATCGAACTCACGTCCTATCACTTAACCGTCTCCCAGTGTTCAGTGGTCTAAGCCGCTCCGCCACTGGTGGGCCTAAATTCTTGAATAATTTTAGGGAAATAGGTATAATAAAACGTCTTTTTCGTATATTTTTAATAATCAAATCTATATTGCTTTTCATAGGTTAAATACTGTTGATATCTAAATATCGTGCAACGAAAAAAAATTAGAATTAACATTTTCGTAACTTTTACCAAACGAAGGAGATATAACCCTCTTGACTTTGGTCATGAAAAAGCTATTTTCATAATTAGGAAAATTCAAATTTAGAATGAAATTTTCTGTAAACGCAGCGGCGTCTTTTCGGAAAAAATTCTGTTGAAGGAAAAATTAAAGCTTTTTGCGTTATTTATTTTCTGTGCCATTTAAGATGTTTAATAATGTAAATTTTAAATAAAAAAAATACAAATTTAAAACCTCAACATTATTAACAGACGAGCTACACTAACACTAGTCTGAAACTGTACTTTCCATTTAACAGGAAACTACAGCTTTTTATACTTTTACCGTATAAGAAGCAAAAACATCGCCCGGTCAGCATTCACCCCACTCAGAAACGAAAGTAGGAGGAAATTTCCCTGTCATTATCAACTCCCCTATTTTGAAGAATAGATTGACCTTACGGAGACCTGTTCCCACTTGGGCCACCTTTGAAAGCTGGTCGAACAGTATACACGTTTGAATTCATTATTGACTAATCTTGACAAAGTTTATAAATATAGTCTATATAAGGTCTTTTAAGCAAAATTTACAACAATTTGTGTGGTGGGTTTGTCTGTATGTCAGTGCTCTGACTAAGGTATGTGTTGCCATGAAATTTGATACATTATTAGTAATTACCAACTCCTTTTTTCTTTCAATTCATTTATGTAGGCGAGATTTTGTCCCAACCCATTTTCTACTGATACACTAAAGCCTTCTTTATAGATACCCTGGACATATTTGCACCAGGCATGAAAACTAATGACCTCCAAAGTAGCATAAATTGTTGGACGAACATTGGCAAACTGTGGAACCATTGGGAAATGGTTGGGTTGGCATACCAACAATGATCCAATGTAGGCTCAACAACTTCAGAGTGCTGTTGGACCAACTGAAACTAATTTCATTGGACCACTGTTGGGAAAAGGTAGGTTGGCCTACCAACCATTACCTAATGTAAACCCAGCTGTTTCTAAGCGCTATCGTTAGAGAAGATTGTTGGGCCTCTATTGGGAAATGGTTTGTTATGAGGTGGTTGGCAAAGCGGACATTTCTAACCATTGGCAAACATGAGAGTGAACAATTTGCTAACGATGGTCCAACCATTTGTGCTACTTGGACTGTCATCGTAAATGACCTCCACCATCCCTAGATGTAACAAATGACAGCAGACATAGAAAGGGGAAAATTTCAGTTTTTCAGCTAAAAATTGCTTTAATCCTCAAAATTATTAATAAGTTTTAAAACTTAAGTATTAGAAAATTTAATAATAATAAATTGCATCATTTAGAATATTGTAGAATTTCTGATTTTTGGTATCACAATTTGTAAATTATTTAAGAGTTATAAAGAAAATCAAGTAAAAATTTGCATTTTACAGCGTAAAAACAAATTAAAACATTAAAAAATAATTTTTTTTTTTTTAAAAACGAGGCTGGGCCTTGGTCTGCAGTGGGCCTTAATCAGGCTCTGGTTATATGTATCTGTTTTAGATTGATTTTCATTACTATTTACTTAGATTGTTAATAAAAAAAAAATGTTTTCAGTTTTTTTTTTAGCAGGTAATACTGTTGTTAAACAATAATTTTAAAAAATAAAGCAAGGTGATATATCGGTTAAAAAAAAGAATAGTGTCAGGTGAGGTAAAATAGGTCAAAAACAGCATATTTTATGTTTGCACTTAAACAGCAGAAAATGTATTGGTTCCATTTGTTAAAAAATTTCACAAAGTATGCAAATGAATATTCTTCATGACATTTTAAGAGAAATATCTCTGAAAAATAAAAAAAAATTTACTGAAAAATAAATTTTAAAATATGCTGTTTGCGACTTATTTTATCCCATGGGTTGGGGTAAAATAAGTCATCCTTTAAAACTATTTAAAATTTTAATACAATTTACTTCATGCAAATAAAATTACAAATACACATTCCTTTTTTTTGATAAAAACTTGATTTTGTGTTCTCTCGAGAAAAAAAAAATGTCTCTATGGTCCATCATTAGTTCGGGAAGAACATTTGGAATGTACAATGTATCTACATCAGAAATATCTTTCTCTGGAAAATCCAATAGGAGCTTCCATTTAAACTTTTTTTTATCCCTTCAAAATTTTCAGAATATTCATGATTGTGTGAAAGAATGATGCCATGAAAAATTTTCTTTGATCTTTTCCCAGGAAATTCTACTTTAACACATTTTCCAACTTTTACGAATTGATTAATATTAATGCTGTCCAAATTTTCTTCTTGAGAAAGACTTATTTTTTTGTTTATTTTACAGTTGATGTTTCTGTGATTTTAGCATCTCTGTTGATCTTTTTTGTCATACAATCAATTGAAAAATAAAATGGTTGTTAAAATTACTCCTGTTTTCTGTTGCATATGGGTTCTTTTTCTGTGTGCATTTTTCAAAGCTTCTTTAGAAGACAATGTTTGATTGGGTGATAAAGTGTTTATAATAACAGATTTTATGTACTTAAAAGGAGAATATAGTATAAATATTATGCTGTTCCATGACTGTTGAAGTCACACTAGAATTAATTTGTCAAATTGGTGATTGATGATCTAGATTCATCCACTCTTGCATTTGAAGTTGAATCCAAACTGCACAGTTTCAGGAGAATGTTGTGTCCTGCGTGCCCTTTGTATGAAAAATTGGCACCCTTCTGAAATAAGCTCGAATTAAACAACTTCTTGAATTTCACCTACAAACTGAATGTTTTGATTCAGTTTTAATATGTACTTTTTTTTTTTTTTTTTTTCTCTTAACATTAAATTATTTTATATCTATGTCTATGTGTATGAAATAGCTCCAGAATATATAGCTTAATTTTAAACTAATGCATTAAAAGAATACATATGGAATTATATAAAACACACACAAAAAAAGTAATTAGTTACTTAATGTTTGCTAAGCCTAACATGATTCAACACCTGACCTATTTTACCCCACTTGTGTTTTTTTACTCCAAAATATTAATTTTTTTTTTTTTTTTTCCACAAAAGTTTAGGAAATTCATCTTAAGAATGTGCTTTTTGGAATATGATAAGAAAATACTGTAAAATTTGCTTTTGAATTAGTTAAAAGCCAAAGTTTTTCTTAGCAACACATTCGAGTTACTAATACGAAACACAGAAATAATTACTGGCTGTAACTAAAAAGTATCAGTTACAGTTAATTTTGCATACAAAATGAAGACTAATATAAATAATATATAAAACCAGCAAAGTTGAAATTTAAAAAATCTTTGGATGTCTTTTTAAAGAGTTTTTTTAAAACTGACCTATTTTACCCCACCTGATCCTATGTTAATTTAAAAAAAGAAGGTTGGATATGTCGATAAAAAAGGTCATGAAAATTTTTTTGAGGTCAGTAGACACTCTGAATGACCAATTTATGCTAGGTAAAGGTTCCATTTAAATCGCTGTAAGTTTTTTGTTTCAAAATAAATTTTCATGTAGTGTAATTTGAATTTAAATATTTATTTAACAGTTTAAATAGTAATAATAGCAGTTTGATGAAGATGTTATGTATTAAATTAAATAGTTATTGAAAAATTCTCTAATATCTGGAAATTTCAATTTTCTGATGAAGGTTTGGTCCCAATTACGTTGAATAATCGAGGTTCTGTGGTAATAATGTGAAAAGTACACAGTAATATATCTGTTTATTTATTTTATCTGTTAAATTAGATGAGATTAAATTAGAGTGTTTCATTTACAAAGTCATTTAATCATTCCGAGATTACAAAATAATGTTAGGAAAAGTTCGTTTTTACTGAATCTCTCAATCTTTTCTTGAACTTATGTTCCTATATTTGTATGAAAAAATTTCTGTAATTTTCCTATTTCATTGCTTTGACCCCTGATTTAATTTTGCTTGTATGCAGCACTTCATGCATAAAAAAAAAAAAAAAAAAAAAAAAAAAAAAAAAGTCTTGTCATTTTTCTTAATGTTTCCTCCACCCTATATTTCTCTTGTCACTTTTAGGAAAAGGAAGCGCATGAAAAGTTTATTGAAATTAATAAAGCATATGAAGTTTTGACAGATGAAGGCTTGCGCAGAAAATATGATTTATATGGTGAGGATGGCTTGAAAGCGAATTTTTTCGGAAATTCATGGCAAGGAAATTATCATAGCTGGAATTACTACCATGAGAATTTTGGTAATTTATAATTTTATCTTTTCAATATGCCTGTATCCTGTATATTACCTGCATAATATTTGTCTAAAACATCTGCTTGTGTAAATGTTGTGAGCTTGAATTAAAAAATTAAATTATAACATCAAATTTCTTTACAATCAGAGTCTTTATTGGTGTAGATATAGGTATACTTAAAATTAAGCTATATTTCATTATAGAAATCAGATTTATTGTTAGAGTATATAAATTTTGTTTTCACTTGTTACCTATTAAAAATTTGAAGATTAGAAATTTCAGATAGTAATTTGGTGATGCCTACTCTTTTTTGAGGACTGCCCGTCCAGCTATTTGCATATTTGGCAATGCATATACTCAGTGAGACCTAAAGATAGAACTAAACCATTTAAAATTTCCTTTTTTTTCTATAATTTGTAAACAAGTTATTTGTAATAATTAATAAAACAAATAATAAATATGTAAATAAAATCTATTAATTTAATTATATTGAATTGATTGTTATTATTACTTTAAAATATTTATTATCTTAATTTATTGTTATTGATTTTAATTATTGTTTTAGGGTGCCTCTAATTTAGCTAATTTCTATCAATATAATTGGAAATTTTATCACAGGAACTGTGAAATAAACTTACGAAATTGGCAAATGATGGGTAACAGAAAAATACCAGTAATTTATTTATATTTTGGCAAAAATTTAACCTTTAATTGCAGCCTGATTTCTCTTGTGTTTAAATTTGTAATTAATTTATTGATTAACATAATCAACAGTGGCAGACTGGCAGGGTTGTCAACTTGCCCCAATGGCATGTGGGGCCCCAGCCCTAGCGCCATTTCAAAAATTTTCAGGGTTGCAACAAGATCAAAATGCTTTCTATGATGCTTAAAAACTGAAAAATCATAAATTCTTCTGAAAAAAGTGGCAAAGTTCTGAAATTTCAATCGACACCCCTTGTTCTTAGACGGGTCATGTGAGAAAGAAAGATTAACAAGGAAGGTCTCCTTGAAGCGCATACTCATAATATTGTGAAAAAAAATTACAGAGGTACTACTTACATAGGTGATACAATATCAGTTAAATTTATCAGCAGAATCCCATTAAAAAAAATCTATTTAAAAAAAATTAAATACTTTCAAATATTTGCAAAAAGTGTGCATGATTTGACAAGTAACATCCTCCCCTGCCCAGAGCCCAGTTTACCCATTTAAGGGCCTGGGGCTGTGATAATAGCGGAGCCCCCCCCCCCCCCACACACACACACATTTTTCTTTTTCTTTTTCTTTAATATGAATGTTCATCATTAGATAAAATTTTACAACGGTCATTCATATTAGAATAAGATTCTTATTACCATTTAAATGAACTCTGAAACTGTTTGCAAAAAATTAATTAAAAAAAATATATATATATTAACAACAAAAGAATAACTCACCGACCAAAGCAAAAGTTACTGCATCAAAAACTTTAATGAATATAAAAACTAGTGTAACATTTAAAATGAGATAAAAAATTTAAAACTTTAAAAATACATTTTAATTAAAAACATTAAAAACATAAGACAGACGTTTCGGCTAGAACACTAGCTCTCCTCAGTGTCAAATATACAAGCACAAACAACATTTACAAAAATTCATAATACATCATAGCAAGATTAAATATTCAGGTGGAATAGCTTTAGCCTCGTTCAAGGCAGAATGTTGCATTTTGGTAAAAGCGCCCTCTAGAAAAATACGGGATTCATACATATTTATATTAGAAGCTAAAATTTTAAAGTTTTCAAAATCTGGAATATGATCACTATTGAGAGAATGGATTACGAGTTTTGATTTTAAATCTCCTGTTTTAAATGAGTGTTTATGTTCCTTTAATCTAATTTCACCTGTTCTGCCAGTTTCACCGATATTTGTAGAATCACAATTTTTACAAGGAATACTATAGATTACACCTAGACGTTTTAGAGGGGGGACAGCAGGTTTAAAGTTTGAGAGAAAGTTACTAATACGGAGTTGAGGTTTAAAGCTAGTACAGATATTAACTGTTCTAAGTAATTTAGAGATATTTTCAGAAATACCTTTATAATAACGGATAATCGTACGATTAGTGGAATTTTTAACTTTAGGATAAACTGATTTATATGAAAAATATAACTCTTCTTTATAAATTCTTTTAATAAAATGAGGGGGGTAACCATTATTTTTTAAATCAGAAAAAATTTTGGATAGTTCAATATTTAATAATTCGGAATTACTACAATAATGCTTTGCATGATGTAAAAGAGTACGAATGACTGCAATTTTATGAGATAAAAGATTAGCTGAATTGAAGTTAAGATATTGACCAGAGAAGGTGGGTTTTCTATAGACTGAAGTTGAAAAATGTAAAAAGTCATTGACTGTTTTATGCATTATAAGGATCTCAAGAAAGGGTAGTTCATTATTATCCAGTTTACCCTTGAAACTGAAATTAATAATGAGTATGCCACGTTCAGAGAATCAATAGAAATTTTATCTCATCATAATTCTTGTAATGGCAACGATGGGGCACTATTCGATCATCAGTGGCACCGAGTGTTTAAAGGTGGTGAGGACCAGCAGAAAGAGCAGTCTCGTCAAACTTCATACACCATACCTGCCGGTGAAAAAGCTGGCCCCCCCCCCATGCGAAACTAGTTCAGCAGTAAAAGCAACATGAAGAATTAAAGGTTGTATGTTTTAAATATGTTTATAATTATGCTTCATGGTTAATTTATATAAAGTAATATCATCATGTTCATATTTTTCTTAAGTTTTACTTATTAAGTTTTACTTTCTTAAAATAAAAAGGTTCTTAAAAAAAAAAAAAAAAAGAGAGAGGGGGGGGGGGCAATATTATTTATATACCTTTTTACTGTTTGTAAATTCATGACTTATATCCAAAAAATTTCATTTTTATTTAAAATGCAAAGGGAAAAAAGAAGCAACCAAATAAATAAAAGGAGAATATAAATAAAAGAATTTTTTTAACAGTCAAATTAAACATCTTGGAAACCTTTATAAAAATTATATTCACTTAAACTTAGGGAAGAGAGTAGCATGAGGCGTATCAAATATTAATAAAATAAAATAAAAAATGTAATAATAACAATATGGCAGTAACTTTTGTGAAAAAAGCTATATTACTCTGGATCAATGTCTCTGAAAACTTTTGCTCTTCATGCACAAGCCATAAATGATTGGGATTCCCATAGCACAGGGAAGGGAATCATCTTGTCCTGAACTCCCCCCCCCCCCCCCCCCCCATAAAGAGGGTTTCAGCCTTTGCTTGTTTTTCTATATATCTTTTTTTTAGTCGATTTGTGTCCATTTTCAATTACAACAACCTTACTTTAAAGCTATAATTTTGTTAAAAAACTAAATAAGAAATAGAAGAAACAATTTCTTGTTTAATAGGGAGTCAGTATTCAAAATTTCTGGGTGAAGGGTCTGAGCCGCAATAGAAAATTTCCCTTGAGCCCTCACATTGTTGGTGCTACTGTTGCAATTAATCTTCTACATATTTGAATAAGTATTAATTCATAACTAGTTATTACCCGTCAAAATTTGATGGATCATGTGCAACTTAAATCTTTTCACGGCATAAAGTTTTAAACATTCTGGTTTTAATATTTCGCATTGCTCTTAACCAGTTTAAAACCCTCTGCTGTAAACAATTATTTTTTGGTTTGAGAGGAAGGGGGAATAAATTTCATGAAATTTCAATATACAAAATTTAAGCTTGCTCCATATAATAAAAATAAAATCCTAAGATTTTTCCTTATTTTACTCTAAATATGACCAAAAGAATGCAAGGAGTAATTAAAAGAAAGAATTTATAAATTATGGTAAGAATGGAGAAAGAAAGCACACATCAATACTTTTCATACATATTTTTTTTATTAGAAATTATACGAGACATTATACTTATCCTGATTAATTAAATAAAACCTTAAAACACTTGCCTTATTATTGGCCGTAAATTTTTCAGCCAAGTACCCGACCATCCTCAGCAGCAATCCTCTGTCTTGAAGTTCTTGAATGAGTTCACTTAGTGGTTCTTTTCATAAGGTGGTGCCACACACCATCCAGTGCCAAAAATATTTTTATTTGGTTTAACATCCCCATTAAACCAAATAAAAATATTTTCCAATTAATATGCAGCAACAAAGACCCCATTGCACCATTTGAAACAGCTGGAATTTATAAAATCCCGTTCGTAAATCAAAATGGAAACTCAAATTCATATATTGGTGTCACTAAAAGGAAAATTAAAATGTGAATTAATGAACACAAATATGATATTAAAATTGGTAAAATAAACACAGCCCTTGCAAAAACCTATAATAACCAAAATATTCAAATAAATTTCAACGAAACTAGGAAATTAGCAGATTACAACAATTATAATTACGCAATGTTTCATGAATCTATTGAAATCAATACTAATTTACACGTGTGCAATGACAGCGGTGCAATGGCACCGGATGGTGCGTGGCACCACCTTATGAAAAGAACTCATTCAAGAACTTCAAGACAGAGAATTGCCACTGAGGACGGTCAGGTACCTGGCTGAAAAATTTACGGCCAATAATAAGGCAAGTGTTTTAAGGTTTTATTTAATTAATCAATTTACATATTTTTTTTATTTGATCACTAATTTTTGTCTTCAACCTACTTTTCTACAAACAGCATAAGACAATGATCATGACTCGACAAATATTTATTTTAAAAAATGGTATTAACTGCAAATCTTTTAAATACTAATTATTGCTAGCATTTCACTAATTTTGCTGCTGACTGTACATAGCATGAAAATAATATCTATTGAGCATCGATAACAATAATATTGCATTTCAATTACAATATGACAGTGGTGCCATCTATAATCTATCGATGTAATCTATCTCAGAGGGTTTTTATTTATTTATTTTTATTTATAAAAATATTTTTCAAATCACATAAATTTATAAGGCAAAATAATTTAATTTAAAATAATTTTTAATAATGTTCTGTGTTTTCTTTATATTCTATAATTATAATTTTATTTGCCTTTAGAAATAGACTATGCTACTTAAAAATAAAGGAATAACAACATTATAACACTTTATTCTTTCAAAATAGTATATTTCAACAAAAGCATACTGTTAAATAAATAAATAAAAAATAAGAATTAATCTAATATTTTAGCAAGTTAATTTGCTCAGTAAATTTCTTATAATAAATTATACTATGTAAATTTTTACTCGCAGGAAATATCGATATTTTAAGGTTATTCTTTCTAAATTATTTTTTCTATAATAATATTATGGAAATGAAATATCAGAAATTATAATAATTAGATTAAATTTTTTTTTTTTTTTTAAACATTTATCTCCATCTTTTCTAAACGAAGTTTTCAAGTAATAAAAGTTAATTTTTAAAGAACAATAAACTCTGTGAATTTGTTAATTTCAAAAGATTTTTTTTTCTTTTAAGTTATGGAAAACAATAATTTTAGGAATATATATAATTTATATGGTAACAGATGGCGCGACAGTATAAAACCTTGAAATACTATTCTGTGTAAGGAAATTTTCAGCGAAAATGCACATGACAGTAACCGATAAGAATTCGAATTGATTTATTTTCATGTACTGCCTTGGAAAGTATGAATCAATGAATTAATCGTGTGAATTATTTTTATGATTGATCTTTAATTAGGCGTCTGCCATAGACATAATGACATATTAATATTGTCTGCTCAATCTATATCACTGGTATTCGTATTGTACTGCATAAAGAGAAAGGAATATTCCCATTTTGAATTGGATCAAAATTTTCTCATGCATGCCTAGATCGTACGATTTTGGTCTTACAGAAAGTGCTTTGTGTTTTAATATAAAAGAATTTCATTTTTAACTGCAGGACTGAATAATTAGCCCCCAGTCTAAAAAACAGGATGATCAGACATTGCATCTTGATTGTTTAAAAACTAATTTAATGATTATTGAAAATGGTTCTGTACTAAAATATGTATACATTTTGACATCAGGATAACCTATGGAAAAATTTAAATTAAAAATGAATAAATAATCAATGCATTTTATTTTACAAAATGTATAAATATATTATTGTATACATTTTTTTTCTTTCCCAGGTATTTATGATGATGATCCTGAGATAGTTACTCTGGGTTCTAATGATTTTGGTGAGTATTTTACACTCATATTGTTTATACTTGTAGTTAAGATATTTTTAGAATTTTAAATACATTTTCATTAAATGTTCTTCTGTTTATTTATTAATTTCTACTTTTACTATTCTTCAAATGCTTTTAAGTAGATGTTCAGAGCACCAGAACATAATGTTATTTTTTACATTAACACATTCAGTGCCATGTCAGCCATCGGTGGCGGACACTGAACTTTTCATTTAGGCCACGTGAGCCACCAGTGGCTGACTGTGTGAAATATGATATAAAACTAAAAAATTTACATAGTTTTAAGTAATTTCTGACAATTTATTTAAAATTTACTTAATTTTTATTTATTATAGGATTATATCATTAAGGCATTTTAATGGATTTTATTGAAACATGGTAAACATAACACGCTTCTAAGCAGCGCATGTGGCCTGAATGGGATTTCCTTAAGAATTCGCCTGGCGCTCAACGTGTTAAACTCCAACAAATTTTTAACAAGTTTTTATTTTTAACCAATGATGTAATTATCCTTGTTATCAACAATCTTTTGGCATCTATTGTGCAAATTTTCAATGTCAGATTAATAAAAGATCAGTTATTTTTTGAATAAAATATCCACAGTTGACATTTTGAATGCTTTCAATTTTTTTGCCAGATAGAGAATATTGTTTGTTGCAATTGGAATAAATGAAAATCTAAAGGTGCAATGTTGAGTGAGTGTGGTGAGTGAGGCAGTATCTCCCATCCTAATTCAATATTTTTTCCCCCAGCATTTATCTTGCAACAGTCTTGTGTTGCCATGTTGCAGAATCATCCTTGTTATCAACAATCTTTTGCCATCTATTGTGCAAATTTTCAATGTCAGATTGATAAATAATCAGTTATTTTTTGAGTAAAGTATCCACAGTTGGCATTTTGATTACTTTCAATTTTTTTTACCACATAGAGAATAAATATTGTTCCAATTGGAATAAATTGAAATCTAAAGGTGCAGTGTTGAGTGAAGCAGTATCTCCCTCCCTAATTCAATATTTTTTCCCCCAAGATTTATCTTGCACAGTATGGTCTTGCATTATCATGTTGCAAAATAATGCATTTTCTGTTGACAGTGGCTGGACACTTTTCAATTAAAGATTGATTTACTTTCAGCACTTCAAATTGAACAATTCCACACATACTCTATCAAACATACAAAAGAACCTTTTGGGAATATAAACCTAGCCTAGTAGTTCTTCATGTCAATTCATTCGGAAAGAGCCTCTACCTTTTTATTTTGGATTATTATAAATAACTTATTTTTTATCTCCAGTGATACACTTCCATATTGTGCCGTTGAAGCAATAAGTTGCATATAGTGGTTAGCTTTGTTTTCTTCAGACACATTATGCAGGACCCAAATACCTGCTCTGCGTACTTTACCAATTTGCTACAAATATTCTCGGATGGTCAACCAATGTTAGTTAAGAATGTTTAACAGTTCCTTGATTGTCTGACATGGATTTGCTTTCACTTCTGCTCCTAATATGTCATATATAAAATTGTTGATATTTCTAATTATCATGAATCAGAAAGAAAAAAATTACCTGATCT
Source organism: Salticus scenicus (assembly GCA_963930645.1). Taxonomy (NCBI): domain Eukaryota; kingdom Metazoa; phylum Arthropoda; class Arachnida; order Araneae; family Salticidae; genus Salticus; species Salticus scenicus. Next base: position 160,521,577 of record OZ005651.1, on the reverse strand, counting down.
GAACATAAGAAACCACCTTTGTCATTTACAGACATTTAATGCACCTGTTTTTGGTAGCAACTGTTGCATTACTACTCTTGTGAAACTCAAAAGTTGTACAGTGCATGCCATATATGTACTACCTCTTCTGATATTTGACTGGCTATTTCTCCCAAAATTTGTAAAGAAAAAAAGATTTAATTATTTACAACTAAATAAGTTATTTTAACCTTCAAATGTGTTTGATGCACACAATGAACTGATAGATAAACAAAGAATGGCATGTAAAAAAACAATACTGTCTGGTCCCTTTAATATTTCCTATATTATATAAGATTTTTGACTTTTATTCACTAATTATGTTGTAAAGTATTTTAATGTGAAATATTAGTTTATTAGACGCACTCCTGCTCAAGTTTAGAAAGATTTACTAATGAATATTTTTTTAGTTTATTATTTGGCTACTTGATGAAATATTTTTAAACTATGGATATCAAGATTGTCCTTTATTTTTCTGTAAAAATTGGTTAGGGCAATAATTAGAGGGCCAAGAAAAAAAAAAAAGCATTTGCAATCACCTTGTATCATTGAAGGAGTGAAATAATCTGCAACTATAACAAATATTAATGTGGAACCTGTGCAGTTTTCTTATAAATTTGTGTAAAAATAACGTGTCAATTTAAGAAGTTATAAGCATTTGTTAAGTACATTACAACAATTCTGCATTTATTTATATAAGAGTTGAAGAGTAGTTCAGAAAGTAGCACCTGTTTACATATAATTAAAAGATAAATGAAGGAAGATATGTAATGATTTTATTTAAATGAAAGTAATACATACATTTACTCATTTTTCAATGCAGTCACTGCCATTGTTAAGACATTTGTCATATCTTGAAACCAGTTTGTTTATGCCTTCCATGTAAATCTCTACTGCCAAAGTAGCCAGTTAATGCTGTACATCAGCTTTTAGGTACCAGTTATTGAAACTTGGCAATTGTAATAGAATAGAATGCTGATGAATTTTGAAAATGCCAAAATATTGTGTGGCTTTTAATTGTTCTAATAAATATATGAAAGGAAATGGGATAAATTTTCATCAGTAAGTTATATTTAAATATTTTATGAAAAATATAATTTTTATATGCAGTTGCTTTGTTATTATTATGAAGTAAATAGTGGTTTTATATTTAATAGAATTTTTTTTTTCTAAATTTTAATATTTTTTAATATTTTATATTAGTAAGTAATATAGAATTTTCAAAATTCTTTTAAATATAGTTAGCAGCGGTGCAAGTAAAGCCCGCTAGTTTTAATATATATATAAAGCTTACCTTTAAATATTAACTAAGTTAATAGATACAGTAAAAAAAAAAAGAAAGAAAAATGAATTTGAAAGTATATCTGAAGTTTTTCATTAACCTTTAATTCATAAATTTTATTTGTTAAATTATTTGTATGCATTCCTGTGTATATTCACTCGGGGAAAGATGGCCATTACAGGATAAAATGGCTGTCATTCTCCAAATGAAAAAGGAATCCCATTTCCCCCCGTGATGATCAATCTATACCTTATTACTAGGGCTGTGCCGATTAATTGATTAGTCGGTTCGGTTAATCGATCAATTTTTTTAATAGAGTTAATCGGATCGATTAATTCGATTAAAAATTTTCATCCGATTAAAATTTTCAAACTACAAATTAAAGTAAAAATGTTGTTCTGCTTACAAAATATTTTTTCCCATATTTTCCTAACAAACATTCTAAGAAACATCCATCAAATAATGAAAAAGCAAAAAAATAAAATAAATAAATAAAAATAAAACCCCTCAAAAGAAGTTGTTGCACTTTTGTTGCTTGAGAAAAGGGGGAGGACACTTATTAAACAAAATACCGTTTCATGTGCATGCTGGAGCAACATCACCTGTCTGTAGCCTTCTACAGAAAGTGTTTGTTAGGGTAATAGTATTCTCAGAAACAAGAAGCTTTCAAAAAAGGAAATGCTAAAGTTTAAAAAAAAGGGGGGGGGGGATATAGATTTCCATTATCCCTCTGACTGGGGAAATGTCAACATAGTTTCACAGTATCTTCAAGTGCTTATTTTCTGTTCAGAATTGCTGATAGTAACTATTGATGTAGAAACAGAAAAAAACATTCTGTGTTCTAGTCCGAAGTGACAAAGAAGAAGTAAAATATAAGAATTTGAGATTTTTATGATAATGCTATGGAATTTTGAGAATTCATTTAAAAATAGGGACAAGCGAGATGGACAAGGCATGCAAATATATAACTCAAATATGTATAAATTCATTTAATGTTTATTTCAAAATGGATCAAAAAATTAATTTATTAAAAGAAAAAAAAATGAATAAGCGAAAATATTTATGTAAAATTAACACTTAAAATCATTAATTATTACTCTGAAAATTGATTTAAATTTCAGTTATGAAACAGATATAATTAATTAGACAAAAAAAAAAAAAAAAAAAAAAAAAAAAAAATTCAAGTCAAACTTATGAATAATATATATATATATATATATATATATACATATACATATACACAATATGAGAGTTTTATTCATCATTGAAATAAAATTATACAAAGAAAATGAAAAACGATTAAAAATCCGATTAATCGACCTATTAATCGATTAATGAACTACGATTAACCCAGTTAAAACTCTTAATCGATTCCCACCCCTACTTGTTACTGTATCTATGGGTTTCTTCAGTTTGTTGGTGATAAGGGACAGGAGACCTGACAGCTCTTCATTGTGCACATATCCATTCCCTCTTTAAAGTTTTGAACCCAGCACCTTATAAATGACTCATTCGTTGTTCCTGCATCATACACTTCACTAATTCTGAGATAAATTTCACTTGGAGAAATGTTTTCTGATCGCATTTCACATTTGACAGGGTTTTCTATTTTATGCCCTCAACAGAGTTTTCAATCCCTTTTCAGATAAGTTGGTAAAATAATGTAGAAGTATTCTGTACTGTAATTAGAATATATTAAATATTATAAGTGTGAGCATTTGTATGAAAAGCATTTTAACTATGCAGGTTAGCATGATTTAAAGAAAAAAAAATTATGCATAATTTTATGGTTAATTATATAGAATAGGCCAACCATACCAGAAGTTAAAGCAGATTTTAACTTTCATTTCCTGGTTCACCATACCATACCAAAAACTTTGTTAAATACCATAAAAATTCAGAAAGATGCATGCAAAATAGTAAGCTGTCTTTTAGTTATTGGCTTACAATTAGTATTTAATAAGGGGTAATAACAAGTTGCTGTTTTTATTATATGGCACATATGCTGTAAATATATGAAAGGGATAAAAAATAGTTAAATTTAAATAATTAAAACCCCATTTTAAAATCTAGAAATCACAAATAATTTGTAAGTTAAGCTTTGGTTCACACCAGAAGACTTCATAATGCAAAAGTCGAAATATTGTACAACTGTAAGAGAAAAATTAGCTGAGTCAAGTGCTTTTTGCAAGTGTCTGTGGTTAAGTCCTGCATATTAATTAATCCTAGATATTTGAAACCTCATCTAATGAGGCAATCAGCAGTTTATTAACCAATTACAATCGAGTTCTGGTGATCAAAACGCGAAAACAGAGTAATCGAAAGAGCTTTTTTGTCTTGTAACACTTGCTAACAAAACCTTCGGTCTCCGCTGGGCGTCCTGGCCCACGGAGAATCGGCAATCACCAATCGTGCTGTTGCGTAACTGTCCGGAACTAGAGCGAATATCTGCTCAAGGTGTCTACATTCAGGCCAAGACTGTACCTTCAACTTAATAAAGGATTATTGGTTAACTGATGGACTCCTCATCATCATTCCTAAGATTCTTACATTACTGGAAAACCAATCGTTTTTAATATTACGGGAACCCATGTTTCGTTACATATATATAAGTGAAGAAAAATTGATCATATATATGTAATAAATTTTATTTTGTGCATTACAACATAAAAAGTCTGCCACATTTCTTAAATTGATTATTCTTGAACAAATACTCACAACTTATTTAAAACTCATAAAATTTAACAAAAAAAGAAAAAAAAAATTATTTTATTTAAAAATTTAGATTTTTATGATAGATATTACTTTAAGTATACAAGGTGATTCAGAACTATTGTTCAAAAAACTACAGGTGAGGAAAACATTAACAAACAAAAGTCATACAGAAGCATATAGTCGCATACGAAATCCAGACACAGAAGAGGTCATTAGAGGTCGTGTGGAAAACTGGCCAGTATGAAGTGACAAAAAGCATATTTTTAATGTGTGAGCATAAGGATGATTTGTTACATGAATAGAGAAATGACAGATATAAATCTCATTTATGAGCAGCTAATTACAGGGGAACAGTCACTAAAAAACGGCTTCATTCCCACTTTCTCACCAGATGTATCCCTGCTCGTAACATGTTTGGACGTCTGTATAATCGAAACTGGATATTTCAAAACACCAATGAACAATACTGGTGTTGACAGAACACTGCAGACATGTAGCATTTCAATGTGACAGAGCTCCAGTGCATTTCTCCCATATTGTTCATTAATATCTGGATGCTTCAATTCCGAGATGATGGATTATGTGGTTTATCTACATTACTAGTGAACCTTTTAAGGTACAGAAAGCTGGACTACAGAGTAGCAGTAAAATCCTTCCCTATAATTATTTCAAACTTCCTGACCCTGGACACGCAAGTACTAAGATTATCTGTTAATCTCATCAAACATAGTTAACTTTTAAAGTGAATAAATAAAAATTTGATAGTAAATATACTTTCATGCCAGGAGTCAGAAGTTGTTGACCTTGAAACTTGAGAAAATATTCATAGAGGTTTTTGAAATAATGATGAAAAAGCCTTTAAGATGGCAATAAGACTCAACTTGAATCTGTTTACATCATAACACAAACTTGAAACTATAACTTTAACTTTCATAAATAAAAACTTAATTATAACTTGAACAAAAAACATAAAAAATTTATTTAACAGAGTCAGTCATCATACTTCCTCCTGTTACGGCCTTAGGCCAAAAATTTTCGGACAAAAGATGTGCATGAGATGCAACCGACAGAGCAAAACATAGCATAGATTTGCAGTACACCCCCCTTTTTAGCCACTTCACCAGCTATCCCAAGATAACTCGGGAGAAATTTAGCCTTCCACACACTACTGTGGCCAGTGAAGTGGTTAAACAAACTGTAAAACTGCCTAGAAGATTTGCTGGCCGTAAAAGAAACAGTTAATTGCACTGCCATCAATTAATATGCAAATATTGAAAAAATAGATAAACAATGTTTTAATGTTCATATCCAAGTGCTATTATTGCATTATTTGACTATTAAATGATTTAGAGTAGGAAAGAAAATTTAAAGAGTTACGATCACAAGAACTAAGTTGAATAAGAAAAATTGTGAAACCAATTTAGTATGCCAGTAATAGTTAATGCTTCGGAGTTAGAAAAAATATAAGCAAAGCAGCATTTTGAATTTTGAGTTATTTGCATTAAAAAAAGGTAAGTAAAATTAGCACTTGGATACAATTTCACACAAATTATAGTTTTAAGTAAACGTAACATCTCCATAGGTTAAAGAAAAAAAAAATGTTTGTAATGCTGATGAATAAAATGAAAGAATGGCGAATTTAGCCAACAGATTGGCTATTCTAGACCGAGCGTATGGTACCCTCCAAGTCTCTTTTCTCTTTATTTTTTCTTTAGGGTTACATAAAAACACTAGTTCATGAAACCCATGTAGAATCGTATATGGATTTGGTGGCACAAGCCGTTGCTGCAAGTCGAGTTATTACCGACACACTAGGCATTCTTGCTAAAAATCGTTAACCAATGCATTGTAGTTGCGAGGCGAGTATTACAACTTTGAATACCTGTTATAAAACTTTTTTTTAAGCAAAAATGTTGCATAAACTCATCTTTCTGTTATAAATTATCATTATTTGTGACTTGTCACACATCTTTCATTCTCTGGCTTTGAGGGAATGTAGCAAGTTTGGGTTACATTTACGACCACATCAGGGGCCAATCCAGGATTTCAAACTTAATACCTATTTTTGTGAAAAATCTTAACTATATTTTATTTTTGGGAAAAATTGTAGCACACTCTTTTTTTCTCTCTGTGTGTGGGGAGTTCAAACTCAGTAAAATAATAAAAATAATGCTCAACAGTTAGTGTGAGGCTTATAGAAGAACAGGAATCAAAACTCGCTTCTCTCTGAAGTAAACAGTTTAGTAGAGAAAATGTAAGTAAAAGTTGTTTTTATTTGTGCTAGTATCACTGCACTATACATGCATTGTACCACGGAGGATAGACACATCACCATACAGTCATCAAAATGTCAAACAACCTGATGAATCAGCAAGGAATACACTATGGCCAGAACTTCAGAGCTTGTCTGTACCAATACATGCAAGGATCGTTTTGTTTACTTATGCTACACTACACAATTCTTGTCTGTAGCAAATGCTTGTGTGTAGATTAAAACCAACATTCTGTATGATTTTTGCTTCATGAATCGTATCAACAGAAATGTGCAAATAAATTACTTTTCTTCAAAAATGTGCTGATTTAAAATGTCAGATTTTTCTGGGATGACTAAGTTTTTTGTGAAAGTACCGATTTTCGCTGAATGATTTTTGTGAAGGTACCTTTTTTTGCCAGATTGATTTTTGTGAAGGTACCTTTTTTGCCAGATTGATTTTTGTGAAGGTACCTTTTTTGCCAGATTGATTTTTGTGAAGGTACCCATGAACGGTAGTAAACTCAACCTGTATTAACCCCTGCTCATATGCCCATATGATTCTTGCTTGTTATTGTGTTCAACACCTACATGAAAATTTTTGAACAATAGATCTGAATCACCCTGTGTATATTTGCCTCAAATTCTATTTTCTAGAATGAATTGAAATTAATAATTTGTTATATGAAAAAAAAAAAAAAAAAAAAAGATTACAGTAGACTCTGAGAATTCCACATTCCTAAAGTCTGCAAACTCTAAAAATCCACACATACTGCAACCATTGTAAATAATGGATAATTGCAGTAAAGTTCTAGGGAAAATCTCAAGATGACACTGATATTGACTGTGATTTATCAGAAACTGAGTCTGACAAAAAAAAAAATAAATAAAGTGAATTTTAAGTAATGTCTGGCTTGAGATAACTATAAAAAATGCCACAAAAATTTATGTTTGGTCAAGAAATAATGGCTGTTTATAAATTCCAAGTTGGGTAACCATGTTGCGTAAATCAAATTATTATTCCTCCAGGGGGATACCTTCTTCAGGTATTCAGGGGGTGTCACGAACCCCCCCCCCCCCCCCCCCCCCCCCCCGAGCGATCTTTTCTCTTTTCTTTTCTTTCTTTCTTTATATTTTATTTTATTATATTTTCTTTATATATATTTTTCCAATGCCAATAAGTTCTTGGTCTAGTTTTGTTTTGTTCTAGTTTAATTCTTCTCATTTTTTTTTTGTTGCCAATAAGTTCTTGGACTCTTTTTGTTTTGCTTACAAAAAAAAAAAAAAAAAAAAAAAAATCATAAAAAATCATAAAATTTGAAAAAAAAAAAAAAAAATGAAATTGCTAACTTTGTTATCTCACCTATTTTCTTCAGTGTTCATACTCACCTCTTTCTTTGTTCTGCGTATTTATAAAATAAATAAATAAATAAATAAAGTAAAAAAAATAAATAAATAAATAAATAAATAGAATTATAAAACTAAAAAAAAAAAAAAAAAATATGTACTAACTTTTTATACACTAACCAAGTTAAGTCAGGTGTTGGTGTGGTGCTGGCTATCGGGACAATGATTTTGGTGAGGGTGCTACGGTAGTCTAGCCTTGGGGTCACACTGGGAGACTGGTGCCCTTGGTGAAGGTGAGACAACAGTGACTACTCAAACAAGAAACACTGGACTAACATGACTAAGCTTGACTATGCCTGTCAGATTTATGGCTCGGCTTCAATTTCTTACCTCAAAAAGTTTGACACTATACATCACACTGCACTTAGGATCTGCTCGGGTGCTTTTCGCATTTCTCCTATTCCCAGCTTGTATGCAGATTGTGTAGAGCCTTCTTTATCCTTTATCAGACAACAGCTTTCACTGGAAATGTATTACCGTATTTTTTCGCATTCTCAACATCGTCTTCACCTCCATTTGAATGACAACTTTCATCAGCTTTTTCTAAATCGACCATCTTAAACTCCTCATTTTGGCATTAGAATCAAAAATGTTCTCACAAGCACATCACATTTTGACACTAAAGTTCAGCAGCGTTCTCATTTTCATATGACTCCTTGGGATTCCCAGGTTGTTTCACTTCTTCATCCTTTTACTGGTTTTTACAAATCAAATACAGATGCTACTATTTTTAAAACTCTCTTTAATTCTCATCGTTCTAATTATGCTGACTTCATTGCAATTTTTACAGATGGCTCTAATAAAAGTGATCATGTGGGTTGTGGCGTTGTCTCAGAAAATACCACTTTCAGCTACCATCTACCAAGCTGTTTCTCCATCTTCTCTGCTGAATCTTTTGCTATTGAAGTAGCTCTTAAATTTATTTCATCTCATCACCATAAAAAATTTATCATTTACACAGACTGCAAGAGTGTTCTTGATTCTCTCTCATCTAGTTCTTGCTCATCTTCATTCATTTCAATCTTAAACACATATAACGAACTTTCAAAAAAGGGATTTGAAATCTATTTGTGTTGGGTTCCTGGTCATGTTGGCATCAGCAGTAATGAAGCAGCAGACAAGGCAGCAAAGACATGATCTGAAAAATTTTAATAAGAATAATTGACAAAGAGAATGGAGGTGTCAAAATGATAATAAATTACAAAATATCAAACCACACATTGCAATCTGGCCCACACTTTATCTAAGAAAACACGATATGGTTATTACTCGCCTCAGAATTGGGCATTCTAGACTTACCCATAAGCGCTTACTTTTAGGGGAGCAGGAACCTTCCTGCCCTAAATGTCACTATTGCTGACTCACCATTCATCATATCCTCACCGACTGTCCTTGCCTCAGACATCTATATTGACAATATTTTAAATAATCATCACCGAATCGGACTAGCCTCTTGGGATCAAAACCTCATCCTGAAATGACCAACTTCTTAAAAGTTGCAGGATTTTATCATGATATTTAATTTTTTCCATTTTACTTTTGTTTTATTGTATTTTTATCTTTTACCTTTCTTCATTCTTGTTTTATATTTTTACTGTGATTTTTTGACAATCTGGATGGTAAACCCATCCATATATTGTACTTTCAATTTTTTGGATTATTGTTTGGTGCAGTATGTCCTAATATGGACCTTGTGCCATTAAAAGCCAACCAACCAACCAACCAATTATTTTCTTATGTGAATCCTGTTTCATGCCAAAGTTTCAGTTTTGAATGTCAATATAGTTATATTTTTATTTTTTAAGTTATTATATAATACCTTAACATAGTAGTGGTATAAATATTTCGTCACTTATAAAATGATATAAATGCTTTATTTTAAAAAAAAAAAGTACTCTAGCATAAAGTAATGAAATGCTTAGTTTAGTTTTTTATTGTGGTTACTATGACTTTTTTTTTTTTTTTTTTTTTTTTTTAATAATAATGTTAATTATTTGTTTATTTATTTATTTTTTTTTTTTTAGAGAGATTGGTTTTAGATTCACCTTTTATGTGGTTCGTGAATTTTTATTCTCCTCAGTGTTCTCATTGTCACTTATTAGCCCCTACTGTAAGTATTCTTCTTTTGATTTGTCATAGATAAATATGATAATACAGTCAACTCTCATTAATCCACAGACCTATAATCAGCAACCTCTTCTCACCCACAATTGATTTTTTGATGTAAACAAAGAAATTTACTGCTGAGATGTTGAGAAAATTGGCAACTTTTCTTACATTATTTATTTATTTTTTTTTTTATTTTTTTTAAACTGAATTTTTGTTAATTCTTACTTTTAAAACCATTAATTTAACAGCAAGTTTTAATTGAAATTATGCAATAGATATGAACACTCGTTTCTTTTCTTTTTTTAAGATGAAATTGAATTTTAATGCGCTTGAAAATACTAATACAACTTTTAACTAAAAGTGAAACATTCCAGCAAAATAAATGTCATTAAATGATCACGATTATAAAAAAAGCACAGTTGAAAAAACAGTGAGATTCTCGTATTTATTATCCTGCAATTTGTATGAACCAGTACCAGGTCAGGCCAAAAAGAAAATTGGAGATAAGACAAACCACTATTATATCAGTGTTAAACAAAATAAAAATAATCAATGAAGAATATTCATTTCTGCATTTTAAGATACATTTTATTTTATATATTTAAAATAAATAAGTATCTGTATATTTTGATATGCATTTTTTTATCATGCTTAAATTATTTACCTTGATATGATTGATTAGTTTTATTAGTATTTATGTAATATTTTATTCTGAAATTTATTAGAAATCATCTTTCCATTTTAATGTCTATTTATGCATTAATAAAAATAACCTTAAAAAAAAAAAGTTAATAAAAACAGTGACCTATTGTCTTCAAAATCCTATAATATACAATACTTCTGGACTAAACTTTTGTGGGTTAGAGGAAGTTGACTGTAATAATAAATAATAATCACATCATATGAATTTTTAGGCATATGAAAATTAGAAAGTTAACTTTTATTTTATGCAGTGCATGTAAAAATTTTAAGACCAGCTTAATTTAATGTAAATATTAAAAAAGAAAAAAAAAATTTCTTCTTTAAAAATTTAATTCTAATACTTACTGTGAAATATAAGAAAGAAAGAGTAAGTGGACAAAATTGTAATTTATTGTTATTTTATTGTAAATTTTCAATAAAATTTTAAAAAAACTCATTTTATCCTGTGTAAAAATTATAAGGCCACCAGACAAAAATACTATCTAATGAGAAAAAACAATTATTAATATTTCGTTGAATCCTCTTTTTCTTAATTAGCCCAAATATTCCCATTTCTATGAATATAATGTCTCTGGCACAAAACAGGATCCTTGAACTGCAGATCTACATTTGACATTCAGATTATTTGACATTTTCCATGTCAATACATACATAAAGATTAAGCAAGATCACTCCAGGGATTCACAATAGGGTTGCGATCAGGACTTCTAAATAACTAATCTAAAACTTGAATATTTTTTCTTTGAAACCACTATTTGACTTTTATGAATCAGGATATTATTTTGTTGGAAAGTCCATTTTTTTCCAATCAAATCTGGACTCATGTAATATCATAGTCTTTAAAAGCTTTTTTATATGCCCCTGAGTCCATTTTTTAAAAAATGAAAGCCAGAGGTTTTACTCCATTGAAGAAAATCCTCCCTTCTGTGTTCGTGTCATAACAGATACCCCACTGAATTCACATCTGCAAAAAAAAAAAAATATATTATATATATTTTCTGAAATCGTGATAATAATATCTCCAGATATCAGGATTAGGACTGGGTGATGTAGCGATTCTATAAATCGATTTATCTTCCATCTAATATTGCGATATAGAGATAAATCGATTTAACACTGATTTAGAAAATACCTCCTCCCTATCCCCTCCTACATATACAAGTCTTTTAATCGATAGTATACTGACCGAAAAGTGGCGCTGCTATTACTCATTTTCTGCAATTCCCCATATGGCTATAATTCAGCATCTGTTGCTTAAAATTACACCAAACTACATATGTAAAATTTTTATTAAGAAAAGTTATGTTGATTACTCTTTTCTGAATGATTAACATTAGGGGCGTTGTTATAAATATTAATATTAAAGGGAGTTTTTGATGGCCAGTGGCACAACAGTTTTTGCAGTGTGCGTTGCCGCTTTGTTTGCAGCACTTGTGCCTACTTTGTTCACTTGAAGAAGGGTTGTGTTTTATTTAGACTCGAAACAATTGTTGCTAGTTTTTTTGCACCATAGCATCTTTTTTTTTTTTTTTTTTTTTTTTAACTGTATAGCCTACACGATATTTTTTTATCCAATTGTCCAGTTAAGTAATAATTTAGCAAAAAATTTTTGAAAGCTGATTCCCAAATTTTTTATCATTTTACTAAAAATTAACAAAATTTCTGCTTTTTTGTACTATATTGCCGAAATAAGTTATATTATGGCGGTCAATATCCAATTTGCCTATAAATAAACCACACATCATTCTAGGGAAGAAAAAAAAATCAAGACTATTTCATTTGTTAGATGAAATAGGTAGCAAAGTTTGAGAAAGAAATTTAATTTTAAATGATGGAAAAAATTTTGAAAACTACTTAATAGTATTTTTAAGTAAAAAAAAAAAATGTAGATTTTATTATTTCAGTAAAGTAATATTTGAAGATTATTAATGGTATTATAAAGAGTGTAATAAAAAGTACGTAATATGGAGCACCATTAAAAGTTCTTGTGTACATTCTTTAAAAATTCTGAAAAAGCCAAATTATTGAATAAATAATAATAATGACAAGCAGATATGTTGCATTGTATTATGAAACTGTTTTTACCGTAATCTACTGTATTCGAAATATTGTAAAAAATAAATTTATTTTCTATGTAATTTAATGATAAAAATCTATATATTTATTTTAATATTTATTACAACAATGCATACTGTAATTGCTGAAAATAATTACTTATTACAAAAACAAAGAAAACATTACTTAGTAAACAAATTGGAGTCTTCGTAAAACCACAAGAAGTGAAAAGTTTTGAACTGTCATGATTCATCTAAAATCGTATTTTCTTTTCTCCCTGATTTAGCATAGTGCAAGCGCAACACTTCATCCCTCCTTCGGAATAAATGGAGCACACGACAGGCCGATTTTTGCACATCGCCTTTCTGGTATCTTCTTTGAAATGAAAATCCTGGCCCTGTAAATTCGTATTATGCTAAATCGTAAGACGGCTTTTGCACTTATTGTTAAATCGTTTTCGCTAAATCAATAAAACTTCCCTTGATGCATTAACTCGCAAGCATGATGAGGTTGATGCCTAGCTAACATTGGATTTTTCCAATTCCATAGTAGATGCAATCAATAAAACAATGCTGCATTACATCGTCTAACATCGTCATTCCAAAATTTCGTAGTAGATGTTATCTTTAAATTAGATTGCCGATTTTAGCTATAAATCAATTTTTGCATTACATCGATATAACACCCAGTCCTAATCAGGATCATCAAAGTTCCTTTTCTTCTGTTCAGACAAAACTATCTGGAGCCATTGATCTTTTTGTTTCATTACATTTTTAATGAGTTTTTGGATCATTATGTTTTGAACAATTGGCAAACTTTGTATTTTATAAACCGGTAATATTGGAGGTTTAGCAAGTTTTGTTGTACATTGCAAACTGCCTGCTCTTTTAATAGTGTTGAAAATAGTTTTTCTTCAAACATTTAATCCTGTTTTCTTTTTATTAATATTCATACTTGAACATTTTCCTGTAGAAAGCAAGTCCAATAACTCTTCTTTCATCTCTGGATGATAAAGCTTTTAGCCTACCTCTGATGTTTCTTTTGCCATAGTTATTATTCAAATTTAAGAAATTATTTACAACTTTTTTAAGCCTTCCAATCTTTTTATTTACAGTCCAGCTACTTAATCCTGATGATGAAAGAGCAACAGTTTCTCCTGTTTCAAATACCTGCCACACACACACACACAGAAAATAATCTGAGGGCATTTTTGACTTCCTTGATGTTTGAAATTTAAAGATTACAAACTTTTTCCTTTCTGTGCATTTTACTGACAAAAGATTTACAGCACATGCTTAAACGTTTCTTGCTCCATCTCATTAAAATTTTGAAATGGTCAATAAATATAATATTAAGTTAAGTGTAGGTCAAAATCCCTGCCAATTGCCATTTAACTTTGTACAGCTGCTTTTGCATGATATCTGGCCAAATAAAAGCATTCTGGACAACCTCACACCTCTCCCACACACAGCAAAAAATAATCTGAAGGCTTTTTTTTTTTTTTTTTTCTTCCTTGATGTCTGAAATATAAAGATATTGAAAAAGTTTTTCTATTTTACATGCCTTACTGTGCATGCACAAGTGCTTCTTGCCCATATTTCTAAATCTAATTAAAATTTTGAAATGGTCAATAGATATAATTTGTTACAGGCATAAATCCCTGCCAAATGTCATTTAATTCAGTACAGTTTTTCACATTATGTCTGGCCTAAGTAAAAGCTTTCTAGACACCTCCATTTCTGCCAACTGATAACATGAAATTGAATATTGTGAAAAAATATTAAAATAAAGAAAAAAACATACAGTTTGTTTAGATTATTAAGTACTTATTTATTGGAAAGTATCAAATAGAAGCAAAGCATAACTTAAATCATTTTGTGTAATTTTGATTTATAAAAATGAGCTTAAATACATTTTGTGCATTTTTTTTTATTTTAGTGTGACCCTATAAATCAATCATTAGTGCTAATTATACCATATTCTACAGGGAATGTAATTTTGGGCATTTCAATAATATATGTTAGTGTTATGTTTTCTGCAATGTAAAGATATTAAAATATGCTTTTAAAAATTTTTTAGATCCTATTATATATTTATATCCTGTTTTTTGTGACTCCCTGTTTGCAAATTTACACTCCTGTTAATTCCTTTTTTCAGTAGAAACCTGACTAGCATATATCAGTTTCAAAGTATTAAAAAAATATTTATGGAAATGTAAGCTTGTAAGACAAACTAAGGAACATACATATGGATAGAACAAGTGAATTCATAAAAATATTTTAACTTTATCAAGCACTTTAAAAGCACATAACAAATTTGAAGATAGGCACACCATTACATATCAGTGTATCAGAATATTTTTCTGAGGCCCTTGTGACAACTCAGCCACAGTTTTCCCCAGAAAGGGAATTTTCTGTCTGCGTTCTCCGATTCTCCCCAACCGATGAAGAGTTTTGTCAGTCCTGGTGAGATCATAAACTATAAGATACTACTTTAAAAATATTTTAAATACCTCAAAAATCCTTTATTTGAGCAGCATAAATTTGATATATTTCAACACGCAAAATTCGCGGTCATCTTCAGATGTTTACTTGGCTGCTCTGTTGACCGTCTCTTCATCCGTTTCCTCATCATCTTCATCAGTGCTTACGTCATACTGTCGTCGTTTTCTATCGATTATATGTTGCCAGTCTTTCGGTATGATGCTGTGCTCCCTTTCGTTAATGACGGTGTTAGAGGTTAGGATTTCCAGTGCTTCTCTTTTTAAAGCGTAGTTATGAGAGTTATAAGGTGCTATTTTGGTAGTTTTTATGGTATTAGGTATTATTGGGTTATTGATATGCGTGCGGGATAGAGAGGTGGAGCTTCTATTGTATTTAAGGCCATTAATATGTTCGATTTCCCGATCTTTAATTTTTCTTTTAGTCATTCCGATGTAAGAAGCAGTTTTATTATTATTTTCAAAATTAAATTCAATTTTATACGCTTTAAAAAGAGAAGCACTGGAAATCGTAACCTCTAACACCGCCATTAAAGAAAGGGAGCACAGCATTATACCGAAAGACTGGCAACATATAATCGATAGAAAACGACGACAGTATGACGTAAGCACTGATGAAGATGATGAGGAAACGGATGAAGAGACGGTCAACAGAGCAGCCAAGTAAACATCTGAAGATGACCGCAAATTTTGCGTGTCGAAATATATCAAATTTATGCTGCTCAAATAAAGGATTTTTGAGGTATTTAAAATATTTTTAAAGTTTAATTCGTCCTTTCTAAGTTTTTGCTTATCTATAAGATACTATTTATGTAAACAAAGAAATCGTTGATCTGATTTTTATTAGTGAAAATATGAAATTTTATTAGTTTAAATGAATTGTTTATTTGTTAACTTATGTTTAGTTAATGAGAAGTATTCATATAATGTTTTAATAAAAGATGAAAAAGACAGCAAGGACTCTTAATAAGTTATGGTTTGAACATGCACCAATGAAATGGTTTCTACACCATAGCCCTATTAACCGATCATTAATGTTATTCTTATGATAATTACAAGGAATGTGCCTTTGTGTATGTGAATAATGCACGTTAATTTCATTATGTTTTGTGTGATTAAAAAAAAAAAAAAAAAAATACAATGCAATATGCTTTAAAGAAATGCATCTCACAGACTATAATGTGTACAATTGTTATATGATTTGTGAATCCCTGTACACAAACTAATAGCATTATTTACATTTTTATTTTAATTATGAAGGATAAAATCTTCCAAAATTATCTGTATAGCTTTCCTTTTGAAGAGAAAGCTGTACAAAGTTTTCTTTGGTCACTTAGCGTGATTCTTCTATGTCTACATTGTTTTTACAGGCACAAGATTGTCATATATTTTCTCGTGAGAACAAACTTATTGTGGATTGCATGTTTGCTATCCTGTATAAAATATTAGTAATTTTTATTTGACTTTTTAAAATATTCATTTAAAAAATGAGTACTGCTAAAGAAGAAAATATAAGTAGACATTTCATGGTGTAGATAAGGTAGAATTTGCTTTTCTGAAGAAGTCACGTGCAAATTTAAATCATGCTTACTATACTATTTGTACTTCAGATTTTAATTGCTTAAAGCTAAACTTATTGGCTTATCTTAGAATCAATGACTAAAATTGCCCCCTCCTTAAAAAAAAAAAAAAAAAAAAAATCTGATAAGGCTTCTTGGTTTTAGTTGGAACAAAATAATTATTTCTGCTATGCTTGTTATATCGAGAGAATCTTGTTGATTTTTCCAGCAAGAAATTAGCAGATAGGATAGTGCTTATTACAGAAAATTTTATTACATTTATTTAGGTAGCTGTACAAAAATATAGACTAAATATTTTTGTATCAGTTATTGCTATAGAGCTGCAATGCATTAATGTAATTATCTTAATTAAAAATATTTTAATTTTAAATCCTAGTGGCGGAAACTGGCTCGTGAGCTTAAGGATGTGATTCAAATTGGAGCAGTTAACTGTGAAGAAGATTGGTCGTTATGCAGACGCCAAAATATATTTGCCTATCCATCTCTCATACTATATACTTCCTCTAAGGTATGTATTTCAGCAATATTTTTATTCATTCCTTTGTTGTTAAATGTTAAAGTTCATAAATACTTCATAAAGTTGTCTAATAGTGGCAGAACAACTGAAATTTTGAGAGCTATGTAAGTTTTAAATTGTTCAAGAAAAATAGTTTAGTAAAAAACTTTCAAATTTATATATACATACACTCATGTTTGTGAAAATTGCAACACCAAGAAGGAATGTGAATATAAGAATGATACTTATTGGGCACATACATTATAATAGGAAGAGAAATTGATTAAATTTTCAGGAAGATTTGAGTAGTATATCCTGAGAGTAGTATATAAAGCAGCGACCTCTGGGAGTAATAACTACACTTATCTGCCTAGGCACTGAATCGAACAGCGATTGGACGACATATTTGGGTATAGCACTTCCTGAAGCTTCAACAGAATGCCATAGTTCATAGACCACAATCACTGGTAAGTGGTGGCAGGCCACTTGCTTTTCAACAACTAAACAGACATTTTCATTGGTGTGAGATCAGGAGAACATGCTGGCCGGAGCAACGGTTGAACACATTCTCTATCAAGGAAGGTCTGGACAATACAGTGCATTATCTTGCTTAAATGTTGTGCTATGAAATCCTAGAATATAGGGCAGAGGGGCGGGCCTTAACTCACCAGAAATTTAATGGCCACTACTCAGAGTGCCGGGAATGCAAACAAGAAGTAACCGAGATGTGTATCCAATAGGACCCTATACCATGACTGCAGGTGATGGACAGTGTGACAATGTCAAATCCCAGCTGGTAATGTGTATTATTCATAATGCTGTTAAATACGGATGAGGCAATCTTGATGCTATAAATAGGATTGTGATTTGTCTGAAAAGCTACTTCATGCCATTCCTGTGTCCAGGTTTGTCATTGATCACACAATAAAGGCGCCCATATCATGGGCGTAGCCGGGGGGTGCACTTGCATCCCCCTAGATCACAGACATAAAAAATGAAAATTTACATTACATGCAGTGGCTGGCAAAAGTTTTGAAATGGTATGTTTTTCCGTCCTAACATTTAATTTAACAAAATTTCTTAATAATGTAAATTAATGATTTTTCCCTCTTTGAAGTTTAAGAAAATGCGAACTCATAATCGCAATTTTTAGCCAACTTTTAATTTTTGTCAAAATTGGCTAATTAAGACTATTTTTTAAAAATTTTACACACGAAAAAAAAAAAAAGAAAAAGTCTAATGTCAGAAGCAAAGACGTAGAGTTATATGGTCCCGTGGGGCTCGAGCCCCCCCCCCCCCTCCCTCCAATAATTTCTAAGATGGTGCTCCCTCTTTTCATCTAAATGAAGAAAAATATAAACTTCAAATTCTTAATAATGAAAAATAGTGTTTTTAATGCAACATTTACCCTGTAAATTTGGCTTTTTAAGATTCTTTTTTGTAAACAAACTAAGAAAAGTTGCTTCCTCTGTGATTTTTCATGAAAAATAAGCGATAAAGACACACACACACACACACAGGGGGGAAAAAAATGGCCATTCTTTTTCTATCACAACAAAACAGCAATAAATTACGTCTACGAAAGTGATGTCGACCCTAGGGCATGGAGAGTGTACAGTATAGAGTATATCCTGAAATGGTCAAGTATCAGATTGCAGCATTTTAAAGGAAAATTAGACAAACCTCGCAGCAAGGGTCCTTCCTCGACTGATTACCAATGAGCAAAAGATGTTATCTTTTTCTATGAATTTGAGGGTATCCATGCGAATGAAAGAGATCTTCAAAATGTTGTACTTTGTTACCGAAGTGACAATGACAATTGAATAGTGACCAGATTACATGAGATAGAAAGAATTAGCTTCAGAAAGACAGTCGTTAAGTTTAAAGTTAAACATGCATAATTTTTTATCAATATATGCAAATATTTAATTAAAATTTTTCAATCCGTCAAGCCATCAACATCAAATTGCGACAATATTTCAAAGTGTAGCACCATACAGTGCATAATACAGAAAAAATATTTTTTTTCCCCTTAAGATTACTGCATAAAATTGAGAAATAAATTTGAATTTGTGTAAATTTGTTAATGAAATGGTGGTTAATCACAAAAATATCATTAGCTTATATTAATCAAGAGAGTTTAATGAGAAAAATTCGAAATGTATGGAAAAAGAAAGAATGGAAATCGAAAGTCTATAAATTTTAATTTTTTTATGATATGTAGTGTAGTTAATTTAAGATAGTTAAAAAAAAAAAAAAAATATCACAGATTATATACATTTGTATTATGTATCACTATATTTTGTGCACTTTAAAGAATTAAATTAGTCTTTAAAGAGATACCTCTCATAGATTATAATGTAATAGTTTACTTTTATCAGTTCTTGCAGACAAACCGGCACGGTAGTTCTATTTATTCCATTTTCAATAGGGTATATGCATGGGCGTCGGCAGAATGGGGCAAGGGGGGGCACTTGACCCCCCCTGGAAAATTCTACTAAGCATTTTTTCTTTAAATTTAAAACTATGCTATCAGAATTTTATTAAAAAAAAAATATTTTTTCAGATTGTGCCCCCCTCTGAAATTTTTTCTGGCGACGCCATTGGGTATATGCTATATTAAACATGATTCTTATCTATCAGTTTATAAATGCATTAAAAAAAATATTTAGTGAAATTAGAACGCATCACTTAGAATACTATATGAACGAATCGACAGACAGACTGACTGAAGCTCCAAACACTCTTATTAACTTTGTTGGTAAGAAGTTGAAATAGATCATACTTTATTTAAGTTTTAACAATGAATTAAATTCCAGAAGAACAACAAGCAGTATGTATGAGTTATATTCTTAGATTTTTTTTTTTTTTTTTATCAATATGTCACTGTTCTTGTTTTATGTTATTTCTTATATGGGTAGTATAGCTCTTAAAATTATTTACTTTTTATTAATTTGAGAGTAATATTATATTATAAAGTTCTAATTTCATTATAAGTTGAGTTATTTTTTTCTTTCATAAAATTAAATGAATCGAACAAAAATAGCGTATGGGTAGAAAAAAAAAAAAGAAAAAGAAAACCGCGGATGTAAACTCTGCGTGTACTTTACAATATTACAATAATTATTTTGATTGCATTTTTGATATTTTATTAAGTTTAAAATTGCCTTAAACAAGTATTTTCCACCTTCAGTGAGGGGACAAATGTTTGTCGTATGTGGAATTGTTAACTTACAGAGAAATTTTGACCATCAAATAAATCTTAATTAAATAACAGCACTGGGTACTGGTGGACTTTAATCAGACACCTATCCCATACTTGTGCCCATAAATTTCTACTATAGATCATGGTATACTTATAAGAGCAATGAACTCAGCCAATGGTCAGGCTTGTCTGGAAATTGAAATGCCTCACCCACTAGGCTGCCTTTCCCTTCCTTTCAATGGATTTCCTTTATCTTAATTTTCTGCATAATTTTATTGATGCGGTTTCATACTTTAGTTTTCATCTAGGTAATGCCAGTTTATGCGGAATATTACCCTGTTCTTTTCATTGCCAGTTTTTAAAATAGAATGTTGATATCAATAATATTCATAGCAGTATCACCGGTGAAATTTTAAAACTAAACCGACTTGTTTATGATGAAAGTAATCTTTATATTTTCAAAATAACCCTTATTTTGTTCGGGTCCATTAGTTGTAAACTTGGATGCTATATAACATGTACCAATAAATCACCAAATATTTATCCCAGATAACTCTGTGGGAAAATGACAGATTCAGGACACCAACCACTTGTTCGATTTCCATAAATGTTTCAAGTTACATACCACCATGATACAGATTTAAAATACTGGATTTAAAATTGCTGCTAATATTTGTTCTTGTGTCATGCTTACATGATTCAGACACAGAGAGACACATATTCTACACGCATCATTTGCTAAAACTATGTTTTTCGGTTTAAGAAGGCTTCAAAAACTTATAAATATACTAAAAATCCAATGTCAAAAGTTAGGCACAAAAACAATACTTTCTCTATCTATCATATATAAGTAAGAGAAAGTGAAAAATTAACACGATACCCAAATATGCTTAAAATATATTGTTAAAATATAACAATGTAAAATCCAGAGAAAAAATAAATTAATTATCAGGGAGTATTAAAAAAAAATAATTAAATTTAATTTTTTTAATTTAATTCATATAATTTTCAGGAAATTTTAATATATTTAATATTGTTTATTTTAATACACATGTGTGCAAATTTTTATGAAATTCTAAGATAATAATTTGCAATGAAGTTTCATAAAGTCCAAAATTTTCACAAGTTCAACCTGAGCCCCTCCAATAATTTGGAAAACTCTATGCCTATGATTAGAAGAAAAATCGACAGCTTGCAAATTTTAAAATATATGTGCAAATTGCCTCGAAAATAAATATGACAATAAAATTTTAATTCATTTTGAAAATTCCCTGGAAAATCCCCCAATTTTCAATCGAATTTAAAGATTTTTGGACTCTGAATGTTGTAATTAAAATTACACATTTATTTATAAATGGAAATTAAACAAAAATGTGTATAATTAAAATTACACATTTATTTATAAAAGGAAATAAAACAAACGTGTGTAATCTAAATATATGTAAAAATACTTTATGTTTATATAATACAATTTAAAAAGTAATTTTTATGTAAATATGGGCAGGTAAAAATGTTTCCTTTTAACATGAGCGATAAATTGCTAGATGTAAAAGCGGGAAGCCATAATTGTAAAATTGAAGGAGGGAGAATTGTAATGTGTTCTTGATATGAATCTAAGAGACGGTCCGGCGACACAGTAAAGAAAGCGTTTGACATTAAACGACAAAAGCTCACAAAAATGGTTTATTGCAGCTATAAAAGAGGAAAAAAGAGATGGAGCAGATTTTCGAGAACCGAGGTTTCTAAGAAGAGCAGAGGGGATAGAGAGATGAGAAGTATAGAAGAAAAACGACCACTAAAAAAAAGGGAAAAGCCCCGAATTTTGCAGAAGGCGGAGTCAAAAGGGGCATGTAAGTGAAAAATACAAAATATCGTCAGATGATGGAAAATTTTTGAAGGAGAATTATAAGCCCTGAATCAGAGGTTGGACCCTCGTCGATGCTAGACCGGGGAAGCGGCCGGTACGCACAAGATTGCAGAAGCAGAAATCATCGGAGGAATGGAGCCTTCGGAGGTGAATTACGCTGAAAAGGAGATGCTCCCCTGAATTAAAGGTTGAACCCTCGCCGCAGTGATGATGCCCTGAAAATTTTGGTGAAAGTTCTTCTCATAAATAGCCAAAGATGCCTGATGTCCAAATTCTGGATTAGTGTAAGGTTGAATGCTCGTCGTCGGTTAAGTCTCTACTTTAAATTATATATAAAAAAAGAAAATATCTAAAATTTTTAGATTTCATTTTTTTCTTCCTCCTAAAAAAAAAACTGGCTGAGTCCCGCTTAAAGTGCTCACACAAGGATATCTCCTTAATTTAATTTTGATAAAGAATTTTTTATGTTAGAATAAAAGATGAATAAAAGGTTATTTGTTATAAATTCTTATTGTTTTTTCTCATTGGTTTCTAGATAAATTATTCCTAGAAGGCCGCTTAATAAAATAGGAGATAATTTTAGTATTCAAAATTTTATTTTGTGACCCAGTAAAAATTTAATGAACTTGGGTATTATTTAGATTATTATTTTTTTAGAAATAAACCAACGCAATGTATGGTACAGATTGGAGAGTATCTCTAAGATAACAATTTCTCTCCAACACTGAACTTATCCCAATTTATAACTACTTTTTAATTTTTGTTACAGTTGGATTAAAATTTGAAATTCATTTTAAAAGAAAAAAACTAATTTTTCAAAAGTTTTTATACTCTAGTCTAATAAAACACGCAATTTATTTAAAATCTTGAAAGTGGAGTTGAATATTTGTAAACTATAATATTTTTAAATGTCAAAGCAAATTTTGCCTGAGAAGGAAAAAATAAAAAAAAATCGCATTTCAGTTAATTAAAAGTACATATCAAACATATTTTTATCACTTATCTAAAAAAAATCCTGTTAAATTAGCGTTCTAAAAAAAAGCCCATTGAAATCGGTCTATTTGTTTGGAAGCTACTGTGGCACAGACTGCAAACTTAAAACATCTGGGGTTTTTTTCTGTTTTTTTTTTTTCGGGGGGGGGGGGGGGGGGCCTTCTGTCATGCCTAAACTTATACACACACCATAATGATCACCATTACCAGTAACAACTATTTCTGTGTTGTCACCAAAAATATTTTTTCCATACAACTTTGGGCCTGAAAATTTTTGCACCCCCCTAGATTGAATGCTGGCTATGCCCATGGCCCATATCAGTGATGTAGTTTTGAGGGTAATCAAAATTTTGGCAGCCGCATACTGGGTCACCACCTGAGTGATGGTATGTGGTGCCATTGGATACATGTCTCGATCAATTGTTGTTTTCATTTCCGCCACTCTGAATACCCATCATTACATTTCTAACGAGATAAGGCCTATCACTCTGCCCTATATTCAAGGCCTGCGAAGCGCAATATTTAAGCAGGGCAATGCATGACCGCAAGTTGTCCATATTGTTTAGACCTGCCTTAATGCAGAATATGTTTGACTGTTGCTCTGCCCGGCGTGTTCTCCTGATCTTGAACCAATGAAAATGACTGTTTAATCGTTGAAAAGTGACTGCCCCCTCCCAACCACTCACCAGTAACTATGATCGATGAATTGTGGCATTGCATTGAAGCTTCATGAAGGGCTCTACCCGTACATGTCATCCAATCGCTGTTTGAATCAATGCCTAGGCAGATAAGTGCTGTTATTGCTCACAGAGGTCGCTGCTTTATGTACTGTTTTCTCAATACATATTACTCCAAATTTCCTGAAATTTTAATCATTTTGTCTTCCTACTATAATGTATATGCTCAATTAATATCATTCTGATATTCACATTCCTTCTGTGTTGCAATTTTCACAAACATGAGTGTATATATGTATACCAAAATATAATTTGAAAATCTTTTAACAAAATAATATATGTATATTATTTTATTATAATATTGGTATTATAAAGCAATATATTTTGCAATATTCTTTTGTATTTAAAATTTTGAAAATCTCATCTCTTTAACAATAGGAACAATAACTGCTTATTAATGACATTATATATCCGGAAAAGAAAAAGTTATGTTCTAAGGTTTTTTTCTTTTTTTCTTATTTCAGTTTTTAGGATAATGTGTAAAAGCTCATGTTATAATATAGGCGAATTGGGGATTTTCACTAGGGATTCTGGACCTCAAGGGACCACACATTTATAATATTAAATTGTAAAATATACGTTTTAATTCCAATCAATATTTTAAACAATCAAAAATTTTCAAATTAAAAAAATATTGAATCCATCCTTAAAAAAATATGCAACAAATACATTCTACTTAAGTACTAAATAAGAAATATTTTCTGAAAATATTCTTCACATATTGTATAAATGTGATAGACCATCTGCCATTTGTGAATGATATTGCCATTTCTGTGAAGGCTCCCTATTTTCTTCCCCCATAGCCGCAATTTGTCATTGGGGCTTAAATGTAAAATATATGTAAATGAAAAGATAATAAAGATCCCTGTAAAATTATAATATCTTATATATAGCTTCAGGTAGTTGTGTTGTTATGTTAATATAATAATTAAGAAAAATAAATCAACTTCTTTTATTTCTACATTAAAAAAATGTTTTATAGATTCTTCCAGAGTACTATCAGAAGATCATATTTCATGTGCTGTCCAGGTAAACAGGGTATCTGCTGGTCATGAAAGTCTCTAAAATCCCCAAAAAGTAATTAAATTGGAAAATAAGTTACCAAAGTCCCCAAAAAGTAAGTAGATTAAAGTAATGCCCCCCCCCCCCCAAAAAAAAAAAAAAAAAATTAAAACCTGCACATTAAACACACACAATTGCTTTTCTTTAGAAATTTTTGTTATCTAGCACAGTTTGCAAAATTTCTGAAAACTTGTACTATTAGAATTAGACTACCTGGGACGCTTAACAACTTATTTGCACCTCCCCCTTTTTTTTTCATTTTATAGGCTATAGCATGACCACAGTATCACTGGTCAAAATTTTTTTTCCCCAAAAGGTCACCTTTTTTTTTTTTTTTGTTGATTTTTTAGTTTAAGTAAGTAAAAGCATTTTTATAAAAATATGTAGTTGAATTTGTTATGTGTGTGTGTGTATATATATATGTATGTATGTAATGTAATTACATTGCAGTCTATGACACACAAGAGAAAGTCTTTAGTTTCTAATCAAAGCAACTTTATTTACTTATCCATGGTCAAGATCAAGGCAACAGTGTTTTCTGGTGAATTTCTCATTTTGAGTTAAGTACAGCTGTTAGTTTTGATAGCTATTGAATTTCATGCAAAATCACATTGTTTGTGTTCTACCTTTTTGTTATGAAAATCCGAATTAGGCTTTCCAGAGCTTCTAGAAAAATATCTGGGACTTAATTTTATGCAAACCTGACACCCCCCCCCCCCCCCAAAAAAAAAAAAAAAAAAAAAAAAAAAAGACAGTTATATTGACGTTTGCAAAATTACTCTAATTTCCATAAATGACTGGATACTTTCAATTTCAGATGTTTTGTCAAACATCTAGAAAAATTGTTGATGAATTATCCTGAAATTTTGGACAGTTAAAAGAGCATGTTATACCTCTTACATTTTAACAAAAAAGGGCAAAGAGGGGACCAGTAAAACATTAAAGAAAAATTGTGTGGGATCACTTTGTAAAAAGTAATATTTGAAATGCATCCTAGTTGTAGTATATGATTATGATACTTTTTATTATCTGTTTTCATTTATATGTGATTAGCACATATATTCATGGAGATATAAAAATTTCCTTAAAAAACTTGGGGGGGGGAGGGGGGGGCTTTTTTTTTAAAACTATTATAACATGCAATGCCATTCCAATACAATTTTTAAGAAACGATATATTACAAAGATAGTCATTTAGTACCATACACTGATGCTACATTGGCCCAGCAAGCAGAAAAAGATGTTTTATATATTTATATATATTTGATAGCCGATCAAAGTATTAAGGTGGAATTTTCAGTTTTAAATTATAGAAAAGAAACAGTATAAACCTCTGAAAATTACAGGTTGCGATTATCAGTTTTCCCATTTGGAATTCTTTTGTGGTTTTCTCCAAAATTTACTTAAATATGGGTTTAAAATTCTTCATCCAGAATTTAGGTGTCTTCAGAAGACAGCCATTCTTATGCTTAATCTCTACACCGAATTCTGAAAGTAGACCTAAAGAAATCTTAAAATTAATTAGCTTTCACTTTGGTCTCAATTCGAAAAACTTAATATTGGCCCTGTATTGATAATTCGTATGATAAGGGCAATTTTTCCTATTTGATTCAGTATATAAAGCTTGGATTGTATGCTAAAAAAATTATTTAATGTTAACTGGTGACTTCTGAAAGCTATGATAAAACAATGTTAACTTTTAAGAAACTTTTTACTCTTTTCTTTAAAAATTAACAGCATTTTAAAACAATTACCGCCTAGTGTCCATAGGAGTTTATATGTAGATAACCTGCAAATTTCTTGCCAGGGAAATGACATGCGTTTCATTGAACGCCAATTACAACTCGCTATCAAAAATATTATTAAGTGGACCAATGAAAACAGTTTTACCTTTTCTGTTGACAAAACACAATGTGTGCATTTTTGCCATAGACAGGATCTTCACCCTGATCCAGAGCTTTTTATTAATAACAGACCTATCTCAGTTGTGGAGACTGCTCGCTTCTTGGGTGTAATTTTTGACAGAAAACTTACTTTTATTCCACATATTTTAAATCTTAGGATGAACTGTGATAAAAAATTAAATATTCTTAAAGTGCTTTCCAATACTTCTTGGGGTGCTGATCGTACTTTCTTGCTTAGATCTATAGGGCAATCATCCGTTCTAGGCTAGACTATGCTTGTCAGATTTATGGCTCAACTCGAATCACATACCTTCAGAAACTTGACACTGTGCACCATTCCGCACTTAGGATCTGTTCTGGGGCTTTTCGCACGTCTCCTATTCTTAGCTTATATACTGACTGTGTAGAACCATCTCTCACTATAATTAGACAAAAACTTTCACTTGAAGTTTATTTCCGCATTCTGTCTCATCCTCATCATCCTCTCCATTCTCACTTTAACAACAATGATTACACTTTATTAAAAAATCGCCCATCTTTCATTCCTCATTTCAACCTTAGGGGGAGTAACATTCTTGCAGGCATACCTCGCCTTGACACGAATGTTCGTACAAGGCCTTTCTTGGCTATTACTCCTTGGAACTTTAGGGCTATCTCCTGCATTCATCTTTTTAAAGATTTTGAAAAATCCAACAAAAATGCTTCTATTTTCCAGACTCTGTATGCTTCTCATTGCTGCAGTTTTAAGGACTACATTAAAATTTTTACAGATGGCTCAAAGGCAGGTGAACAAGTTGGCTGTGGTATTGTTCCTGATAACAATGTTTTTAGCTATCATTTTCCAAGTTCATTTTCAGTCTTCTCTGCAGAGTTTTTTGCCACTGAAGTTGATTTTGATTTTATTTCTTCTCATCACAATAGAAAATTCATAATTTATACAGACAAAAACTGTTCTTGACTCTCTTTCTTCCATTTCATGTACACCCTCTTTTATTTCAGTCTTAAAAACATACAATGACCTGTTAAAAAAGGTTCCAGGGCATGTTGGTATTAAAGGTAATGAAGCTGCTGATAGAGCAGCAAAGCAGGCTTTAGTAACCCTCAACTGTGTAATTCCTTATGAAGATTTAAAATATGCTATAAAACATTTTTTTAAAAACATTTGGCAACGAGAGTGGGAATGTGAAGAGAGTAATAAATTACAGGAGATCAAACCACACATATCAATCTGGCCTACACTCTCACCTAGGAAGTACGATGTCATTGTTACTCGTCTCAGAATCAGGCATTCCAGGCTAACTCATAAGCACTTACTTTTGGGACAACAAGAACCTGTTTGTCCCAAATGCCATTTTACTTCACTTACAATCCTCCATATACTCACAGATTGTCCATGCCTTCATCATTTATACAGATATTATTTTAAATCATCATCGCCAAATCTGACAAGCCTTTTAGGTGTTATTCCTCATCATCAACTGACAAATTTTCTAAAAGAGGCTGGTTTTTATTATGATATCTGATTTTATTGTTTACACTCTTCATCACTCTTTACATCTGTTTTTACTGTATACACTGTTCATAGCTTTTTGCATTGTTTTTATTTTGTCCATTGTTTACATGTTTTTATTATTTTTGATTTTTTACCTTTTTGTGTATTAACCTTTTTACCTATTGTTTTGACTTTCATGGTATTTATTTTTAATGACTATCTGGATAGGTGAACCCATCCAGAAGCTATATTTTAGCCTTTATTCTTTCTACAAATTGTTTGGCGCAGCATGTCCCATTGTGGGCCTTGCACCAATAAAATTCATTCAACTAACCAAACAACTTAAGAAACTTTTTTGGAGAACCTGAATTATTAATAGAAGTCTTTGTGGGGAAATTTCTTAAATTAATTACTATTAGGTACTTGTCAAAATTTGATAGCTCCAAGATACTTAAATATACAGTTTAAATCTTTCAGTAGTATGCCAGTTAGAAAACATTCTTTTACATATTTCCATAGAAGAGAAAGGGGTAAAATTGATATGAGTACGCACAATATGTAAACTAACAAGAATACATCAGAGAGATAATTTTAAGAAACTTCACTCAAAAAGAATGCAAAAGAACTTCATATGCTAAAATTAATTATACATATATACATAAAATAATCATTTCATTAAACATTTGAAGCACTTATATTAAGCTTTCTGTGTTGAACTCAGCAGTTTGGATAATGTTTGTTTAATGTACTGAGAAAAGGTGAGTTTATTGGAAGGAGAAAATATTATTTTAAAATCATATTGTTTGAGAATTTTAGTTATGGTTTGACTAGTTTTAGGAAAATAGGGTAAAACAATACTGATATTAGAAGAGATTGATTTAGTAGACGAAATACGAGGGGGTTGTAATTTTTGGATAGCTTTGTCTATAATGGAAGGGTCCCTCTGTCAATTTCAATGGCTTTCAGGTATTTAATTTCAGATTTTAATAAAATAGGATTTGAACAAATATTAAGGGCACAGTTTACAAAAGTATAGAAAGCAGCCATTTTTTGGTTAGGTGGATGACATAAATGCGCATGGGGCGGAAGGGAGACTGCAAAATTTTTACGATAGATGGTGGTTGGAAATCAATTTACAGTGTGAGAGACGAGGGTATCAAGAAATGGAAGGAACTATTATTTTCTATTTCATATGTAAACTGGATATTACTGTCAATTGAATTTAAAGTTTCTAAGACATGGTCAATATTGTGATGAGATATGTCGATAAGCGTGAAGGTGTCATCAATGTAACGGGTCCAAAAAGGAAAGGATATTTTCTTAAAAAGCGTGCTTTTGAAATAGTGCATGTAAATATCTGCGAGAATTGGGGAGAGAGGGGAACCGATGGCTAAACCTTCAGACTGACGATAGAATTTATTTTGGAAAGAAAAAATGGTTTGTGATAAACAAATGCAGGTAAGAGAAATTAATTCTTGTATTTCAAAAGATGTGAAATGAAACTCTTTTAATTTTATTTTCGAGGCAGCAGAGGGTGCCACTTATTGGAATATTAGTGAAAAGAGATTTTACATCAAAAGAAACCATAGTGAGATTAGTGTGAGGGCAGTTTTGAATATTTTTTGCAAATTTTATGGAATTCTTAACAGTATAACTATTAGCAGCAAGAAGTGGAGCAAAAATTGTGGTGCGAAATTTAGCTAAATTAAAGGAAGCAGTACCAATATTAGAGACTATTGGACGAAATGGAATATTGGGTTTGTGAACTTTTGGTAAAGCATAAAATCTGGCACAATTAGCAATATAAGGGATAAGATGAGATTTAGTTGAGTTCAATAACAAGGGGCAAGATTTTATAGCAGATTTAATTTTATTTAATTCTTGAGGAGAGGGGTCACAAGGCAGAGGAATATATGGGCCATCATTAATTAGTTCAGTAACACTTTCGATGTATTTTTTTTTATCCAAAATAACAGTCTGACCACCTTTATCAGCTTTAGTAATGATATTTTCATTAGATTTTAATTCCTTCAAGGCATTTTTTTCTGCAGGGCTGAGATTTGATTTAAAACTTTTAGAGTTGAAATTGGCATTATTAAGGATTAAATGACGAAGATTTTCTTTCTGCTGGTTAGTCAGTCGAGAATTTTTGAAAGCTTTTTCAACCGGTGCAATTAACTGAGGAAAAGAAGGAGGTTTAGAAATGGCAAAATTTGAATTGAGTTTGAGAACAGAATATTGACTATTGGAAATATCAGTACTGGAAAGATTAACGATTGCATTTTTATTGACAACAGGAAAGTCATTCGAATGAATAGGACTCTGTGAATTACAAAGCCGGGTGAATTTATCATGTAATTTAATTGAGTGCTTATGAGAGCGGTTGTCACAATGAATCCAGGAATTGCGATCAATCCATATAAAATTAGGACGTTCAAAAGCTAACTTTAAGTGGAGAAAGAATAAATCTTTTTCAAATTTGGTGATGTTGGTACGAGTTTCCTTAATAACTGCACAGAGAATATTAAAATGAGACCTGAGTACTGCTTTGTTTACAAAACTGGAACCAGAAATATTGCATTTCAGTTGAATGAATTTAAGGATGATGGAGTGTCTCCTGCATTGTAAAAGGAACTTCAGACGGTTGAGGGCATGAAACTTTTTAGTACGTAAATGGTAGAAACCATTAACTAATTTGCACATTTTGAAATGAAGAAAATGACTCAAAATATTGCTGACCTAATCTCCCCCTCATATGAGGCTTCTCAGACCAGGTTGCTCAGTAACAATATGAGCAGAAGACCAATAACACAACTACGTCCATATAAGCTTAACAAATAATAAACAGGAGACTTGGCATTAGAATATTAAAACCCAAATAAACTACTACATCAGAAATGCCAAAGAAAAATATTTGAGATGCATACAGCTGTTTCGGTAGCCTTAAGCATACCGTCTTCAGTGCAAAAAGAATTCTGAATCTGGATAAGTGCTTGTATATATAGGAGAGGGACTGAATTTAGTTCAACTAATAGCATTATGGAAAAGGTGGGGAGTGTGGCCAATAGGAATTTAGGAATGTGTAGCTCTGTAAACAGTAGAAAAATTAAGAAAATGTGGACTGAATGTAAAATTTCCA
Organism: Salticus scenicus; assembly: GCA_963930645.1. Lineage (NCBI taxonomy): Eukaryota > Metazoa > Arthropoda > Arachnida > Araneae > Salticidae > Salticus > Salticus scenicus. The sequence goes on along the minus strand of OZ005651.1, from coordinate 160,490,064 downwards.
ACAATCAGACAAATAGGGAACAGCGAAATCACAATTTACAAGATTTTTAAAAATTTTATAAATATAAAAAGCTTCAAAGAAATCGAGTTTATGAATGGATTTAGGTTTGCAAATTATTTTAGCTGAATTAAATTTAAAATTATAATTTTCCTCCCAGCAATGTTTAGAAATAGCTGATTTATTGGTTTCTTGTTTGCAGACATAATTCATATGTTCTTTTAGACGAAATTTAAGACTGCGTTTAGTTTGGCCAATATAGGATAAATCACATTAACAGGAAATACTATAAATGCTCCAAGAATTATGCATATCATTGGGATCTTTTAACTTGAAAAAGGTGAGTTTATTGGAAGGCGAAAATATTTTTTTAAAATCCTATTGTTTGAGAATTTTAGCTATGGTTTGACTGGTTTTAGGAAAATATGGTAAAACAAGCTTTGTCTATAACGGAAGGGTCATAACCTCTGTCAATTGCAATGGCTTTCAGGTATTTCATTTCAGATTTTAATAAAATAGGATTTGAACAAATATTAAGGGCACAGTTTTCAAAAGTATAGAAAGCAGCCATTTTTTGGTTAGGTGGGTGACATGAAAGCACATGGGGAGGAAGGGAGACTGCAAAATTTTTACGATATACTGTGGTTGAAAATCCATTTACAGTGCGAGAGACGAGGGTATCAAGAAATGGAAGGGAGCCATTATTTTCTATTTCATATGTGAACTGGATATTACTCTCAATTGAATTTAAAGTTTCTAAGACATAGTCAATATTGTGACGAGATATGTCGATAAGCGTGAAGGTGTCGTCAACGTAGCGGGTCCAAAAGGAAAAGATATTTTCTTAAAAAGCTTGCTTTTGAAATAGTGCATGTAAATATCTGTGAAAACTGGGAGAGAGGGGAACCCATGGCTAAACCTTCAGACTGACGATAGAATTTATTTTAGAAAGAAAAAGTGGTTTGTGATAAACAAATGCGGGTAAGAAAAATTAATTCTTGTATTTCAAAAGATGTGAAATGAAACTCTTTTAATATATTTTCGAGACAGCAGAGGGCTTATTGGAATATTAGGCAAAATAATTTTAGATCAAAAGAAACCATAGTGAGATTTGAGTGTTTGCTTGGGCTTCTTCCGCTTTATTTGTGTGTTGAAGCTGAGGCTTTAACCTGTATGAAGCGTTTCATGTGTCTGGGCTTCCCTCATTTCATTTGTTGCTGATCTTCCTTCTTTCATTGTGCCTAGTGACTACATGGTTATGAAATATGTCTTTCATAAGCCTTTTAAGATCTTTTTCCCTTTCAGGGACTATTGGATTTTGTCTTCTAGTTAGCTTGATGACAACAGTTTGGTTTGGTATACTGATGGCTCTAAGCTTGGTTCTCATTCTGGGGCAGGTGTTTACTGTCCTAGTGATGGAACTTGGCTTTCTTTTCTCCTTGGAAAGTTTGCCACAGTTTTCCAGGCTGAAATCTTTGCTATCATCTTATGCTGTAAGGTGTGCTTATACAGGGGTTATCTTAATTTAACCATTCGTATCTGTTCTGAGAGTCAAGCAGTTCTCCTTTCACTGGTGAGGTGTAAGTTCACCTCTCTTCTCGTATGGGAGTGCTACAAGGTACTTTGTGAGCTTTCTTCCTATAATAAGGTTAGTCTTCACTGGGTACCTAGACATATTTGTGTACCTGGTAATGAGTTGGCTAGATCTGGTTCCAGCACACTCTTTTGTGGCCCTGAGCCTGTTCTGTGTATTTCTCCCACTACTTTTAGGGCTTCTATCTACTTTTAGGGCTTCGATCTTCATTGGTAAGGAGCACTATAGGCAATGGCGTAATTCTGATGGTCAAAGGCAAGCAAAAGAGCTTAATCGTGACTATCCTGGTCTTTGTCATAAGGTGCTTTTAAAGCTTAACAGGAATGGTTTGAGGAAGGTTATTAGCCTTCTTACTGGTCACTGTACCCTTAAGAGACATCTGAACATTCTGGGTATCAGTTCTGATCCCATCTGTCGTGGTTGTTGTCTGGAAGAGGAGACAGCTCGGCACATTTTATGTGACTGTGAGGCCTTTTCTGCTTACAGGTTTGAGCATCTTGGTTGGCATCTGATTGAGCTTTGGGAGCTGCAGGATATTCCTGTCAGGTGTCTGCTGAGCTTTGCTTCAGCTACGAGGCTTTTCTCTTAAGGATGTGTTTGGGTCTGGGTACAATAGACCTCTGGTCGATGTGTCCTAGCTCTCAGTGTCCTGCTGAGGGCTGCCCTCCTTAATAAGTCATAAGTCATAGCAAAGATTATTATATTATTTTTTTTAAATTTCTTTCATAAAGTTTTTCTCAATTTTATTTTGAATATTTCTTTTTACTTGATGTGTGTGTGGGGGGGGGGGGGGGGGAGGGGGGATTTAATTTGCGTAAATATACAAAAACATAAATACTATAAATAACTTGATTTTTTACCTTAAAATATGAAAATACATTCCTTAACAATGGTTATTATAGTCGATATATAATATATATTGTTTAATATACATATTTCTAACATTTTTTCTATGTGTCTTCCTTTTTGTGAAAATAGGTATAATATAAGTAAGAAAATAAAGAACTTTTTGTGATTTACTAGATCAGTAAGTTAGAGGATTTTACTCATAAACAAAATAATTTTCAAAGTGTATTTGAAAATTAACATTGTTAAGCTAATAAATGTACTAGTGTAAAAAAAAAACTTATCTTAAAATGCTATGCAATTGTTTTTGATAAATTTTGTTTTGTACAGAAATAGATTTATAGATTTTGTAACTATTAAAAACAAAAATGGGCTTTATGTTTTCTTTCTGTTTCTTTCTTTTTTTTAACTTTTTCAAACTGTTTCGATATAGATAGCTTTCAGTGTTCCATGCTTTTAAAATGCCCGGACAAAAAACTTCTGTCAGTCAAATTGAGAAACAAATAAAGAAAAATAAATTGAGAATTTTGTAGGAATATGAATCATCATGTAAATAAAAAGGCTAATAGTTTTTTTTTTTTTTTTTTATTCTGCTGAGGATAAATTAATTATTAAGAATACTATTTACATAAAGATTTTGAATTTCTGTACTTACCATTTAAATACTTTTAAAAAAAATTGGTCGATTTTTGACTACTGGACGTTATTAGCTTTTTTTTTTTTTTTTTTAATGCTAATGTATTAATGCAAAGGTGTACTCTAAATGATCCCTATACATTAAACCCTTTTATAAAAATTAATAGTATAATTTTTAATTTTTACAATGAAATATTATTTTTAAAATACTCATCATTGTGATAAAAAATTACAATTAAATGAAATAAAATTTCCAAACGCTCTTGTTTAGACACTGTCAACTATGGCATTAACATAACGAAGAATTTGCTTTAAAAAATATTTATTTACCTTAAGAAATATTAACAATCTTCTTAAACTTTTTAAGTATCGGCAATTTATGCATTTAAAATTCTTCAAAAAATAAATAAATAAATAAAATAAATTATAATAATAATAAATAAAATGTAAATAAAATGAGTAAATTAAAAAGAATTCGTTGTTCATTGTTTTTCATATATTAATAAAAAAAAAAAATAATAATAATAATTCAGATAAAAATATAACAGTTGTCCAATCTCCAATATTGTGTAATTTTCCTAATGCAGTTAAGCTACATTTATAGTCCTCAAACCAGGAGGTTTTTAAATTAACATTGTGACATTTTCCAAACATTTTTTTTTTCTCTTTTGACGGTAATTTCTAAAAAATATGTTGGTCTTCCATAATTAACATCTTTGTGTCTTCAAGTGGTCTTAATGTCTCCATTTTTCCATCTGTTAAACTGTTTAATAACTATAAAATAAAGTTTATAAAACCTGACAAAAAAATAACTAAACATAAAAATTTGCAAAAATTAAAATGATAAACACTACATTTTAAGGGAATCAAACTCAATGAGAATTCTTTTTTAAGTAAGCCTGGAAGATCTGTTATCTATATGATGAGAAGTCTTCCGTTTTTCCTTTTGACCTTTGAAAACTCGCGGTAGAATATTTAGAGTGACGTAAGTGTTACCATGGTACATGCATTGAAGGCAGAGTTGAAAACGACTGTTTCTCTTCCCTTGCATTTTTGCTATATGAACTTGTGCACATAATTGGACGAAAAACTCTAAATTGCTGTTTGTATTAATGTTATTTATTGAAATTTTTTTATAAATTCAGATTAAATTCTACAAAAAAAAAAAAAAAAAAAAAAGAGAGAGAGAGAAAGAGAAGAAAAAAAAAAAAAAAAAGAAACATGAACGAAAATTAAAAAAAAAAAAAAATTACGTTTTTCTTTTTAATGAAATATATGAGGAAGGGGCTCTTTCCTTACTTCCCCGTCATTGATCAACAGATTATGCCGGTTCTATTTATTTCCTGAGAATTGCTCGTATCATCATGACTGTCCCTGTGACATAATATTTTTATGCTTTCTGCGACAAGTTTTGTTCTTACAAACCTTTTCTGCAAGACAATATTGGTGTATTTTCTTATGTTTATTAGCATACTGTTGAAGAATTCTTAAATATAAAATGTAAGTTTCTATTTTCTACTGAAATTTAGGAATTTCTTTTATTTTTATAGGTAAACTTTTTTGTAAGAGACAATTTATTTTCTGTGACAATGTTGCTATGTTGCCTAAATTCTGCCACAGGGGTGACTTTAATCTTTTAGAATTTAAGTTGTTTTGGAACAAGCTGTATAATTTCTTTAAATGAAATTTCTTGGTTTGAATTTCATGCATAAGAATTTGTTATTGCTGGTACTTTTTATACACATTTGCTTAACTCTGCTGCTATGTTTATATTGAATAGGTGAAATGGACATTCTTTTTTTAATGTACCAAATTGAGTCTAAACAGACCCAATGTTTTTAATTTCAATATAATTAAATAGTATAGTTATTTAATTTCAATCAACTTTTATTTTCTGTTTTTTAATTAAGTTTATGTAACAAATCTTATTGTTTGTATGGAAAGTATTCCACATAAAATATGAAATTTCGGGAATGTCAATTTTGGGTCGAAATGAAGATGAGCACAGTGGCACGGTTAATTATCTCAACCAGTCATATGAGTATTTTCTGAACTATATCCAAGTATTTGTAATTTTAAGTTTGTTTGCTCTTGAAAAAAATTCTGGTAATGCTGCTGGTAATAGTTAAAATTTCATGATGGTAAGTTAAAAATAATTTAGTGATATGGTATGCAAAATTCACAGTATATTTTTTATTTTTGATACATTATGTTTAAATTTTTGTAGAATACCAAGTATCCAGGTTCTCATTCTCGTAATCTTGAAGATCTAGTAGAATATGTGTTGCTAAAACTGCCTTATAATGTCATACATTTAACTTCAGCTAATTACAAAAGGGAGATATCTAGTACACAAATTCAACCATTGCCTTGGCTTATATTTTCTTCTGAGAGATCTGGTAAGTTTGAATTTTTTGTTTTTTACATTAATAACTTGTTTACAAAAAAAAAACCAAAAAAAAAAAAAAAAACAGTTAATCTTATTAAGTTAGTATAGTTAAGTAAAAAACATCCTTTAAAAAAATACGTTTGGTTGAAATACATTACATCAAAGGTAACAAAATTCTCATAAGCATGGATTTTAAGTTTAAAAATGTCAAATTGAAATGTGACATTATCTTCTCCTGGAGTATGCTTGTAGCAAATGCCTGAAAGTTAGTATCTTTTTTTTTTTTTTTTTTTCATTTGATTGTTTAAATGACAGTTCTGTTTAAACTACAGATTTGCAGTGCTAAAACTAACTATCAAATTATCTCTCCCTCCTACATCCTCATGTACACACAGATAATTCTCAAAATGGTTGAATATTAAATGTTAACTATAAGCAATTTTTTAATTTTTCAAACTTAAAGCAATTTTTTTTAAATATAATATGTCTACGAAATAATACACACTCATTAAAAGAAAGCAACAAGTTTTCAGACATTGCTTGTCAGTGGGTTACAGATTTTAGACAACAAGCTTCTAAATAAATTATAAAATTATGTATTTAAATACACATTATTTTTACAAAATACCTATTATTTAATAGGAGACTTTAAAGTAAATACAGGACATCAGATCATCTTTTTTTTTTTTTTTCTTAAAAAAAAAAATTATATATATATATAAAATTTGCCATTTTGATTATTACGTTATTTTAACATTTAAAAGAAAAAAAAAATGCATCTACTGATATATATATATATATATGTATCATACTTGCCAACTTTTCCGGTTTTCCCGGAAGACTTCCGGTTTTTTAACGTATATTCCAGTCTTCCGGACAGATGATAAAATCTTCCGTTTTTAAAAAAATCGCGGATATCGTTCGTTTTAAAAAGAAACCCAAATGTTCTATGAAAACTCCTGATTCCCAATCTTTTTCCATCCATAACATAAATGTCAATATTCATTTCAAACTTGCTTTATGAGATTCTAGAACATTTAAAGAAATAGAATTGTTAAATATTTCTTGCTGATGTAATTATTTTTTGCCCCCCCCCCCCTTTATTTATCTACAATAAGTGATCAGCAATCAAATGTTCTGCAGAAGTCTTTTCTTTCCTAATCTTTATCCATCTGCAACATAAATAATAACATTAATTTTAAAGTTATTACATTAGATTCTATAAGTAGAGTTGAAAGATTTCTTACTCTGTAATTATTTTTGTATTCCCCCCCCCCCCCATCATCCTTTCCCTGGATTGTGATGAATTCTAGAAACAATAAAGCAATGGAAGTGCTCAATATTTCTCACATATGTAATTATTTTTAGATCTTTATTGCTGAATTTAATGAATCTGTTTATTTTTCCTCAATTAAATATTTGTATGTCATATTTATACCAAATGTGTAAACATGGGAAAAAAAATGAAGAATAATTTTTTCAGGTAGGAAAATTTTTCCCAAATCAATTTAAGAATATTAATACTCAGTTGGTTTTATGCACGTTTGAAACTGATAATTAGCTACTGCTACTATTTCTTATATGTATGATTAATGTACAGACACAAAAATCATATTCTATATTTATTTAAAAAATTATTTATACTTTAACTTAACTAAGTTTGTCTATTGTTAAATAAATTTCTTACAGATTCAGTTTTGTAGATATTTATATGTTGAAGAGGAATAACTTCATTTAAAACTTTTATATATTTAGTTTTTAGTATAATCAATCTATAGTAAAACGTTTTTATAGATTGCTTGCTTCTAAATATTAAAATTGTAAAACTGTATTGTTTAATAAGTCAAAGAGAAAAAAAAAAAATCTTCCCTTTTTTTATGAAATCTTCAGGTTTTTCAACAAAAATCTTCCCTTTTTTTATTAAAATTGGTTGGCAAGTATGATATATATATATATATATATTTACAATAACACTTTTAAATACTTTGATATCATTATTAAGATGTTTCTAAGATAAGATAAGGTGTTTAATTTACTTACTTAATGTATTTTTTAATTTAATAATGTTTCAATTGTTCTTTTTGGATAACAGAATACAAAACATTTCTGAGAAATGTTGTTCATTTTGTATTTTTACTTCCTTATACAAAAGTATAAGGAAGTATTGTAATCCCAATTTGCAAAAAAAAAAAAAAAAAAAAAAAAAAAAAATGTATCTTGCATAGTTTAAAAACGAATGATTGTAGAATGTTGCAAATTTATATTTGTGACTGTCATGATGTCTAGTTTTACATCTTCAACTTTGATCTTAATACAAGCTCATGTTTTAGAGATATCTATGACTTTACATGATTTTTCGTGATATATGTATGTGAGTGTATGTGTATCTCGCAAAACTCAAAAATGGTTCGACGTAGAATGTTGCAAGTAGTTGGCATATAGGTTTGTTATAACATCTAGTTGTGCATCTCCTTTTTTAGTTTTTCTGTGATTTACCGTTTTGGAGATATTTATGAAATTTATATTCATTAATGGCCAAAAATAGAAATGTTTTGCCCATTGTATATGACCTGTTATAGAGATTTCAAAAGAAGCTAAAGATACAGCACTTAATGACATTGTTATGAAAACTGCCCACATTTTTGCATGTAGAAAGTTATTCTTAAAGACAAAAGCAGGTTCTAGTTGACAAATGCAGTTTATTTAATGAATAAACCCCTAAATAATGAATAAACCCATAAATACAACCTATTATGATATTGTCAAAACACAAAAATTACCGAAACATACGGAAACAATAAAATTAGTGAAACTTTAATCCACGCAAACAATTTACTTCTAAACGAATCTTATTTTCAGTTCAACCATGACATCTACCATCAAAAACAGGGGGTCCCTATGGGCTCGCCTGTCTCAGGAATAATCGCGGAATTAAAAATGCGACTTGTAGAAAACTCTGCTAAAAACATTATTAATAAAAGTAAATTCTGGACACGTTATGTGGATGATGTATTTGCCATTTTTCCAAATTATATTGATACTAATAGCATACTAACAGACTTAAACAACCTGAATAAAAATATAAAATTTACTATGGAAAACAAATCTAACAATATATTAAATTATCTAGACATTAAAATTATAAAAAATCAAAATAACACTTTCGATACTACTATCTATAGGAAACCTACCGCTAGCTCCGAAATTATTAATAATCACTGCCATACCCCCCCCTCCCATATAAGTACGCTGCTATCCGTTCATATATTAATCGCACAATCCTTATTTGTTCCAATAAAACCCTCCTTAATGATGAACTAAAATATATTAAAAGCATCGCACATAACGCAAAATACCCAAAAAATCTTACCAATAAACTTTATAAAAAACGTATTAAAGATCTCAATAAAATTAATAACGCGCAAAACTTAAAACCTAAATTTACAACTTCTATCCCTTTTTGCAATGGCGCAAGTATAAAAATAAAAAATGAAGCAAAAAAACTTAATATAAACATCCCCATCAAACCCAATAGAAATATTTTCCAACATATTAGTAACGAAAAAGACAAAATAGACAATAATTCCACCCCCGGTATTAACAAAATCGACTTTAATTGTATTAACGAAAAAAGCGCTTGTTATATAGGTGTTACAAAAAGGAAAATTTACGATCGCAAAAAAGAACATAAATCAGACTTAAAACATGATAGACTATCTACCGCACTCTCCTCTACCCACCATAATAACCCTATCAACATTAACTCAATTACTACTAAAAAACACTTGCTCCATATAATAATCACAGTTATGCCCTAAAACGGGAGGCCCTCGAAATTTTGACTAACCCTTACGCAATTAACGAAAGAGAACACTCGACAATACCCAAAGAATGGCAACCAATCCTAAATATAACTGAAGTGAAGCGAAGAGGACTAACGAACCGATGAGGATCAACAGTAGAGACAGATGTGGAGGTCACTTAGCTCCTGATGATGAGTGAGATACACTCAAAATACGTATTGTGCAGGTAAAAGAAATAAGAACATTATGTAAGGTAGTTGTGTATTTATTTAATGAATGCACTTTATTTAATGAATATTCAGCCAGTAATGATATTATTGTGAAAGTTGTTAACATTTTTGCATTTGGAAAGTACATAAGCAGGTTCTAGTGTCAAATTAAACTGGGTCTGTATTAACATACCCTAAAGTTACAGTTCATTTCATTTACTTAATGATACAGGGTGATCACAAACATTATTGATTTTGCTCATTTGTTTCTGGCCTCCTAAATGTTGTCTTAAACTGATCTTCACTGAAAAACACGAGGAAGACCTAGTTCTTTAAATATCCAATGTTTAAAAACATTTCATCCAGAGAGAAGTTTTTAAATTGAAAAAAACTGATTGTTAGCAAATCTTGCTAAACTTCTGAGCAGGAGTGTAATATTTCTCTAACATGGACCAGTTATATTTAAATTTTGTCAAAGTGATATAATAGTAATGTAAGGTGTTATCTGATTTGTCAAACCAGATGGAATTAATCAAAGCACAAACTTGGCTGCTGGGGATTCTGCTGCAAAAGTTTAATCTAATACGCTTGAAATGCACATTTTCTTAAAGAAATTTTAAAAATGTTAACTTTTTGTGCTGAAACATATGCTCAAAATCTTGTATTTAGAAGTATATTTGGAAGAATTTAAAGTCAGTTAAGCCTCACATTTTATGGTTGGCTATTCAGGAGGGTGATAGTGGCATCATCTATTGATCTAATTTGAAACCATCATAACAATCATGATACACTTTTAAAATCTGATTCTAAATACATTTTTAAAAGCTAAAATTATATATTTTTTAGGTTTTTTTCATTCATTATAAGTAGAATGAACATTATTTCTTTTTATCTGTTTGTTTATTTTGTAGATATATTTATTAATTACTAGCAGCCTGTTTCACTAGTCACTATATTTTAAATCACTTTATAAGAAGAAAAAATCCATTGAAATCACTTCAAACCTTGCTTTGGGTCATCGCTGTTTTCGGTGGCATCTCTTCCCCTCTACTCTATATCTGTTCCATGTCTCCCCTCCTCCACTGCTTGCATTTGTGTCTTAATCAGGTATTTTAATTTAGGTACTAACTTGATGATAAGCAGTGTTGCTATTATTCAAGAACTACTTTTTTCAGACAGATTATTATCTTCGCTCTATGACAAGAGGTGGCAGCACCAGACAATTCGGGTGTAAAAATTTTAATTTAAAAAAAGTAATCAAAACTTCAGAAATCGGGATTTGAGGTGCATCAGGAGAGGTCAAAACGCATCTCCATGCAAAATTCTGTAGCTTTAAGATCAGTAGTTTGCTTATGAAGCAACCAATACACCTCAAAGTTTAATTTAGTTTTTTATCACTTTCTCGTCATCTGTAGGATTGAGGATACTGTAAAGATACTGAAAGATTGTCTTTTATCAATTGACATTTTTTCTGTTTATCTGTAAAAAGTAACACATTGGCCTGTGGAGGAATTGAGCCCATGAGCTTTGGGTTAATAGCATGGCACTCTAACTGATTGAGCTAATGGGTTGTCAATCAGGAACTACTTACATTTACATCTCTATCTCCAGAGTCTATTATTTCAGAAATTTATATACTTTAATTGAGAATTAATCAAAATTTCAGAAATTGTGCTTCAAGGTGCATCAGGAGAAGTCAAAATGGGTGCAAATTTCTGTAACTGCAATCAGCCGTTTGCCTACAAAGTGACAGAAACATGCACACCTTCTTTTATTATATGTAGAGAGGGAATTTATGTTATGTATTGTAATATGGTAATTTAATTCCATCAACAGAAAAAAATTATTTTCTGAACTTTATATTATAATGCAAATATCAAAGATTTAAATCTCTTTTATAGTGGAGTTCTGCATCAGAAAGGCTAGTATTCAATATTTATTCAAATACTCAAAACTATATAAAAATTCATAAAAAAATATTTAAAGATTTTTTTTCTTTTTTGGATAAAAAAAAGGGGGGGGGCTAATTTTTAGATTTACATGTCTAATAATTTGGTTTATATAATAATAATTTACATGATGAAAGAAAATTATAAAGGTCAATAAAGTTTAATATTTTATTTTTTATTTTTAGAATATGTTTCTAAAGACGATTTGAAGAAACTAGGCATAATATTGGTATGTTTTTTTTCTCCTTTTCTTTCCTTTTCCTCTGTTTTTAAATGAAAACATTACTATGCTGATTTACTGCATTTTGTAACTTTTATAGGAGCATTTAGTATATGTTGCAAAAATTGATGACCAAGAGGATAAACTCTGTGGATGGTTATTTTGCGAATCTCCAGTCACATATTATAGTCATTTGACAGCTAATTCTGATAAAAATGATTTGCATAAAATTGTAATTGAAGATATGGAAGTATCTGAAATTGTAAATAAAGTTTTGCATCTGTTACCTGATTTACAAGAAATTTCTAATAGCAAATTAAAGGTAAAATAACTTTAAAATATTCTAATCTAATTCACTTATTTTTATTTTACTCAATAATTTAATTCTAAAAAGTTTTTTCTTTTTAACTTGTAGGAAATAAAAAAAGAATCCTCATTACATTGGTTAATACAATTTACAAAAAGAGACACATCATCAACTGATAAAGATATTCCTCTGAAACGTATAAAATCCTTTTTACCAGAAATAAATTTTGGAAGTTTCAACTGTTATTGTGATTCTGCTACATGCGAATCATTTTATATCAACAAATTTCCATCATTTGTATTATTCAAATCAGATGGCTCATATGAAATCTTCTACGGTAAATTTTCTTTTTTTTTTTTTTTTTAATCTGTAGAATTTTTATAAGATTAAAATGTATGTATCTAAGAGGGAAAAAAAGAGTTAATATATTTATTCAGTATATATATAAAATATTAATCAATGAATTATACACTAATTAAATATTTACATTCATACACCAGTCATAAGGCTGTGCTTGTATAAATAATTAACCCATTAACGCCCAGCGTCCTCATTTGAGTACAGCTAATAAAATGGCATGTATATTTTTGGGGGTTTCTTGGAATGATTTCTGCTTTTTAGTGACAGTTTATAGCATCACTCTGAGTGATCACAGAGTTTTATGTGTCTACTATTAATTATTATTTCATAATTCGGATACTTATTTTATGATTTTTCATTCGTTGCACATATATTTGCTTTTTGTGCAGATATACTAACTTAATTCAAGTTGAATAAATATATATATATTATAATACTTTACTTTCAAGGTCTTTGTCAGTATATAATAGGAAATTAATCTGTTATCTCAAAGTTTTTTTTATCTGGAAGAATTTTTGCTAGAACACTAAATGTCCTCAAATGAGGACAGGATTTTAATTTAAAACCATTAGAAGAGTTTTTTAAATTTAAAATACTTCACTCTCAGTTATCCATATTAGTTTAAAATTGAAATATTCATCAAAATATATTTTTCAAAATTAATTCAGGTGTTAACAGGTTGAAATATAAATGAATCATTAAAATATGTAATAAAATGTATAAATAATTAAGAAAGTTAAGATATAATTTATTTTTGTGTCTATTAACGTTGCTTAGTAGAGAAGAATCTAAAGTCAAGAAATGAGAAATATTAGCTCGTCTAATAAAATATTTTGTTATATTGTATATTTAAATTTACATAAGAAATAATTAAAAATCTCATTTTTTAAAGTTAGATGATCAATTACATTCCATTAAAGCCAATAACTTTGATATTTAAAATAAGTGATTTAAATCAATGGGTTTAAAAAAAAAAAAAATTCAATTGATTTAAATCACTACAACCCTGATTACTGAATTAATATATACACTCAGGGATATTGAAAACCAAGGCACACCAAGAAGGAAGCATCGGATTGAAATGAAATTTAATACACTTAATCATATAGATGAGAGATTCACTTGATCCCAAAATCAAGACAATTAAACAAATGCAGTGTGTCCAATCAGACAAATACAGTACAACTTCAGTATCATGTCGGACCACCTCCTGTTGCAATACATGCCGCAATATGGTCCGGCATTGAATTAATTAGATGTCTCATGTTGTCCTGAGGCAGATGGGCCTACAGATCTTGAACAGCCACCTCCAGATCATATACAGAGTGACATGGTGGCATCTGGCATTTCAGATGGTCCCACACATGCTCTATAGGACACAGGTCCAGGAAGCGGGCCGGCCATAGAAGAGTCTGAACATGACGTAGGAAGTCTTGAGCAACTCGAGCTGTATGTGGAGGAGCATTATTTTACTGAAAAATTGTCTGTGGAAGACTATTCATGAAAGGTCCTATGTGGGGTCGAAGAATGTCGTCAGCATAACACTGACCAGTTAAGGTTCCATGTATGACAATTAGAGAGGATCGGCTATCATAGGCTATGGCTCTCAGACCATTACGTCTGCTGTGTGTGCAGTGCGTCGCACGACAGCGAGGGGGGGATTGCAGCGTTCACCAGGATGTCTCCATACCCGCATGCGGTTATCACATGTATCCAAAACAAATCGGGATTCATCACTAAACACAACTTTTTGTCAGTCTGTAACATTCCACGTCGATCTGGCTTGGCACCACTGTAGGCGAAGCCACCGATATTTCGGTGTTAAAGGCAGTACACGAAAAAGGAGCTTTGATTGCAGATTCGCTTCTGTAAGCCATCTGGAAATGGTTTTTGGAACAACTGGTGCCCCTACATTTGATTATATCATGGAACGAGTCACTGAGGGGTCCACAAGCACTTATCTCATGATCCTTTAATCTTCTCACTTTTTCGTCTTCTTGGTAGCTCCAGACCCATTTCTCCGCAAATGGGTATCATCTTGTGTCTACTGCTCCCAACATGTTCTGCCGGCACACTCAGAATGGATGATGTGGCGAGCAACACGGCGCTTCGACCAGCCTGCCATTTTCAAGCCAATGATCAGGCCCTTCTCAAACTTGCTTAACTGTGAGAAATGTTTTCTCACATGTTTACCTGGCATTTTTCACATATTAAATTCCCTATAGAGTCGAAATGAGATTGTCACGTTTATGAATCTTCCACTTTGCCCCAGTTTATATATGGCCCACTTATTCATTGCAGTCATGCGCATTGGCACCAAACTTGGATCATTTGCTTATCGGATCTGACTGTACATGTTAGCAAATTTTCGCGGTTATACCTTTCTTCCTTCTTGGTGCGCTATTTTCAATGTCCCTGAGTGTATGTTGAATTATAATTTTGTTGTTCCGTGGAAAGTTTCAAAATTATGATTATAGTATTTTCATTTAGTTTATATTATTTTGGTTAGTCTAAATAACTATTAATTGAGGCAAAGTTAAAAAACAAAATCCAAATTTTCAAAGTAATAACTATAAATGGCTGGAAAATGTTATCTTTTTACATGCTTTTATTTAACTTGGTATGGTATGCTATTTATATGGGTTTGGAGCTCAAATCTAAAAATTGAGTTTTCATCCACTTCCTATCATCAAATTTAGCTAAAATTTTATAGATTATATAATGCATGTTCAAATAGTTATGGACTTAGTGGGTGGGTGTCTGGAGTGTTGGGCCTCAACTCCAGATCAAAGTTTGTTTTTGAATTTTAATGCACTTCCTATCATTCGATTGAGAGGAAATTTTGTTTAAATATATAATTCTGACAGCAATACGTGCTCAACTGATAATGGACTTGGGCCCTTCCAACTCTAGTTCAAAATTTGCTTGAAGTTTTAACCCACTTCATATGTTCAGATTGAGCTGAAATTTTCCATATATGTTTATTATCCACATCAGATAAATTGGAGTTTTTAGTACATTTTGTAATAAGAGCATGTTTTTAAAAATTTTTAATTTATGTCTTATTTACTTGTAAAATGGTCAGTTAACAAAATTTGAAATTTTTCATTCAAACTATATTTTAAAATATCATTTATTTATTTATTATTATTATTTTATTTTTGGTTGTATAAATTATGTTAGGTTAAATGTATGCTTTTTCTTAATCAAAATTGGTTAAGAACATACATATATAGTATGGCTCAAATTTTTTCATGCTTGATTTTTATTTAAGGACTTTATCTCTCATGAATACACATTCACTGATTTCTGATAATTCTGTTAGGGAGGCTGGAAAGTAATGTCATTTTTGTCCAAGTCGATATTCGATTGTCATTTATCAGCTCATTGTGTACTTGAACTTGTGCCAAAGACATTTCAAGGTTAGAACAGAGGCGTAGGAAAGGGAGGGGCTCATTGGCTCAAGCCTTCCCTATTGATTAATATGAAATTTCTTTTTAATGCCAAATCAAAGAATCACCATTCAAAACCAAAATTAAAGTCTTATAAATGTTTGTAATCATTAATATTTTGTAATTGATATTAATAATTAGTAAATATTAATTAACCTTTAATTATTGATTTTCTTGAGAATAATGTTGAGTCGTTTTTTAAATGAAATTTTTTGGACCACTCCCATGATCTTTGAATTGCTACACCCCTGGGTTAGAGTGACTTGTTTTCTTGTAGATAATTAAATCTTAAATTTTTTTCTGCTGTTTATGGTGAAAGGGCTAGTCAATTACCAGAAGAGGTACATATTGAGCTTTGTATACTCTTTGAGTTTCGAAAGAGTAGTAATGCAACAATTGCTACCAAAAGTATTTGTTATATTTATACAAACGCATTAAAAATAATTTGTAAATGCAAAATACGATTTTCTGAATTCAAATACTTTTGATCTTTTTCACTTGTATCAATAAGGAAAGCCAACAACATTAGACAATAACATTTTAATTATGGAAGTGAAAGCAAATCCATGTCAAACAATCGAGAAACTGTTAAATCGTCTTAACCAACCTTGGTCAACCCTCCAAGAATATTTTCAGCAGATTGGTAAAGCAAGTAGAGTCCAGCAGTTTGGGTCCTGCATAATCTGCCTAAAGGAAACAGAGCTAACCAATAGACCCAGGGTTTAAACTGCTATTAGTTTTTTCACATTTTGTTAAAAGATATTGTATTTTGTTAAAATATGTCAGTAAGAATTTCGCTAAAAAGCAACAACTGGATAATTTCATAAAATATCTCTATATAATAACTTTTAATTTTTATTCAGATATTCATGGGCAAAAATTATGAAACCACTGCAAATATTTGGAATCTTTATTTAATGTATTTGGCTTTTATTTGAATTTTTAATAGCTGAATTAAGATGCAAAAATATTTAAAAAGTATGTCAAAATTTAAATCATAGAGACATTCTCAGCATTAGTATTGCAGAATGATCTACACCTACTAATTACTCTCCTTTTAAATCAATTTTTCATTTTGTACATGTGACATAGCTGTCTCTTTTTCTGTTGTTGAAATTGAAACAAAGTTTCACTGATTCATATTTTTTAAATACAGATGCTTGGTTAATTTATTATAATAGAAAACAAAATTGGGGATAACCAAGTTAAGAAAGATAAATAAATAGAGTATCCAATGAATTAAATTAACTTTCGAAAAACTGAATAACTGTTTATGCATTTTAGCTGAAATGCTAAAGAAATTTTTTTGCTAGGTTAAATCTTGGATAGAATGTGTGCAACTTATTGCTTTAGCAGCACAATAGAGAAGCGTTTTGGAAAATGAGTCCTTCATGCGAATCCAAAATACAAAAGTCAGTGAATCTCTCTGAATGAATTACCACAAAGTGCAGCTAAGCCAGGTTTATACCCTAAAAAAGATACTTTTGTGTGTTTGGTGGAGTATTCGCTGCATTTTTTATTTTGAAGTACTAAAACCTGAACAAAGTGTGAATGCAGATCTTTACTGTGAACAATTGGATTAAGCAAATAGTAAATCAATCTTTAATTAAAAAGTATCGAGCAACTGTCAGAAGAAAAGGTGTTATTCTGCAACATGATAATGTAAGACCGCACTATGCAAAATGAACCTATAGAAATAATGAATGAATTCGAGTAGAAAATATTGTTTCACCACCATATTCGTCTAATTGCCATCGGATTTCTATTTATTCCGATTGCTACAACATTTTCTAAATGGCCAAATATTTGAAAATTTGGAAGATGTTAAATGTGCAATTACCAGATATTTTGCTCAAAAATGGATTGATTTTTATTGATCCAGCATTGAAAACTTACACACTATATGGCAAAATGTTGTTGATAACGAAGATGATTATGTCATTCATTAAAAATAAAAACTTGTTAAAAATTTATCTGTTTTAAATTTATTGTGTTAAAAAAAAAAAAATGGCACCCCTAATAATTTCTGGTCTCCCTAATAAAAGATAATTTCTTGTGTTAGTTACTAGATTTTCTCATTATCTGCATAGTTCTAATAATCTTTGCTAATTAGAATATCAATAGCTTGTCTAATTGAACATTGTAAACATTTTAGTTTATCAGTCTAATAAAAAAACAATTTCATTGTTAAAAAATAACTTGGCTGTACATTTTCTGATATGCTGTTACTGTCTAAGGTAATTTAGTCAAAATCGAATCAGTTCTGCAGTTGAAATTTTGTCATTACACAGATCTTTGTGTTATTTAAAGATACAAATATCACTTTTGTATATATATGACAATCATTTTATCTGTATCTGGTACCGCATATTCTGTAACATCTTGAAGGAACATTGAAGGTGAGAGAGCAATCGAATAATTATCTTTACATCAAAGGTCATGAGTTAAATTCTCAGTGTCACACAACTTATATTCATCTATTTATAATTTAATGAAGCTTGACTTTAAAACTATAAACTTATCATATGAATCAACCTTGACCATCATTCCCCCGTACAAGGGGCTGATGGAGGTATAAACATCCATGTTATTTTCTCCATTGTACATTCTGATTTGATCGTTTGCCATTTTAACTTATTCAGCTCATTGTTAGCTTTAACAAACTTTAACTTTTTTCTGAGCCCTATGGTAGACTACTACTCAATGTTCTACTAGAAGTTTTTAAATGACAAAAATTATTCTGTACATAACTTTTTTTTTTTCCCTTTTGATTTTAAACAAGGCATTTATATGGAATATACAGTGTGATCCGGTACTTGAGATGTGACAGAGTTTGGACAAATTGTTTCAGTGGTAAAAAATGAAGTTGAACGTTTGGCCCTAGCATAGAAATAAAAGCAACTTTCACCAACTTTCTTATTGATTTATGTCCCAATGAAGATCCATTGAAAAATACAATTGTTTTAATATTGTATACATCTGCTGGAATCATCTTTTTTTTTTTTTTTTTTTTTTTTTAAATAGGCCAAAATTATTAATTTTTGTGAAGAAAAAGTAAACTTTTTGTTACAAGTTTCTAATATATATTTGAATGATTTTTTTTTTTTTTTTTTTTTTGTGGGGGGGGGGGGGGATTTTTTCATTGTAAATTGATAAAATAATCAACTAAATTATTATTAATATTTTTAAGATCAATTAGTATGATAATTTTGTGTCTAATTGCTAAAACGCTGCATCGTTTTGTCTTTAATTGGTAGCTAGCTAGCTATCTATCGATTACAGGGGCCTGAGCTCCCTTTTCTCATTCTTTGATATCTTTGTCTTGACTATTTTTTGTGTAAATTTTGACTGATGTTATTTAATATTGGTTTTTCTTTAATTTTTTTTTTTTTTTTTTTCATGCTAAGTAGGTTTGTGCATTTTATGTTTAATCATAATTAGTTTCTAAAATAATTACTTAAGCATTAATTAGCAAAATTTGCATTTTTCTAAAGCCCATTATTTAAAAATCAGTAAAATTTCTAGTTTTTTTTATGACTAATTGCTGAAATTTGGGATCATTTTACTGCTGATTTCCATTTAATTAATAGTGTAGATAGCTAATTGCAAAAATACTTTTCCTTTTTAAACTACAGATGTTATTAAATAGGAAGTTATTTTAATGTAAATCGAAATAATTTATATTTCTTTTAAAAGACAATTCCCAAGATACATGTGATTTAGTGTTTTTATATTTGATTATAGAAGTATGTAATTTTTTATAGTGGTTACAGAAATGTGTAAATTTCTTATCCAAATATCTCCATTTTTAAATAATGACAATTGCTCTGAGGCATGCTTCACAATTTGTGATGTATTCTGCTTTAGAGCTTCCAAGATAATTTATCAGGTTTTTAAAGAAGTTGCTAGAAAGGGTTAGAAAACTAAAAGAAACAATCAGAGAAAGATGTATACTGGCTGTTTTGATGAAGTAGGAGAACAATATATGCTTAGCTTTATGTATAATTGTGGGCCTGTAATCAATCAAATTACTAAAATTTAATTTAAATATTTTATTTTAACTAAATACAAACAAGAATTCTGGAACTTAGTATTTTCATTTTAAAATCATATTTATTTATTTTTATATTTTCTGCCATTACCAATATTACTTTTATGTACTTACTTCTAGCCTGCATGTTATATATTTATTTTATGTAATTTATTAAATTATTACATTAGTATTAATGATTACACAATAATTCCTATTTATCTAATTGTTAGTTTCCTATAAATATTAGGTCGAACTTCAGCTCACGAAATTTCAAGCTTTGTACGTGAAGCTTTAAAAAGTAAAGTGGTTACTTTAACCCCTGAAGATTTTCCTAAAGTAACAGAATCAGAAGAAATATGGTTTATTGATTTTTTTGCTCCTGTAAGTTTTTCTTTTTACTTTCATATGTATAATTGTTATTATTAATTAATTATATGTTATAATTAACTATAACGTATTAATTAATAATGTATTATGTTATAATTAATTTCCCACTATCGATTTAGTCCAGAATGCAAATAGGGGACCAACCAGAAATTGTAGAAAAGTGCAAATACTTTGTATCATAAAAAACTACAAATGACTTGTAACTTTAACACATTGTTGCACATACTATGTACAATATTTGTATATTTTGTTGTGGGACTTGCACAATTATTTAGGCAGATATAAAAAAATTTCGAAGTTTTGTTACAAGTCATTTGTAGCTTTTGGTGATACAAGGACAGGGTGATCCAAAGTATTTGTGCTTTTCTTCAATTTGTGGTTTGCCCTCTAATTGCACTGTGAGCTGAATTGATAGTAAAAAAGGGGAGTTTTTAAATGTTCTTTTCATGTCGAGTTCCAGACCATTTCGTTCATTATTTGTTCAGAAAATCGAAAAAATGTAAAAAATAAAATAAAAATTCTAAAAATTTAATCACCCTCTAGATTTTCCTTATATCTTTATAGTGGTCATGCTAAATGAATTCCTGTCAAATGGATGAGGATCTGTAAGAGGGTTTTTGGCCTTAAAAAAGAGGAAAATATAAATGTGTCCCAGCATATAAAATTTTTGCATTTAATTATATTACAACATATGTATTTAAAATTTTTATCAATATTATTTATACTACTCTAGTAATTGTGTACTTCTCACATGCCCAAAGACTCACAATTTTGTGTTTTTGTCTAAAATTACCCGTTTTCAGGGATTTGACTTGCTTTTTTCATGTGAGCACAAGGGGAGCAATACTTTCTAATTGAAATGTATTATGTAATATGCTATTACATAAATTGTACATAAAGATAAAAGTGTTACTACATTGCGCTCATATGATAAACAATTAAAAACGTGTGTTGTGTGTGGGTATCAAATATTTTGTGAATGCTGTATCTCACGAATCAATGAACAAAATTTAACCAAATATGGTATTTAGTTGTACCTTGATCTAAACTGGTGGGGATTACATTTGGGGATCAATCTCTCAACAGGTAACGCTGTCATCCCAACTTTTCATAATTTTTAATATGGCAGTAAAGGACAAAATTCCATATAAATGTACACAATGATAGTTATTTTTAACGAATGTTTATAAAATTAATATGAATTATTGATAATAGTAGTAGCAAGCTAGGAAAAAAATTGTGCATGCAGGAGCATCGCTTTCATCCTGGAAGGAAAATACCCTTCGGGAGGATGTAAATTTTTAATATGGGTCAATACCTATTAAAAGATTACATCACAAAATTTTATTTTTACATAATAAAATTTATATATTAAAAAATTACAGTAAAAAAAAAAAAAACTCATCAATACATTTAAAACAAATAGTAGAACTACAAATCTGGTATAATTTAAAACAAAGTTATTAATGTTAATGGGTTATTAAAAAGGCGGAAAGAATTAGCACAGATGATGCCCTATTCCCAAATACCACTGATAGGTGATTTTGTATGAATAGTTTGTGCCATTATTAATGCTTTTGGACCACCTAGATTCCAGAAGAGTGACGAAGATATGATTATTGTAGACAGAATGTTAAACCTTGTAAAACAATCTAACCAATCACAATTATTAATAGAGTCGGAAATCTGGATTAGACGATAAGTCCAATAGATTTTACGTGGGGGGAGGGGGGGGGAAATCAAGAAAGAAAAGGAAAAAAAAGAAAAAAACTTAACACCACATTTTTATTCAAATCATTATATTCATTTTCGAGTAAACTCAATTTTCGCAATATCTTGCAATGGGCAGAATAAGGATTAACAATGAAAGCAAATTTTCTTGAAGATGAGCATAAGACCAATTGATTTTTTATCTCAGAAAATCTTTAACTCCCAACATGCATCAAAATCGTTATACTGTACATTTTTAAGTAAAGGCAATTTCTGTCATATGTTCACAATGGCGGATAAAGGGTTAATAAGGAATGCGAATTTTTCTGAAAATGAGAATAAATCCAATGAATTTTGTATCTCAAAAAATCCTTAGCTTCAAATTTTTATTAAATACACTATATCCATTTTCAAGTAAACTCAATTTCAGCCATATTTTGCAACCGGCGGACAAAGAATTAACAGTGAACGCGAATTTTCCTGCAGATGGGAATAAGTCCACTCAATTTTTCAGTCAAAAAAAAAAAAAAAAAAAAACTCTATCCCAAACTTTTCTTAAAATCGTTATATATATTTCTTAGCAAATCCAATTTATGTCAAATGCTGCAAACAGCAGATAAAGGGTTAAGTGCAAACTCAAATTTTTCTTAAGATGAGGATAGGTCTACTCAATTTTTCTGCTTAAAAAACTCTTAATCCTGAACTTTCATCAAAATCTTTACATTTATTTCTGAATAAACCCAATTTCCACCATATGTCGCAAGTGGCAGAAGAAAGGTTAACAGTGAGCAACAATTTCCTTCGAGATGAAGACAAGATCAATCGATTCCTCCCCTCCCCCCCACCTCAAAAAAATAGTAATAATAATAATAAAAAAAATAAATAAATAAATAAAAAATTCATCAAAATCATTACAGCCATTTTCGAGAAACCTAAGATTTACATAGCAAGACACGTGATTAACCCGTTTAGTATAAGTGAAGGATTATTGGGATGGGGGTTTAATTTCTCAAACGGGCAGCAAAGTCTATCTTCTACATAGTGTCAATCAGTTTAACAGTGGGGAATTGGAATATTCCAATCCTTCAGAAGGGCTCTTTCCAGCTATGTAAATATTTGTGGGAGAGATAGACGGATAACAACTCTTCTGCTTAGCATGTCTCAAATTCATGTTCGAAAAATATGCTAAATAAATATGATTCTGTACAGTGGCGGATTTAAGGGGGGTGCTAGGGGTCTGAAGCCCCCCCCCCCCCCAAAAAAAAAAAAAAAAAAAAAAAAAAAACACTGACATTTACAATTGAATATTGCAATTGTAAATTTTATATTGGTCTAGAATAACACTTTGAAAAATCTTAGCCCCCCCCAAAAGTCAAGTTCTGGATCCGCCACTGATTCTGTATATAGTCATCGTAAAGAAAATAGTCCACTACTGAAACACAATATGACCTGATTTTGTCGTCTATTAAAATAAAATTATTTTCTATGGCTCGATCGTAAAGTTTTAATCTGTGCACTACTGAAATGTCAGATCCATTTCTAATGATTCGGATATCAGTAAGATCATCAGTTGAGATGACACTGTAAACCGACATTAAATTCCCTCTAAATTTGACATTTCCTTGCACAAATGAAGGATTGTTTCAAGTCTTACGTTCCTTTCAAAGGAAAATGAAATTATTATCAAGAATAACTGTAAAACTAGACTTGTCACAGATGAAAATATTGCTCGATTTTTTGTCTACTCCAATTAAAATGCTAACTTGTCCACATTCTGTAGACAAATCGATGATGATCTGTTGACTGCATAAAATACCACAAATCTATGAGCTTGTAGACCAATGATGTGGAATCAATTTTAAACAGTTTGACTCAAATTTGTTGTGCCAGTAATTGACTGAAGATTGTGTTGGAGAAGAGTAGTATTCATTGTTATTTTTGTATGGCCTTCAACCATAAGCACCAGTTTTAATTTGGTGGTGTTTCTCGTCTATGATCTTGTTTTGGACTTCTATGTTCTTTCTCATTCTCCAAAAATAATTTCAAATGATGTAAATTACATTTAGTGTTTTAGATTCCGTAACTATTGCTAGTGCTTGCCCTCCTTCTGATCAACCGTTGATTCTTCAGATTTCTGAGTCTGATATTGTTGAGACATTGTCCACACCACCACACGATGGCTGAGCTTGGTCTTGTCCAAGCAGGTTTTGTGACAAATTTGCAGCCACTCTTAAATAATATATCCACACTGAGTATAATTTGATTATTCAGAGTCATTATACTAGATGGGTAACAGTGGCACCTAGTAGTAAACAGAGGCATTAACGTTCCTATCTCAAAAAGCAGTAAGAGATATGGGAAAATCAAGGGGACCTCATTGAGAGAAACAATAAAGATGGGGCCTCATTATCAACTGCTGCCCCGGGGCCCCCAAGTCTCTAGTTATGGCTCTGTTAGTTAGATAGTGTAGTATATTTCAATTAAAAAGTGTCTAACATGGGAGTTTTGATAATAGAAATGAGCTACAAATTTGCACAACCATATTTTTCAGCATTGGGATTAATTTTATGAAAAAATTAGTATAGGTCATAATTTATAATTTTTTTAATATGGGAATATTTTTCACAATTTAACCCTTTCATCATTAGCTGTGTTTCCGTATATTTGTTAGTGATTCATAAAATAAATACTATGCATAGTATAAGTATGATATTTTAATGTTGTATACCACAAATAATTTTCAATCTTATTCTCTAGAAAAAATTAAAATATATTTCAAAATTTAATCACACCAACCTTTTATTTTTACTAAAAACAGAAAAAGACAAGCTTAATTATGAAAGGGTTATTATTATTATTATTATTTTTCTGAATCAAAAATTATCATGGATTATGTTTGGATTTCTTCATTGTCTTGTCAGGGTGAAACTTCCCCTGTAAACAGCATCCTACAGCACAAACGGGTGAACGAAATGCAACAAAATTTGCTATATAGACTATACACGAGATGTTCTCATGGAATTTCGAAAAAAAAAAAAAATTTGTTCCAAAATGTCCACCAAAGGACACTTTTTAAAGAAAAACATTAAATTTAACATAATAAACTACCAAAACAGAATACAGAAACAATATTAACATTTATTGACTAGTTTCTGATCACCTTGTCACTGAGCCACATTAAGTAAAGGTAAGAACAGTAGACATTGGTCTACGTCCAAAACAGCTTCACCAATAACGTACGTTCAACTAAAGAAATGCCATCATTATAACCAGAAATATTGACAAAATATGATGTCTGCAAACCTTTTATACCCTAACCTGTTTTGTATTTGCATAAAGCTTCCTCTTCTTCGCAAGCATGCAAATCACAACATTTTTTTCCTAGAACTGACAACTTTTCCCGGTTTTACATTTTATTACTCATAATTTTTGTTCTGGATTGTTAATATTGTTTCTGTATTTCATTTTGGTCGTTTAGTGTGTTAAATTTAATTTTTTTCCAAAAAAGCCCTCTGGTGGACAATTTGGAACTAAAATTTTTTTTTCAAAATTCTGTGAGCGCATTTTGTGTATAGTCTATATATACCAAATTTCATTGTATTCCGTTCAGTCATTTGCGCTGTAGGATGCTATTTATAGGGGAATTTTAATTATAACGACCCTGTATATTGTAAAGATATCAATAAAAGTTTGCAATATGAATCTAAGATTAACACCTTCAAATTTTGAATGCTTATAAAAATATAAGTAAAATATACAGCCAGTATACTTTTTTGCATTGCTGCGACCTCAGGAATTCAAATATTAGATCAAAATAGGGCATTACTATTGAAAAATTCTAAACTGAAGCACATTTTAATATGTAGACAACCCCCAATCAAAAATTTCACTTCATTTTCTAAAAGTACACACAGCTAGTTGAATGATACTTATTATATTTTTCTTCATCATTAATAACAAAATAATATTTATTGTTGAGTATTTTTTTTTTCCCAACCCTCAACTGTGCATATGTGATAATGTATATTTTGCTGAAAATGATTGGAATTTTTAATTTTTTTTTCTTCTGCAGCATTCTATAAATAATTATTTTGAATCTAAAAAAACATTGAAAAATGATATTGTAAATCATTAGACATTCCTGTTTCTTGTCCGTCCATTTTTCCCATCATTGGCTGAGAGGTTCTGTTCCCCAAGCTGGTAAACAATAAATGCTGAGTTTGAACTCGGGTCTGGCTCATTGGCCTAGCCATTCAGAGTTTTCCGTAGTTTTCTTTGAATTTCCCGTGAATACAGCTGAGACAACTTAGAAATATTCCCTACAGAGGGCTTCTGATCCAGTACAGGTCCCAAATGTTGACAATCAGTCTTAAATTCTACAACACAACCACATTGCCCTTTCTAGGGATGCTAAAATTTTAAAAATAGGTTCAACTCTTGTATTACAGGGATATTTCTAAAATATCTTTCTGCCAATAAGCAGCTGTTTTTTCTTATTGATGAGCTTTTTGCAGCTAATCTCACTTAAGTCATTGATGCAGATAATTGCTTCATCCAAGCTACATTATGTTTGCTTGAAATATCTCCTGGTATAAGAATTTTAGTGATATATGTTGATCAGGATCATCATCTACAGAAGTAGTGACTTCTTCACATTTCATCTGAAATGAGAGCTGCTACACAAATGTAATAATGTACCAGTATTTTTATACCTGGATAATGACAAACATTACTAAATTTTATTTAGAGCCAGAGTGGGATATATGTTTATAGCAGAAGTTTATAGGCTCTGTAGACTAGTTTTCTTCTATGATATCTGGTTGTAATTTGTGCTACATGAATCTTTTTGCTTTCTTCAGAATAAGCCAGCATCTCCCCCCTCTTTCATTACTAACTTATGTTGTTTGTTGCTGTTAACCACTTATATTTCTTTACCAATCTTTCCCTTGAAAGATTCAACAATAGCCCTGAGTCTTGCACTTTTACAGGTGTTCTACTTAATTCCTGAGCTGATTTAGAAAACACTGTGGATTGTAAGTGTTTTGTTCTCATTTATTATTTTGAAAAAGTCAGGATGTACTTTATGAGCTAAAATTCTGAGGCCCAAGACCTTCGTGGCCTGACTCATTTTTGTTGATGTACTGCCTGACCTGACCTGGTCAATGTCCGATAAAATCAGGTACAACCCAACATGGCCTGATTAAAATAATAATAAT
The DNA here is from genome assembly GCA_963930645.1 of Salticus scenicus. Taxonomy (NCBI): domain Eukaryota; kingdom Metazoa; phylum Arthropoda; class Arachnida; order Araneae; family Salticidae; genus Salticus; species Salticus scenicus. The sequence goes on along the minus strand of OZ005651.1, from coordinate 160,462,956 downwards.
AATAATAATTTAATTTTAATTAATTTTTTTTTATTAAAAGAAACATGCATTTGTATTCAAAAATTTTTTAGTATTTACATTTCAATAGATTTTATAAAGACAAGCCATAGAATATCAATTAACAAAGCTACTGATCACTTAGAAGACAATTACATATAAACAGAAATTCATTTCTATGGACCTACAGAAGGGCACATGGAAAGATAAAGCAAAATTATAAGTATTTGTCATACAATGTTGAAAAATATTAATACTGCTAAACATCTACTTTCATTCATTCCTGCTTACATCCCATAATGTATCCAAATCCTTTTGTGTTAAGCTAAATTAGCCTGGAAACCGTCTAGACACAAATCCAATTAAAAATGTATAGGCTAAAATAGAGAGAAACTTCATTTGCTTAAACCTGAGAACTTAGGAAAATTAGAAAATCTCATTTCAGAAAATTTTGGAGTGGAAGGCTGATATTTTATACCAACTATGTGAAAAATACCAGAGCCGGAAATCGAACCCGGGCCTTCCGCTTTACGCGCGGATGCTCAAACCATCGAGCTACCCTGGTTGATTACCAGCTAGGCATTTCTCACATAACATTCGTTGGCAAAGTCACCGAGACTGTAAACACAGCTGTATCAAGTGACATTAATATTCATGGCACAACTCCAATAGACCATGAAATTTTTATTTTAATTTAGAAATTTATTCATCAACCATGAAAAGTCATTTCAGAAAATTTTGGAGTGGAAGGCTGATATTTTATACCAACTATGTGAAAAATACCAGAGCCGGGAATCGAACCCGGGCCTTCCGCTTTACGCGCGGATGCTCAAACCATCGAGCTACCCTGTATGATTACCAGCTAGGCATTTCTCACATAACATTCGTTGGCAAAGTCACCGAGACTGTAAACACAGCTGTATCAAGTGACATTAATATTCATGGCACAACTCCAATAGACCATGAAATTTTTATTTTAATTTAGAAATTTATTCATCAACCATGAAAAGTCATTTCAGAAAATTTTGGAGTGGAAGGCTGATATTTTATACCAACTATGTGAAAAATACCAGAGCCGGGAATCGAACCCGGGCCTTCCGCTTTACGCGTGGATGCTCAAACCATCGAGCTACCCTGGTTGATTACCAGCTAGGCATTTCTCACATAACATTTGTTGGCAAAGTCACCGAGACTGTAAACACAGCTGTATCAAGTGACATTAATATTCATGGCACAACTCCAATAGACCATGAAATTTCCAATAGACCATGTAATCAACCAGGGTAGCTCAATGGTTTGAGCATCCGCACGTAAAGCGGAAGGCCCGGGTTCGATTCCTGGCTCTGGTATTTTTCACATAGTTGGTATAAAATATCAGCCTTCCACTCCAAAATTTTCTGAAATGACTTTTCATGGTTGATGAATAAATTTCTAAATTAAAATAAAAATTTCATGGTCTATTGGAGTTGTGCCATGAATATTAATGTCACTTGATACAGCTGTGTTTACAGTCTCGGTGACTTTGCCAACGAATGTTATGTGAGAAATGCCTAGCTGGTAATCAACCAGGGTAGCTCGATGGTTTGAGCATCCGCGCGTAAAGCGGAAGGCCCGGGTTCGATTCCCGGCTCTGGTATTTTTCACATAGTTGGTATAAAATATCAGCCTTCCACTCCAAAATTTTCTGAAATGACTTTTCATGGTTGATGAATAAATTTCTAAATTAAAATAGAAAATCTCATTTATAAATTGTAATGTAATAAAATATCTGAAAAGTACTTGAAAGAATTATATAAATCAATGCCAATCTGCATAAATTTGATAGTTAAAAATAAAAACAGAATAAGGTAAAATTTTATTAATCAAATCTGTATTTTGAAACTTTTATAATATCTTACCATCAAAAACACATGCATTAGTTTATATTTAATTATACCGGGTGATTCAAAATAGATGTTACAGCGATTATCTCGTAAACTAAGAAAGATAGAAACATACTTCCAATTACAAAATTAATGCAAATTAAGAGTAGATTTCAGATATGGCATTTTTTGTACAAGGGGCTGTATACATATTAAATATGAAATTTAATTTTTATACGGCCCCTCCTATCATATGACTTATATTTAGAAAAATATTCTCCTCGCTCTAACAATCAAAATTTAAAAAAAAAATCATCTCTCTAAGTCAAAATCTCGCTGAGTTATTGCAATTTCAAAATTCTAGCATTTTTCGCCAAATCTTAAGGGGTTGTATCAAAAGTGAGAAATTGTAATTACTATAGCTTTTGTAATAAGGCACACGTTGATCAGCGTTTGGGGGGGGGGGGGGGGGAAGAAAAATCATTCAGGGAAAGACGGCTGTTTTAACCTGTAATGTCTCTGTGAATACACAAGAGAATACTCATTGATAATTTAACAAATAAATTTTATGAATAATTTATGTACTAAAAGGGAATTTTCAAATTCATTTTTCTTTCTTTTCTTTTATACATTCTCTTACTCATATACACGGTGTAGAGAAAGAATTGTTTTTGAGTGAAATTTCCGAAAATTAGCTTTTGTTATATTTGCACGTTTTCAGATCCTCTGAATTCAAAAATCATGTTTTAAGCGGTTGGTCTCTCTCTCTCTGTGTGTGTGTGTTTCTGTGTTATTAGAATATCTCAAGAACAAATGGTAGCAGAATATCCAAATTCGATATTCTAAATCAGTATCATATTGCGGTGCTACACTAAAGTATTCGTTGCGATCAGACAATTGTTTGTTTACAGGGTCATCCAAGAGATTTCAAATACATTACGTTTGTGAGCAAAATTTCTCATATGTACAGTGCGACATGTATATACCGAACTAAACAAAATGAAAAGAACAGATTTTTTATACGCATAAAAGCATATTTTATGTAGATTGTGGTATAGCAATCATTCATCATTCATTTACAGGGTTACCCAGAGTATTTTGATATATTGGAGCTATACTTGGGAATTGCTGGAAGTGTATTTCAATTTATGTTACTTGTTTTACATATAACACTAAATTTACGTACACAAAGTCATTTGTATATAGTTTATAGACAATATACAGAGCTACCCAAAATTAAAGGAAACATTTTTTTTATTATTATTATTAAGTGTAATTGGTGTAAGTGCTTTTCTGCATTTTTTTCCCCCGAAGAACACTGCTGACACAGAACGGAAAATTAATTTCTCATACCCATACTTTAAACAAAGTAGTTTTTGAAGAGCGATTTTTTTTCTGTATAATACCACATTTTGAGGCCTCCTGAATACGAAAGGTAATTTTTTATTGGTTGATCTGTATATATATGAATTATCAGCATAATTTAACAACAAATAATCTGGTATGCCACTCACACGACTTTCTCTTACCCAGAAATTTAATACCATAAATACAGGTTGGAGATTAAAATGTAACATAAAGAGTACTGTAAACCTATGTTAAAATAATTCAAATTAGGCTTCGAAAGAGTTTTATATGATAGTTAGTTCTGTGTGAGGGGTGATCTCATGAAATTATTCATTTCCTGAAATTATTCGACGCAGGCAATGATCAAACTTTTAAAAACTTGACTTTGGTAATAAGGAAGCCTCAAAACGTGTAAATACACAAAAAAAAACAAGCGATGCATATTTAGCTTAAAAACATACATTATTTATCATGTGTCTATGTGGAATTCATTGCCATTCCTGAGCAGTTTTCCTGGAAATAGTAAAATATTATAGTAAAGCACTTTCACTAACAATAAAAAAGAATATTATAGCTTAAATATTTGCAACCCTGTATATCTTTTGAAGAATATGTACAAAGCACAAAGTGCACCTAAATATAAACCTATAATAATAATATACGGCACAATCAAAAATGCACTTCCATCAATTTTCAGCTATTGTCACATTATAATCTAGTTATTTTGTGTAGCCCTGTAAATAAACAGTGAATGATTTCCCTGCCATATTCTACATGAGGCATGTTTTTATGCATATAAAAAATATATATTCATTTCATTTGGTTTAGTGCAGTCTATAGGTGTTAAACTCTATTTATCTGCAATTTCCCCCATAGACATAATGTATTTGAATATTCTTGAGTGTCCCTGTACACGAACTATTTGTTTCATCTCAATGAAAAGCTTAGTGTAGCATCCCTATATGATACATATTTAGAATACCAAGTTTGAATATCTGCTGTTATTTGTTCTTAAGATATGCTGATAACAGACAGACACACACACAGACCAACCGCTAAAAACATTATTTTCATATTCAGGGGACCTCAAAACGTGTAAATAAACAAAAACTCACTTTCGAAAATTTGGCCCAAAAACAGTACTTTCTCTTGCTTATGGGTATGAGAAAGTAATAACTACAGGAAATGCGAATTTGGTACTTCCGATTCCATATCTAGTTGCCACTTGAAAAGTTGATCAAGATTTGCAAGCTTCAAAGAAATTGATAACAGACTTGATTTTTGTTTTGATAAGTATAGGCACTATAATTAAACGGGGGTTGAGAATGGCGGTAACCCCCCTGACATAGAATTATACATCTATACGATATCATATTCTATACAAAACATTTAGAATATTAACAATAAATATGAATTTCCTTATGATTTTTACAGTATAAAGTTATTTAAATGTAATTTATAAGAATGTCTGTCCCAAAACGCAATACATTGGCATTTTATGTGCGTTCCTGTACATAAACCAATTGTAGAGAATTAATTAATGCCATTTTAAATAGGGAATATCATATAGTAAATCTGAATAACATATATCATTTCTGAAAAAAATTTCTGAAAATATTTACAGACGCTGGGGGCGGGCAGATGGACAGATGGACAGTCAGACAAAAAAATATGCAAACTGAAATCCTATTCACAGTTAAAAATTGTTTAATGTAAATGAAAATGCAATTCAAGCAAATATCAAATAATAACCCTTAACGTAACTGAATATTTTTGTGTGCCCTGTAAATCTAATGCTAATCGTACTGTACACTATAGAAAGCATTCTTTTGTGCATCTAAATAACATATTTCAATTTCATTAAGATTTATGCAAAGTAATTAAAATTTGGTTTATAGAAATATCTTCACATAGAACGCAATGCTTTGGAATACTTTCGGGTGTCCCTGTATACAAACCAGTGATGGTGTTTACTCCATTTTCTATAGAAAATATCCGATAGAAAACTTTAATAACGTATTTCAATTTTATTAATATATGCATAAATTAAAGGTATTAAAATATGGTTTATAAAACTACCTCTCATAGAACACAATGCTTTGGAATACTTTCGGGTGTCCCTGTGCACAAGCTAGCAGAGGTATTCACTCCATTTTTAATAAGGAACATCCGATAGTGAACTCAAATAACATATATCAGTTTCAGAAAATTCTATGAATATTTACGGGAGTTAGAGCGCGGACACACAGAAAGACGAATGGACAGACAGACAAATCGAAGTCATTAACACTTTTCAACCTGGCTGGAATTGTTAAAGAGCCGAAGTCATTAAATTTTTCAACTATGATGGAAAGTGGTAAAAATAAAGTGTGAAAATTCCACACGGTTTTGCTAGACTTTTAATTTTTTCCCTCTCTTAACGTGTTTTAATTTGCAGGTGACCCCTAAGAAATTTAACTATTAAATTTTTTAACAGTACGAAATAATGTAAATTTCCATTAAGTTCTTAAAACTGTTGATTTCACGTGCTTGAATGATTTTAGTTGCTATTTTAAAATAAAGGATCTTTTGTTAATTTTTCTCATGTCATAGATAACCCCCTAAAGTGATCCCGTTGGCGTCGAAAAATAGATGCCAAAATTGAAAAAAAAGTGGTGTAAGTCATCATTTTCAAATTGCAATAACTCAGCGAGATTTTGACTTAGAGAGATGATTTTTTTTTTATTTTGCTTGTCAGAGCAAGGAGAATAATTTTCTAAATATAAGTCACATGATAGGAGGGGCCGTATAAAAATTAAATTTCGTATTTAATATGTATACAGCCCCTTGTACAAAAAATGCCATGTTTAAAATCTACTCTTAATTTGCTCTAATTTTGTAATTGGAAGTATGTTTCTATCTTTCTTAGTTTACGAGATAATCGCTGTAACATCTATTTTGAATCACCCGGTATATATATATAATGATGATCTATTAAGCAGAGTATAAATATTAACTATGCCAGTGTTTTTTTTTTTTTTTTTTTTTTTTTTAATATTATAGTATTTTTTTTTTTTTATGCTTTTCTTTTTTTAATATTTAACAGGGGGGGAGGGGGGGGATTGTGATTTACCTAATTTCAGTTTTTTTTTTTTAGTACCTGGATTACAATTTTTCTGGTAGTTAAACTCATAAAATAAGATGATGAAAATATCAAATTCATATGACCTCTAAATCCAATTAAAATTAATATTTTTGATAATGAGAGGATTGGATCTCCCTGCAATAAATTATATTTTCTCTTCCCACATCAAAATGTTTTCTTGCTAAAATTTCAGTTTTTTTTTTTTTTTTTTTTTTTTTTTTTTAATTCACAATTACTCCTGATTTAAATAGATAACATAAAATAATGATTACGCATGGTCTTAACCATTGTATGATTCTATCTGGAAAGATGTTTTTTCAGAAAGGTTTGTTTATAAATTGTTTGAAAGATAGTTGTTATATTAAAGCTCAAAATAAAATTTTCTTTTGTGTATCTCCCTTCCCTAAATATTACCACTACTACTAATAATAATAATAAAAGTTTTTCTCCCCTCCATAATTACATGTTTACTTTATAAATATTAATCTAATATCTTGCTCTTTTATATTGTGATAATTTTATATTTAAATGATGTTCAGTATTTTTTTTTTTTTTTTTTTTTTTTTTTTTTTTTTTACCAGCAAGCATTTTCATGCTTGTAATTTAATAAGGTAAAATATCCTTATATTAACCCTTTCAGCATTAGCCGTTTTTCAGTATATCTGTTTAATGATTCATAAAATTAACACTATGCACAATATAAATGTGAAAGTTTAATACAATACTCTATACATGTTTATTAATCTTATTTTCTCGAAAAAAGCAACATATATTTCAAAATTTAGTCATACAAGCCTTTTGTTTTGTCTATGCATTACGGAAAAAGACGGGCTTAACGCTTAAAGGGTTAAAATGTGTAGATAAGTATCATATACATAATATGTTACTAATATCTTCATGCTTTAACCTTTTTAAATTAGGAAATGGGGTTTAAAAAAATAATTTATAATAATTTACTAGATTTTTATTTGTTTTATTTCTTTTGTAGAAATGTCCGGCTTGTTTAAAGTTCTTATCACAATATCGAAAGGCATCACAAAAGTATAGTCCATTGGTGAAATTTGGTACTCTAGATTGTTCAGTGCATCACGTAATATGCCGTAAAGTATGTATATTTTTTACTATTTTCAATGTGTTTCTTTTCTTCCCCCTTCTCTTTCTTTTCTTGGAATGATTTTAAGTTTTTTTTTTTTTTTGTTGTTTCCTATAGTTTCTTAATTTCCTTCTACTAAGAGATTCATTCAATTAATTTACATTCATTCAATTTCTTTCTCCTCCCTCCTTCTCTTTCGTACAAGGCCAAAGGTGTATATTTGCGTTTATAATTAGAATTTTTTTTAATTCAAGACTGCTTTATTTGTCCATATTTTTTAGACTTAATGTAAAAAATAGCTGCTGGCAAAAAGTCTTCTCTGAAGTACACAAAACAATTGAACCAGATCATCTTATCAGTTCTGTACATATAAACACATGGTAACTCTTTAAATCAATTACCATATTTAGTTTTCAGAATTGTGTTTATTTACTTATTTAAGGTGAGATGTTTGTGACAATGAAAAATGCTATGTTTAATTTCAATCTGATAAACATGGTTAAAATTCTGTATTATGTTTTTTTTTTTTTTTTCAAAAGAAATTCTAAATAAATTAACAAATTGAATATTTAAATAAATATTCAATTTGTTCATTTATTTATTACATAAATAAATATTTATGTTTAAAATAAAATGGTAGATTTGTACTATTTCTTCATGTTTAGAGAACAGTCCTATAATTTTCCTCCTATTTTTCTGAGTGGAATATTAATAATTAGGAGATACTGAACATAAATTTATTAGCTAATCCCAAAATAAATATTCATAGTATTAATTTGCATGTAATATTAAAATGTTGATTTGTAAAAGTTTTATAATTTTTCTCTCGCGAATAATGTCTGCTTATGACTTTCATTGATTGAAACACCTTTGACTTTCTTTAAATTTAAATTTTTAGTTTTATTCTTCTGTTTTCTTCTCAAAAAGAAGAAAAAAGCAATAAAGTATGTATATATTTTTATATTAAAATTGAAATCATATTGCAAAGCAATCTGTGTTATCATTGAAGATTAAAATGCGTGAATGATTGAGTGAACAAATATTTTTGATGTTATATGCAAATTGATGATATAACAGAGTCCAACTGCATTTTATAAAATTTTATGGCTACTTAAAAAAAATTTTGGAATCAATTGAGACAACTAGTTCTACCTATTGAAGAATTGTGTTATTTGTTCTTCAAGAAAAAAGTGTTCAAAATCAGGGGACAGTGTCTCCTTATTGTATTGTGCTTGTTGGGAGACTAGGAAAATGGTAAATATATTTGATAGTACAATATATATGGGGATGATGGGTGATATGGTAAAGATTTTACTCTTATGATCATATTTGCTACAAATACATATGTCTTTACATTTTCCATTTTCTGCTCAAGAAAGTTATCCAGAGTCATCTGTTTTGATTTTTCTTTAACGCCTTACTTTGCAGCAAATATCATTAAGTGAAAATTTCCTGAATCTCCTTTAAATAAATGATGTTGTATCTTTGACATTCAGTGTATGCTTTCTCAAGCATAATGACTTCTTTCATGGAGGCAGGAATCATTTCTTCATCATAGCTGTTGTTATCTTTAACACTAGAATTACGGCAGCAGTCATTTTGACCGCAAATTAAATTAAATTGAACACAACACATTTATTTCGTTATCTGTAATTTTATTCTTTCTTGACTTTTTCTAAAAACCTTCAAAGATGATGAAAAAATAATTTTTATGCATTTTAAATATATATTTTTTCCAATATTACTGTGTATACCTAGAATTGCAGATACCGACCATTTTGACCGTATCAGGAAAAAAATTTTTTTTCTTATAATTTGCATTGCTTTCTTAGCTATTTCCTGTTTGCTAATGAAGCAGCATAGAGAGAGAGATTGTATATTTTGTAGAATTGAGAGAGAGAGGAGAGGCATGGACAGTGGAGAGAGAGAAAAACATTTGCTTGGAATTATTGCATGGCATCGGACTGAGCATTTCTTCAGTGTTAGAAATATTATCTTTTCACAAACATGCATATACCTAAGAAATTCATTTTGTTTAGACTGAAATCAACATTTTGAATTTTGTGCTCTTTATATATCGCATAGAACCGTTGGTAGAAAATACCTAACAAAAGAGGATGCACTGAATGAATTTGAGACTCTTTCTCAAAATAATCTCAATGTATTACAAAACTGGAAGAAACTTGACAACCGACAATTTCTTTACTTTACTCAAATTAGTAAAACAAATGGGAAATGCAGGAATAACTTATGTTGGTATAAATCGTAAAAAAAAAGGAAAATACCTGAAAGACTTGAAAGATGCTCGCTACTCTATTAAAAATGCTTATCATGAGAATGTATGCTTACGTCTTATAAAGGAAAAAAGAACAAGTACGTCCTGCTCCTGAGTGACTTCCAACTTTAGATTTAGACCCAATATTGAAAATCACTTAAAAAAATAAAATAAAAAATCCTGAAGTTGTAAGTTTTTACAGTTCAACCAAATATGGAGTTGATATTTTGAACCACATGGCCAAAAAATATTCATTGAAGTTTTCATCCAAAAGGTGACCAGTCGAGATATTTTTTTTTACATTTTTGATTTGGCCGCAATCAATGAATGGATAATTTATAAGGAAACAACTGAATATTAAAATATAAGCAGCTTCTGTGATTTTATTTTGGATACCAACTGAGGATCTTCGTCAGATATACATTTCATAAAAACTTCCCAAACTTTCCTCTTCTGCCCAGATGAAAACTGATACTTGTGACATCTAAGTCAAGAAAACGTAAACAATGCCAAATAAATGCATGCAAAGGCAGCAATACTTTAAAATTTTTGAAGACTGTAGAAAATATGTTTGGGGAAAATGAAGTGATAAAATTCAGAAATTAATAGTGAGTGTACAATGCCAAATTGAATGATTAAATAATAAATTTAATTTTTAATAATTTTATGTCATAGTGAATATTTTTGTGAGGTAAATTATTATATTGATATAAATATAAAAACATATAGAAAGGTTTTATTGAATTTTAGCTATAAATTATGTTGAATGGTCTTCTGTGTGCATAATTTATTTACTTATCACCTTATGCTTTCTTAATTTGATAACATGAAATATCCTTTGTTGATTTCATTTGCTTTTTAAAGAAGCAAATTGCATAATTATAATCATTAACTTTCTATAACATGGGCAAAAAATTTGCTTTTTACTCTATTTGGAATGAGCGGCCAAAATGACTGCTATTCGTAGTTGCAGGTATAAGAAATGCCGTAATGCTAGTGTTAAAATCCATGTCTGCTCATACATCAGCTATGATATGCTCATCTGAAAGAGTTTTATATGTTGATTCATCATCCTCTAAATTAATCCAAATTTTCACTTCATCTTCATTCACCATCAAAACCAAGTGACTTAAATTGCCAAACTAGAAGCTTTACTGAATTTTCTTCATTTGCTTCAAGTTTGACAAATTCAGCTAGTATTTGAAAAAAGATTCTAGGTCTAACAGCTGACCATCTCTTTTAAAATTGCACATGGTATCTTTAAAGCTCACATTTTTCAATGCCTTAGATGATGATGGTCATTCTTAGTAAAGTAACTCCTATTGCTAATTTTTTTTAATGTGGCAATTATTTCTTGATCCATTGGTTAAAGAAGACTTGTAGAAATTTTTTATTCATGAATTCATCAACCGTGAATATTTATTTAAATCAAATTGGAGTGTAAAGGTTGATATTTTTAAATATCAACCTTTACACTCCAATTTGATTTAAATTTAAATAAAGAAGACTTGTGTTTAGTGTGATAAACATAGCTTTAATATTTTTATCCAATGGCATAAATTCTTCACTGGGATGAGCACTGCATTTGGTCTATTAGGAGGAGTCCTTTTCTTCCTTAGTCCTTTTCTTCCAAATCCTTATTTCTCAGTTAAAGATAAACTGATGTAATAAATTATCAAAAAACTGTTATTTAAATAGAATTTGTCTTATCCAAAAATTTTTTAACTTTAGTGCATCACTGTCAGATTTTCTTTTCAATTTACATTCTTAAAAACTGTAGTTTTTTTTTTTTTTTTTTTTTTTTTTGGTCCTTACCTACAAAGAACAGCTTTAACTTATGGCTTCCTGCTTTATTTGTTGCAAAACAATGCACCATCCTGTCCTTTTGTTTTTTATATCCAGAATTCATCAAACTGCTTTTAAAATCGGGTGTTCTATTTAGTAAGAACTTTCAGTAAAATGCAGCTTTATCAGCAGTGTATATTTGTTTGCTTTTTAAACTCAAATCATCCACATTTTTCTTCATTTTAGCAGGACACTTTGAAGTAGCTTCTTGGTCAGCTCATAGCTTTTCTCAGTTAATTAAGCTTTATCTAATGCCATATGACTTTTGCCCAGGCTTTAGCATTTTTGCCAACAGTTTTTCTTTCTCTTTGATGATAGGACCTGATAAAAAAGATACGAGAGCCTGCTGTTCTTTGAACTATAAGACATGACTTCTTCAGCTCATTGTTATTTACCTATCAAGCTCATTTTCGATTTAGTCCTTAGTTTGATCTGTGTTTTCCACAAGTTTGCTTAATTGGGGTTCTTATTTAAAAAATCCTTTTTTGAGGCTTTAATGACTGGTTTATTAGCAACTGAAATTTGGATTGCACCTTTTTAAATTTTTTTCAATAATGTCCAATTTTACTGACAAACCAATTCGTTTAGCAGGCAACACAAGAAGGGTCCTAACTAACAAATGAACTCTGTATCCTCTATCTACATTCATTTACTCTCAACCTGTGTCATCTATTGTACCATTTTAAGCTTGCGGTAATCCTTTTTCAACTTTATTTAATATTCAACACATTGAATTTTTTAGTAGAAAAATCTGTTAAAAAAAAGTACAATATAACTAAATATGCAACATATCCTGCCAATTGTACAATTTAATGAGGGGTACTATATTCTCAACAAGGTTGGCTAACTTAGTAAAAGATTTTTAATATTGCTTTTTGTTTTAAAATCAATAATGATGCATATCTGTTCTGTATAATTTTACTGAAATTCAATATTTTGCTTTAGTTTCTTCATCTAGGGTGAGACATTTTCTTTAAAACTGTATCATCAGTCATAATGCATATGTGCCGATTTTTTTGTTTTTGGTGAAGTTTTCCAGTTTTTAAGCTATTCTTAAAAAATATGAAATCTCACTAATGATCAGCCATCAGATAATCTCTGGAAGCCTTTCCATTTTGAATGCTTCTCTATCCATAACATAAATGTCAATGTTCCTTTTAAACTTGCTTTATGATATTCTAGAATCTCTAGAGAAATAGAATTGCTTAACACGTTGAGCAATTCTTAAAATCCATTAAAATTCCATAATGATTCCTCCTCTAATAAATAAAAATTAAGCAATTTTTTAATAAATTTTCAATCATTAAATGTAATATTTTTAATTTTATATCTTATTTTATATCTGCCACCGATGGTTGATGCAGCTTTATATCATATTTGACACTGTCTGTCACCGTTGGCTGACAGAGCACTCAATGTTTTAATTTTTTATTGGTACTGCTTTTACTTTCTAGGTAAAACTTTCACTTAAATGTTTGAAGTATAACATGTTCTGCACACTCCTAATGTTTCAAGATGAATCCTTCAGTACTCAGAGATATATGACAAAATGACTAGAATCTAGAATGGCTAAAATGGCACTCAACATATTAATATTTCTTGTTCGTGTAATTATTCAGGGTTCATACTCATCAGGAAAAACCTGGAATACTCAATTTTCTCCTGGAATAAAAATTTTCATTAAAAATCGGGGAAAAATAAATTATAAAACTTGGAAAATAAATATTTCCTTACTCTCAAAATATTTTTCTTGTTTTTTTCTTTTTCATATCAAAATTCAAATACTTAAGTGTCATGAAAATAAGCATGAAAACAATGATTTCTATCATGATAGACAGTAACATGATATCATACAGTGGAAGTAGATATATTTTCTTATCTTTAGAAGAGCATTTCTTGTAATATGTCACTAATATTTTCTTGAAAATTGTTTGGCAAACTCAGGATTTTTTCACTCGTATCTGAGTATGTACCCTGTTAATTTTTGAATCCTCCCCCCCCCCCCTCCCCTCTATTCTTATCTCCAAATAATGATTTGCAATTAAACAGTCTGCAGAAGCCTTTTGGTTTCCAATCCTTCTCCATCCACTACATAAATGTGAATATTCATTTTAAACTTACTTTATTAGATTCTAGAACCTGTAAAGAAGTATAATTATTTATATTTCTCATTCATAAAATTATTTTTTGACCTCCCCCCTTCCCATCATCAGTTAGCAATCAATGATCTAACTCATTGAAATGTTGATAATAAAAGTAAAAAATAATAATAAAAAGTGCTTTTGATTTGAAATTTTTCTTTAATTGGAACTGAAAGTAGATTTCTCTGATCCATTAGTGAAGAGAAATCACCATTATATCTATTTAGACTCGCCCAGTATATTGTAATAATATACTTACTTATTGCTTCATTTAATTGATTTCTCATACTTGAATACTATCTATTCTTTTTCAGAATAATATAAATTCATATCCATCAGCTTTTCTTTATAAAAATTCTGTTGCTCATCAGTTTCATGGGATTGGCCTTGAACATGAATTTTTTGAGGTTTTAGATGTTTTTATTCAGGTAATTATATTGCACTATTATTTACTTCTGTTAAATATTGTAAAACTATTATATTAAAATATGTTTTGTTAAACTGGTATGTATAATCAGAATACTTTCTTGTAATGATTATAAACAAAATAATAAATACTGCATGAGTACTAGAACGGATCAACATCCTTGTAGGCTGTCATTTGAGATTTCAGTTTATAAAAAAAATTTCAAATTTGAGAAGTGACTTTCCACCATACTGTGTCCTCTGCATGGCCACCAATTCATTTACTTTGTTAACTTTAGCTTTCTTTCTCTTTTTGTTAAATTGTTTCCTGTTTTCTTCCTGCATTTTTATTATATTTCTTTTGGCTTGTTGCCTCATCTCTAGACATTTATTCATCATATTATTTTGGTATTCTTTGTCTAAAATTTCTTTGATGTTCAAATCTTCTTTATTCCTCATTTTGGTGTCTATCATCAATTCAAATGGAGTATATTTAGTACTCTTCATAATGGTACTGTTAACAATCTGTTGCACATCTTCTACGTACTTGTACCATTTTATTTCATCATCATTTGAAAATTTAGATAAAACAGGAATTAACATTCTATGCAATCTCTCTATCTGCCCATTTTCTCTGGGTATTCCAGTAGTTATTTTAACATGTTCGATTTGTTGCTCAGCACCATATTCATCAAATTCTTTGGCTGTAAAAGCTGTTCCTATGTCTGTAAATATTTGCACAAGGTTTCCAAACACTGCTTGCTGCAATTTTAACTTAGTTATCACTTTATTAGACAAGGCAGTTTTTACAGGATAAAACCATACAAATTTTATATAAGCATCTACAATGGTCAAGATATAGATATTTTTTGTTTGTAGGCAGAAGTGGACCTATGTGGTCAAGATGATAAGAGTTAAGTGAGATATCATGTTTTGAAATGGGGTTTAAAAAGCCTCCTGCCTTGCCCACTTTTTTGTTATAAAGTATGCAGTGGCATGACTATATCAATTAACTTCTTAACTTTAGGAATATGAAATTCCTTTTTTTGTAATTCCTCAGTTTTTGCGGCAGCAAAATGACCTTTATTATGTATTTCATGCATAATTTCTTTTTGCATTTCTTCAGGTACTACAATTAATTCTATACCATTTTCCAATTTATATAACATATTCCGTTTAATTAAATAATTATCCTTCAACACACTACTGTGGCCAGTGAAGTGGTTAATTGTTCAGGGCCAAATTCAAATTTACAATCGTTTCTGAGTACCATAATTTCACAGAGATAAGCCGTCCCACATATACGCTGTATCGGCAAAAGTTGATTAAAAAAACCAAAAAGTCATCAGATACATCGCACCATCAGATATGCCGCACATATTCACCAATGTAATATGTTTCTAATAATTTTAAGCATGCAAAATTTAAATGATAAAAAAGCAATAAATATAATGATAAAAAAAAGCAATAAAATTAAAAATCATTATTAAGTAAATAATTATTTAAGTTATTCAATAAAGATAATACAAAAATGATCTTACTTTAAATTCACAATCATAAACTTTTGTAACTCTCTTCATAAAATAATACCTTTTATTATTGTTAAAGAATTATTTATTCAATATTATTCCAGTTTCTTTTTTCAAAATTTAAAGATATCTTAACTTAAGACTTAAGAATTGAATAGCGTTTAATATTTTCAATTTCTGAACAATACACATTTTTTCTTTGTTCTCCTTTGAATTTGTTTCCCCACAATTCTTTTGCACTTAAATTTTTTGAAAATATATACCGATTATTTATCCACAAAAACAAAATAAAAAATGCATTTCTAATGTGAAACAAACTTGATTATTTCATACTGCAGACTGTCGATCGACTTTCACTTTTGACCTTGAGAAACACGTCAACTGATAAATAACTTTGTTATTCATTAGAATAAATTATGTATGTGGCAAAAGAGGGTTTAAAGAGCTAGACATTCCTTCCAATTTCTGGCCTTCTCTCTTTTATTTTCCACAAAAAGAACAATTTTTTTTCTCTCACTCTCTCTTTCCTTGTAATTTTTTTTTTAAGTGAGTGTGTGTGTGTGTGGGGGGGGGGGGGGGGTGTTAGTATGTGGAACTGATAGAGGATTTTTTTAATTTTTCGGAATAATTTACAATAAATTTCTGTGATTTTCGAAGAGAATCATACTTAGAAGAGATCTATTCATCTAGGGTGCCTACTATTTTAGTTATCCTAGGTTGATAGTTATGACATTCACAATGTTTCTCTTTCACATAGCCCTTATGAAGCTATGGAAATTAAGAATAGCATTATTCCTCATTTTAATATGTTCAGAAGGGTTTTCAACAAGTGTTTATGATATGAAATATGAAGCGGTTTTGTTTATACGACACTGAAGATGTTTCCGGACCTCGATATTTTGTCTTTATAGTTAACTAGATCCGATGGTTTACATGCACGCTACGGATTGTTAAAGCTTGAGAACAATTTCTGTGGAGTTTGCTTGAGAACTAACTCCACAGTGTGCATATGCACTTGGTCTCGTATAGCTTGGGCTCTATGGTGCTTTTATTGCTTTTATTTTTATAAGCCGTCTGTGCTGACATTGCATTCAAGAAATAAATAGTCCGATGTGAAGTTTTGACCATCAGTGGTTATTCGAGCGCTACTTTAAAAAAAAAAAAAAAAAAAAAAAAAAAAACACCAGATACACCGCCTTGTTAGACACGCCGCATATACCAAAATTAGACTTTTAAAATTGTATAAGATGCAGCTTATCTCCCTGAAATTACGGTAAGTCACTGAGGGGTTTAGCAATTTAAGCATAATTGGGTATAAGCTTTCTAACATATCCAGTTAACTATTATAAAAGTAATGACCTTACTTAATTGCTTCGTTACTTGCATAAGCTGCTTTTCGCTGAAGGGCCCTCTGCATCCTTAGTCATGGTTTGAGTGGAAAGTGGCTGGACTTCCAAAACTTCGTCTTCGCCTGTGATCAGGTGGCGCCACTGTGTGTCAATTCCGGTTTTTGATTCATGGTCATTCACAGCTTCACGGTTATGAATAATTTCAACTGTTGACACACAGTGGTGCCACCTGATCACAGGCGAAGACGAAGTTTTGGAAGTCCAACCACTTTCCACTTAAGCCATGACTGAGGACGCGGAGGGCCCTTCAGCAAAAAGCAGCTTATGCAAGTAACAAAGCAATTAATTAAGGTCATTATTTTTATAATAGATAATTAAAGCTTTATTTTTAACTAATTTAAAGTTATATCCAGTTAATTCTAAAAATGAATGTACAGTGTTTAATTGTTTTAGGTTTTGAAAAGATTTTATTGTTATAATTTTACTTTCAGAAGGTTCTATATGACCATTTTCTATAATGTATCCAAGAAATTCAATTTGTTGCTTTAGAAATTGACATTTTTTTTAAAAGTTAATCTTTAACTGATAGTCCTATGCTACTTCAAGTACACGTTTCAGTTTTATCAAGCACTCTTCTTCATCCTGTGGGGATATAATCACATCATAATTCTAATTAAAACTAAAGTGTTTTCACACAACAAATCTCTGAAAACTGTGTCTATATATCTCTGAAATTGATTGGGAGAAGTACATAAACCAAAGGGACATCTGAGCAGGTGCGGTTTCAGCTTCTCAGTTTGGGCCCCCCCCCCCCTCCAAAAAAAAAATTAAAAAAAACGAATTAAAAAAAAAAAAAGAAAGAAAGAAAGAAAAGAAAAAGTAAAACTGTGATCAGAACTTTCTATAGGTAAATTTTCCTGACTGAAAACAAAGCAAATCCATATTATAAGAAATAAATCAAATATAAGATACTATTTACATGAATCATTTATTGAATAGTCTTTTTCGACATTATAATGCAAATTCCAATCTTCTCTTTGAATACTTTGAAAATCTGTCTATTACTGCTTCAACATCAACATCAATATCTCTATGAATATTTAAAAGGGCGAGTTCTATGAGGCGTTCTTCTCCCATGGATGCTCGAAGCCAATTTTTTAACCGCCGTAAAGTTGAAAAGCTTCGTTCACTTGAAGCGACGCTTACTGGTAAAGTGGCAAGGATACGAAGCAAAATGTTAATTGATGGGTACATATCTTTGTCACATTCTTCATTAACTCTTTTGCAGCTCCTTTGGCGTCTGATGCCATCGTTGAGCAGCTGTCTACACCTATTCCAACACAATACTTCATATCCATATCAAATTTTTTCATAAGATCAGCAACAATATGGGCTATTGCTGCTCCAGTTAATCGTCACTCTTTATTACTTTTATCTTCTTTGCGAATATTGGCATATGCATCGCAAAATGTGATAAAATCTTCTCTTATAGAACCATTAAAAATATATCTTAAACATAGACTTAATTGTGATGTATGTGATAAATCGGTGGTTTCATCAAAAATGACTGAAAAAAGTTTAGCTTCTTTCACTCTCTCTTGGATAGATTTTTGTATTTCGTCTTTACAGGCATTAATTAATTCATTTTGGGTAGTATTACTAATGTATGTTGCGTTTGATTTAGCAGTATCCATATGATTTTTTAATATTATATCACCTGCTTCGATTCTGAATCTTAACAGAGCTCTAAAATTGCCGTCATTTGTAGCCACTATGCTTTCGTTCTCATCCTCAGTATTTTCTTTTTCTGTTGTTTCTGTGCAAAGAGGGCCGTAGTCCCTATGACCACGCAAAGCAAAGTTTTGACGGCCACAAAGAATGATTGTGCTGATAATAGGTCGCAGACGTTGACGATTTTCCTCTATTTGTATTTGTCTATGCTTCGATAACAGGAATGGTTTGAGGAAGGTTATTGGCCTTCTTACTGGTCATTGTACCCTTAAGAGACATCTGAACATTATGGGTATCAGTTCTGATCCCATCTGTCGTGGTTGTTGTCTGGAAGAGGAGACTGCTCGGCACATTTTGTGTGACTGTGAGGCCTTTTCTGCTTACAGGTTTGAGCATCTTGGTCGGCATCTTATTGAGCCTTGGGAGCTGCAGGATATTCCTGTCAGGTGTCTGCTGAGCTTTGCTTCAGCTACGAGGCTTTTCTCATAAGGATGTGTTTGGGTATGGGTACAATAGACCTCTGGTCGATGTGCCCTAGCTCTCAGTGTCCTGCTGAGGGCTGCCCTCCTCGTTAAGTCATAAGTCAAGTCATATGTTGATTAAACATTTCTGGATGATTAACATTAGGGGGCGTTGTTATAAATATTGATATTAAAGAGAGTTTTTGATGGCCTTTGGCACAACAGTTTTTTTTTATTATTTTTTTATTATCTGGTGATGCCTTAATGTGTTCTTTTTCATCATTTTGAGCAATTCTTTGTTTCTTTTGAAAAAAAATATCTATCATTCGATTTTCTCCCCCACGTTTGACAGAATTTGTTGACTGGCATGCCTAAGGAAAACAAATCCACTCATAAAGGAGACAATAGAGTTTTGCAAAAAATGAAACTTTAAACAAAATGTAACAAATATCCAAAATAATGCATGTGCAGGCGCTTCTTACAATAACTTATTAATTACTAGATGAGAGTATATCAAATAGGGTTTTAAAAAAAGTTAAGAATAAGAATTGTCCTTTATTATATTTTGGAACAGTGCTCATTCAAACTTTTGAGCTCTAATGTTAAAATTTTTGAAAATTTTAGTTTGAAAATTGAGTTTGAAAATGTGCCAGAAAGCTGAGAATTTACATTTTAGCCCTATGACACCCTGGGCGACTGCTTAGTTGTCTTCCTCTAATTTCTGCACTTCACTCAAACTGTACAGAGCTTTGATGCTTCCCTAAAATTTTTCCTGAAAGTAAGACAGTTTTGGGGGGGGGGGGTGTCATGACCCCCCGTGACCCCCCCCCGTCTTGAAACCGCGCCTGCATCTGAGGTACTTGTAAAGTCATTGGAAGGGAAGAAGATAGCACCAGTCGAATGAACATATACGTCACGTGGTTAGAAACAAGAACTTTATTCTTTTTTCTTTTTTTATTCTTTTTTTTTTTTTATATGTTCTTCCAGTCAAAGAAAAAGACTGATACATTCATAATTTATAGTCAATTCAAAATTATATTTAATCCTGAACACTATTCTGTGTTAAAACTGTATTTTGTGACAATTCAGTTAAATCAGAACCATGTACGTCTAATTCGAAAAAATGTCTTCGAAACCTTAGTTGATCTCATATTTTGTGACATGAGAATAATATGTTTTTTCATCTATATTCTGCATGGGAAGTCTGTTGTTAAATTCAAGTATATCAGTAATTCAGATTTGAATATTTATTTATGTGGGGCTTCCTTTTTACTTCAAGCATCAAGGAAACGCGGGAGAGTGGTGAGTAAAATTAAATTTAATTATCTTGCATGTTAAATAAAGTTTGGGTTTGAAAAATTTATTCTTTATTTGGGTTACAATTCTTATTCTTTTATTTCAATTTCAAAGTAACATACATACTCGTAGGTTCTATTGTGGGTTACAAATGCAGTATACTTTCAATTTTTTTCTTCATTTTCAACATTTAAAAAATCATTCTTCAAATCAATCGTTGTAAAAAATTTTCCTTGCTTTAAGCGATCTAGGACATCTTCAATTATTGGTAGAGGAAATCTATCTTTAATTATTTTATTGTTTAGATGACGATAATCTTCACACATTCGATAACTATTTTTTTTTTTTTTTTACCAAAGTTCTACAGAGGCTGCATAATCCGACACACTTGGTCTAATAATGTTGTTCTGCAAAAGTGAACCTCTGTGGATACTGGCTAACAGGGATCTCATCAGCTGACAAAATACTCATTTACAAATCAACAGTTTTATTTTGTTTTGCAGATGGTAATTATTTATCAAAGACATTATTTCTTTTTTATATCGAGAATTACTGAGATGACTTAAATCAATTTCATCTAAATTCGTCAGCTCTGCTAAGTTAATCAAAAAGTTAATTGGTGGAGATTAACACCTGACTATCAGTGGAAGACACTAACACATTTTCAGCTTGGAAATTTTTCTTCGCAGACAAGTACAATTTAGAAGAAACATTTTTATTTTCATCTACGATGTTTTTTATTTATTTAGTGGTCTGATCATTCAGAATATGTTTAATATATCCCACACAGTAATTATTCCATTTACCAATTCCATTTAAACCATTCTTATTTATTGATATATTTAATTTACTAATATCGTTCCCGATGAGGAAATCGTGAGCCAATTTTTTCAACACATAAATATTGGTATTAATTGTAGTATTATGTATAGACAAATCATGATTAAAATAACCTATAGGATACATTTGTTCTTGTCCTATGCCAGTTAAAGTGGTATTGTTGAAGCATAGTTTTGAGGATCCAATATCAACGTATTTGTTATAGTTTAAAAGCAAAATTTCTGCCCTGGTATCAAAATAGGCTCTCATTTTTTTTTTCTGTTGATTTCAGTAAATTTTTCCATAGTGTTTAAACTATTCGAAATATCACTGATATGGGTAGCTTTATTAACTTCTGTTTGTAGACAATGATTTTGTACATGCCCATAATTATTACATCAGGCACATTTTAAGCCATAATTCTTCATCGGGCAATCAGCAGCTATATGTCCCTAGTTAATGCAAGAAAAGCATTTAACATTTGGTTTAGTTACACTTTTATAATTATACTCCGAATTGCTCTGTTTTATTTTTGATTTGAAATTATTTGGAGAACAATGGAATGATTTTGCATTTTCCAAATCTTTACCTGGTATTTTTTTTAATACTATCTAAATTACTGAAATGTTTTGTCATTTTCTTCACATTCTGATTAACTGCTTCATAATCATCTAATATTTTCACTAAGGTTTCAATATATTTTATTTTAGGCAAGTCATCGAGAAAATGTTCGGTGATTTCTTGGGGTAATTTCTGCTTAATTTGATCCGCTTTGATTAATCATCTTAGATTATCAAAACTAGTAACCTGCAGCCCACTGATCCACTTCTCAATGAAGGTTTTTAATTCAAAAGCAAAATCATGTCAACACGTTGAATGTTCTTTGCAATGAGTAACAAATTTTTGTCAAAATTGTTCAGGAGTTAACTTAAATCTTTTCAACAGGATACTTTTTATATAATCATAGTCATTTGACAAAGGATCGGTTTCTCTATTGATATTACTGACAATATCTAAAGGTAATTGTAATAAATATTACATTACAATAAATAGGAGCTCAATTAGCAGCTTTATTTAACTAAAATTGGAGCATAAGCAGCAACATCGCGATATAAGAGAATAAGATATGAATAATAAAGAGAATATGGAATATCAGCAATATATAAGAGTTGCCACTTGGTAATACATAATATCAGTGTTGCCACACACATAAATATACCACAATCACCCCTCCCCAAAACTAGTTCAGTCTGTTATATAATCCATCAAATAGGTTGGTTGGCGCCTCTGTCTTTTAGGACGTAAGGATGGACCATCAGGCAAATTATCCTCAGCATATTTTCTGGGACTCTCCAGGAGAAGTTCTGGATTGCTAGGTCTTGGTGAAGCACTATTCTCAGGAGATGCGGGTTCTAGAGACCTATCGACCAACTCAGAATTCTGGTGAAACGAGGAAGGTGGGTGCAACTGATTGTCATTAACGTCTGTTTTATCTATAGTAGGTGTAGAGATTTCTCCTCTAGGAGCTAGGTGTCGTATAGAAACACTGGTTTCCCGTCCATCAGGTAATCTAACATGAGCATAATCTGGGTTTGCTTCAATGAGTTCGACTTCTTGAACAATAGGCTCATACTTATTAGTTCGGACATGGTTTCTCATCAGTACGGGTCCAGGATGAGATAGCCAGGTAGGTAATGAGCTTCCGTTGTGAGATCTTCTAGGGTGGGTGAACATACGCTCATGCGGTGTAACATTGGTAGCAGTACATAGGAGAGAGCGGATTGAGTGTAGGGCTGGTTGAATTACCTCTTCCCAACGTTCGATTTTCATTTTCTTAGAGTGTAATGCCAATTGTATGGATTTCCATATTATTGCATTATATCTTTCTACCTGGCCATTACCCAAAGGATTGTATGCAGTAGTCCGGCTTGTTGCAATTCCAAGAGATGTTAGGAAGGATTTCAATTCTCTAGACATAAATGAGGGTCCTCTGTCAGAGTGTATGTATGCGGGAATTCCAAAAATAGAAAAAATATTCTGTAAGTTAGTAATTATAGTAGCAGCTGACATATCAGAACAAGGAATTTCAAAAGGGAATCTCGAAAACTCATCCACGATAGTAAGAAGAAAACGATTTCTAGAAACTGAGGGTAAAGGGCCTTTGAAATCTAGGTTCAATCTTTCAAATGGAGCAGTTGCTTTAATTAATTTTCCTTCATTTTTACAGAAACGTGGCTTTATTTCATTACAGCAATAACACGAGTTTATGACCCTTTTGATGTCGTCAAGAGAGAAAGGTAAGTTTTTAGACCTAACCCAATGGTACATTCGTGTAATTCCGGGATGACACAAGGCGTCATGCAGCTCCTTTAAATTCACTTGTGGGCTTATAGCTGCAGTTATTCTAGATAATGTATCGGCTGTTGCATTTCTTTTCCCCGGACGGTATATTATGTCAAATTTGAAACAAGCAAGTTCCAATCTCCATCTCATAATTTTTTCATTTTTAATCTTACTACTATGGCATTGATCGAACATGAATGCAACTGATCTTTGATCTGTAAAGACCTCAAAGTGACGGCCAATCAAGTAGTGCCTCCAGTTTCGTAGAGACTACAATAGCATAGGCTTCTTTTTCAATAGAGGAGTGCCTTCGTTCAGATGCATTCAATGTTCTAGAGAAGAATGCTATAGGACGTTCAGCCTGACTTAGGGTGGCCCCGATGGCGAATTCTGACGCATCAGTCTCCACTAGCATCAGCTATATCAGATTTTAGAGAATTAAATGCTTTAGCAGCATCTTTTGTAAGGAGAAAAGGGCCTTTCGTTAGCAAAGGCCGAATTCTTTCAGAGAAATTAGGGATCCAACGACAATAATGGGCAAACATCCCTAGGGCTCGCTGTAAGGAGGCAGTGTCTTTAGGGATAGGCATGTTCATTAGGGGTGCAAGTCTTTCAGGATCAGGTTTTATTATTTTGTTTGTAATAGAGTATCCTAATAATTTCACAGATTTAGTAGAAAATGAGCATTTATCATCATTTAATGTCAAGTTATATTTCTTGGCAGCAGACATAAATTTCTCTAAGTTACGGTCATGCTTGTCTTGATTTTTCCCACATATCGTTACATCATCAAGGTAAGGAAAAGTGCCTTCTAACTTTTCATTTGCAATTATTTTGTCTATGGTTCTCTGGAAACTAGCAACTCCATTTGTAACACCAAAGGGTACTCGAAGAAACTGATATAATTTACCATCAGCCTCAAAGGCCGTATAATGTTTCTCAGAATGCTTGATGGGTACTTGGTGGTAAGCGCTCTTAAGATCAATAGTGCTAAATACTTCATATTTGGATACGCGTGCAATCAGCTCTTCGATTTTGGGCAGAGGATAGGCATCAAGCATTGTAAATTTATTTATTGTCTGGGAATAATCTACAACCATTCTGGGTTTGCGGTGTTCTCCTCTCACTACAAATGCTTGAGCACGCCAAGGAGAGTCACTTGGCTCGATTACACCTTCTTTCAATAGTCTACTTATCTTTGCAGCTATAAATAGCTTGTCTTCCTCAGTTTGACGACTTGATTTAGTAATGATAGGTTTGCAGTCTGGTGTTAAATTAGAAAAGAGTGAGACAGGAGGTACAAGGACCATCGCCAGAGAACATATTTTAAGTGGTGGTCTGTCCCCATTGAAATCAATCTCAACTGAAGAATGGTCTTTTAGTAAGTCGTGACCGATTAGTAAATCTGCACAAAGATTTTTCATGATCAAAACTTCAGCATTTCTATATAAATGGTTTTGTAATTTTACAGTTACTGTACAACAACCTGTAATGTCCGAACTCAGGGAGGAATTAGCCATTGTTATTCTGCCGAAGTATGGTTTAGTTTTAATTCGACACTTTTCCACAAAACGCTGATTTATGAAACTGAGAGAGCTGCCAGTATCAATCAAAGCATTTAGTTCGATACCATTAATCAGGGCTTTAGTTAGTGACCTTTGGAGACCATTAGGAACTGCAGGTACCGATGCTAAGTTGTAGGTTGCTGCAGTCGAATTTGTAGTGTTGCGCAAAGATTTTGACTTGCATACTCTTTGATAGTGCCCCTTTTTACCGCATCCACGGCATAGTGCCTCTTTAGCAGGGCAGACACTTCGTAAATGGCGATCATACCCGCAAAAGAAACATTTCCCAGATCGAACCTGAGCAACCGCTGCAGACTGAACTTCTTCAGTGTGACTTATTGGCTCTTCAGTAGCCGCCACAGGTGTTGAATAAGTCATGCTTGAATATGAAGCAGAGTGATGTTCGGCTAGTTCTAGAGCTCTAGCCTGATCGTAAGCCTTTTCTAGAGTGATAATCGTATTTTCTAAAAGACGTTCCCGAATGCGTGAACTCTTTAAGCCCCGAATGAAGGCATCCCTAACATACTCGTTTCTGTACTGTTCGGCTGTAGCGGCCTTGAAATCGCACTCCTTGCTCATTTGTTTTAGTATCTGCAGATATTCATCTACAGATTCGCTTGACTGTTGTGTTCTTGACGCCAAGCAGTGTCTGGCAAAGATTTCGTTTCTCTTTGTAATGTACAAAGAATCCAGTATTTCGATAGCGTCGTCATACTTTTCACAGTCACTTATGTATTGAAAAACATTTGCGGAAACATAATTGCATAACGCTTGTAGCTTATGATCGTCTGTAATGTCAGTTACTTGAGATAAAGAGTTCGAAAAAGTTCTTTTCCAATGCTTCCACTTCGACTCAGCACCCGTACAAGTGGGTTCGACATCAAATCTTTCAGGTCGCAACAGTCGTTCCATCTTGTCAGTAAATGTGTTTTTCGATTTGAATTTTAGTTAAATAAATTGTAATAAATATTACATTACAATAAATAGGAGCTCAATTAGAAGCTTTATTTAACTAAAATTGGAGCATAAGCAGCAACATCGCGATATAAGAGAATAAGATATGAATAATAAAGAGAATATGGAATATCAGCAATATATAAGAGTGCCCACTTGGTAATACATAATATCAGTGTTGCCACACACATAAATATACCACAGTAATAGATTCATTAAATAAGTAACATCACATAATTTATTTTAAAAAGGATTAAATTACATTTTACTTATAAAAATATATATCTAAATATACTATCCTTTTTTAAGAAATAAGCATTTACAGCTTTAGAGCAAATATATTTCAGATACATCATATCCATCTTCAGTGAATCATTGTGACACCTCCTTCTGTTCTAATAATAACTAACAGTCTTTCCATTAACGATTGTGAGCATAGCATAATACCATCTGCATGGCAACACCTAATTAAGAAAAAAACACACGAAGTGAAGAGAATGGAGGATCAAGAAGAAAGAAACATACCAGAACAGAAGGAGGTGTCACAATGATGCACTGAAGAGGGATATGATGTATCTGAAATATATTTGCTCTAAAGCTGTAAGTGCATATTTCTTAAAAAAGGATAGTATATTTAAGTATATATTTTTATAAGTAATAAGTAACATAACTTTCTTTATTAATGTTCATTCTAGCTATTTGTTTTTCAAATAAAGTTAAATATACGCTGTGTCACCTGTACTGTCAAAATGTGACATCAATTTAAGTAAGTTTTGTTGTGTGGGTATATTTATTTCAGAGCTGTTTTCCGAATTACTTTCATTGAATTTTATTTTCCAGCTCTAATTTTTTTAATTCATCGTGTCTGCCACTTTCGATTTGTTGATATTTTTCGATTTGTTCCAAAACAATTACCTCAAGATAGACTTTAATGAAATCTTCCTCAGTCTTTGGAACTGCTTATCTACTTATTAGTAAGATATTATAATTTTTAACAATAAGATAATATAAATGAGTTTTGTTTTCAATTAAAGTATATTAAAAAACTTTTTTCTTTATTTATTTAATATCAAATCAGAAAAAAAAAAAAATCTATTACTCACTTTATCCTCGGTGGGAAGATCTTTACATTTTAGAATTACTCCGATAAAATTAATCCACTTCCGTTTTGACATAGAAGTAATTGAATTTTAAAATCAAAACTAACATGTGAATCTATCTTGAAAAGGAAAGTTTTTGTCTATATTATTTTTACTGGGCTCAGATTTATATTTCATATCCCGGCCTGAACCCTCATATTTTCTGTAAGATGAGTAATTTGTCATACTTAATTAAGTGGTAATCAATCATTAAATAAATTTAAATAATCCAAGAAACACTGAAGAATAACTCTGTAATAATAACATACATTAATAACATGCATTAACATTCTGATTTATAAAAAAAAAAATATGTACGTTTTGACATAGAAGTAATTGAATTTTAAAATCAAAACTAACATGTGAATCTATCTTGAAAAGGAAAGTTTTTGTCTATATTATTTTTACTGGGCTCAGATTTATATTTCATATCCCGGCCTGAACCCTCATATTTTCTGTAAGATGAGTAATTTGTCATACTTAATTAAGTGGTAATCAATCATTAAATAAATTTAAATAATCCAAGAAACACTGAAGAATAACTCTGTAATAATAACATACATTAATAACATGCATTAACATTCTGATTTATAAAAAAAAAAATATGTACAGGTATGGAAGGTGGTTATAAAAGATTAGCATTTTAGCACTGTCTGTGCTAGTTTCTATTCTAATAAAAATCACATCAATTTGTGACCACTTATGCTCAAACAGCATTGTGGATAGTAGAGGATCCCATCTGACCCATTCGGCATACAGCGAAGAATTACTGTTTCTTCTCAGAACTCTCGTTGCCGGTAAAATGTTGTTGCCATTCACCAAAAACTAGTAGTTGGGCGGATAAAAGTAGTAGTGTCTATTTGGATGTGAGGAGAAGTTGAAGTGCATCTACATCAATCTTTATATGCATATGCTGTTCTGCAAAGTTGTTTTTCTATGTTAATAATAAAATACACAGGCTACAACTGGAACTCCACCTTCTAGGAATGGATTCAAATGGAAGATCGTCCAATAAATCTTTTCCTTATTTTGTTTATACAACCTGCTACTCATATATACTCTAATGATTTTATTTATTTTTGTAAGACAAAAATTTCTGATACGCAGGAAAAATGCTGGAACTTTTACTTCTGGAAATAAATATACTAAAAAGTTATTTATCAATGATTCATGAATGATTTTGTATAAGAAACAGCATTTACTGTTGATTGACCAATGCTGATATTATTGGAGTTAGTGCTGCCAAAATTTTTATTTAGAGTGTAGGTTTGGCAGTACATAATTTCTGTGGGGAAAAAAGATTAAAAAAAAAAACCTAACAAACATAAATTTAAGAATGATTGAATGCCTAATTTTTTTTTTTAATTGTTTTTTAACCAGTTAATTCTTCTTGTTGTTATCAACCAGATTTATTTGATTTTTAGTATTTATCTGTATATAATAATATTTCTTTCATTATCCAAAAAAACTTCATGAAGTACTAAATTAACTATTAAAAAAACAACCTTTTAAGACTCCATGCATTACTTGGCCGGAACTTTTTCACTGGGGTATCCCAGCATTATCAATGGCACATTGGTGCTTGAAGTTTCTATACTGTGTTGTTTCGCTTGGCTGCTGGTACTTTTAATTAAGCATCTGGTACCACTGTCGGTCTAGCCCTGCCGCATTGTTGCCATTACAGGAATTAGGAAAACTAATTATTTCAGTGGCTTCTTTATATGTGACATATTTATGATTGTGATAATTCACAAGTTGTTTAACATTTTAAAACTTAATACTAATTTCATTATCTCTGTTGACTTTGGTTAATGCAATGGTGATTTTACCAATGGTAATATTTTGGCTATGTTCTTTTACTCTAGTTTTTATTTTCCTTTTCATTTTACTAATATAACATTTAATATTACTTTTGCTGTCTGTATATGGAATTTTATAAATACCTGCAGTTTCTAATGGATGGATTGGGTCTTTATCACTTCTTATGATTTGAAAAATGCTTGGATTAGGTTTAACAGGAATGTTAACGTTGTGTTTGGCTACTGCTTTTTTAATCTTACATGAGGCCCCACGATCGTATAGGGTTGAGGCTGTAAAATTGAGTGGTGGTTTTTGGAAATCAGCTATTATATCTAGGTTTTTTATAATTTTTTTATAAAGCTTGTTACTAATTTATCTGGATATTCTGCTTTTCTGGTGTATTTTTTAAGGGTTATTTCTTGGTTAAGGTCACATGGTTCTTTATAATTACATACTCCATTGATAACGCTGGGGTACCCCGGTGGAAACGTTCTGGCCAAGTAACACATGGAGTTTTAAAAGGTTGTATTTTTTATAGTTAAGTTATATAATTTTTCTTTCTTTTCTTTTTTTTTCTCTAAAGGAAAATTCTTTGGTAGATTGAATAAATTATAGTTTTGAAAATACTATCAAAAATTAAAGATACAACTATAAAAACAATATATATATATATATTTTAATAATAAAAGTTTTGCTTTACAAGAACAAAGCGAAGCAATAAATAAATAAATAGAGGGAGAGATTTTCAATTTGAAAAAAAAAAAAAGAAATTGATATATATATATATATATATATAAAGGAAAATATAATAAAAAAAAACTTTTTTTTGGGGGGGGAGTAAGTAAATTATATTTTATTCAAGCTATTGAGAGCAAATTAATATTACAAAAATAAATAAAATAATAATAATTAATTTTCTAGAAAATCTAATTTGGAAGTGAAATTCGAATTAGTCTTAAGATATTTTAAGTTGTCTTTAGAGAGAGGAAAAGATTAGAATTACATTTACATTTATTATTATTATTTTATTATTATTATTATTATTATTATTATTTTAAGTATGAATAAAAACAAAAATAAGTGTGCAATTTTCATTAGGAAATTATTTAGTTTATATTTTACGAAGTTTGAGTTCAACATAACAAAAAAAATTTTCTTTTTTATAAAGATTATCAAAATGAAAAAACTTATTATCCTAAAAGAACCAACTTTATTTCAATACTAATACTAATAATAATCAGATCAAATGTTTACCAAGGAATATAATGAAGGAACTACTTGAAAGTCTTTAAGCTCTTCTTCAGTTTTTAAAATAGCTTGCCTAATATATTGAATAAAAAAACCTTAAGATAAGAAAATGGAAATTTAGAATTATAGATATATATATATATATATATAATTATAGATATAATATATTTAAGAATTATATATATATATATATATATTATTTATTTATTTATTTATTTATTTATGTTAAGGAACAAAACATTTTTATCTGAATTAAATTTTAGAATAATATTTGTCTTATTTTCTTGAAGGAAATTTAAATGGTTATTAAAAATTTTACTTGTTTGAATTTAAAAAATCTGTTAAATTTAGAATTACCTAATTATAGGAATAAAGCTTAAAAAGGAGACTGTTTTGTATGTATGTATATATTTAACCCCTTTTGGTACAGTTTAATAATAATCTGCTATATTTATACAAGTTCTCAGGCAACTGTGAGTTCACATATGTATGGTAACTGTAGAATTGTTGAAGGTGTTTGTGAGTTTCATTTATTATCATAGTCAACAGTAAATTTAGTCACTTGATGAATGTAGTTCATAACATAGCATGAAAACTCTATGATGAGCTAGACTTATTGTTTTAACAAAAGGAGTTAGTTATATTGTGGAATAAAGTTGTAAATCATTATATCCCATACAGCACACTTTGTTCCAACGATGTTCCAAGCACATCACAATGTCTTCTTATCATCACATCTCAGAGAGATGCAAATAGAACATCGCTGAGACACAGAAACAGATCATTGCTGAGATGTAACATTTGCGATGTACTGGAGATGTAGCATGCAATGTCGCAAAGCTGAGACATTTCCACATCCTTAGAACTTACCTGGGATGTTCCAGAGATGAGAAGAACGTCTATGCAACATCACAATGTCGCAGTGTGATGGTCTTGCAACGTTCCAGAGATGTAAGTGTACTGTATGGGATCATATATATATATATATATATATATATATGTATATAGGAATATATAAACAAATGAGTGAAATAAATGAAATTAAACCCCAAAAAACACTATATATATATCTATATATGTATATATAAAGGCTATTTATTTGAATTGACAGTTTGCACCTGTATTTCCCTCATATGCAGCACATTTAAAATTTTTAATATAATGAAAAAAAAAAAAAAAAATCACTCAATAAACTTAACATTATATTTTATTTATACAGGAGTTGTTGAATCCTGTTGTTATATCACTCTCGCCATCATCATTTCAAGAAGTAGTATATAACAAAAATATAGATGATTTGTGGATGATTGATTTTTCTATACCAAGGTGTGTATACTGTCAAGAATTAGCTCCTGAATGGCGAAAATTGGCCATAGTAAGTATTTTAAAATTTTCTTTCTAAAAGTATATTTTTTTAGTACACATGAATGTCACAGAACTGATTTAGCTTGTTATAAACTGCTAAGTTGGTTGGTATATTATAAAGTGCTAGAACCAGGTGAAACTATCACTGGTGATGTCCTGCCGTAACAACAAATATATTTGAAGCAAGCTACAGGAGAAAAATTACCAGAATGGGGGAACAGATATAACAGAATAAATTTTATCATGAAAATGCTAAACTACATATTCAAAGCATTTGAAAAATTATCCAGCAAAATTGGAAAGTGCTACACCACCTGCATTCATTAGACACAGCCACTGTTATATATAACTAGACACCACCACCTTCAGATACTTACTTCAGACTACTTATTATGGTCGATATAGTCATCTCTTTCTGAACAGTAGTTCAGTTTATGTACAAGTATCAAAAATTAGCTTAATGATTAGATTAGCACCAAAGACTAGGTTTTCTTCAAGGAGGGAATACGCCAATCACCTGAAAGATGGGCAAAAGTTGTAGCTGCAGATGGACATACTTTCAGTAAATGATTCTTTCATTTTTTTAAACTAGCAAATATGTTTTATTTTACCAAAAAAGAGATATAATAGCATATGCCCTATAAAAAATGCACCCATCAAAAAAATTTTTTATCCTAAAAACAGATACTTCATAAAATTTTTCCTTTTGAAAACAGATCTTTGATAAATCTGTTATTTTAAAAAACTAATCTTACATGGAGCACAGAGGCGTATTTAAGTTAGATTGCGCTCTAGGTCCATTTCACTGTGGTGCCCCCCCCCCCCCCAAACTCATGTTTTGAAACACTATGCATATATATTATAATTTTAAATATAAAATAACTAAGGAAAAATATATTATTTTTCAATACATCAATCATTGTGCAACACTGTATATAGCAATTAGTTCATAATTAAAAAATGAAAGGAATCGTAACAGGGATCTTTCAATTTGTTTGTACCGTCAAATGAAAGCCTAATCGGTTTTGATATCTTGTTGCTTTTTATATTTAAATTAAAGTTTCAAATTTTAATTGGTTTATAAATTTTGCCTCACTACGTACGGGCCTCGTGGACCTAAGCATAAATCCTGCCATGACTGTTTCATCAGTGTATTAGCATTTTGTCGTTGCATATCATCGTTGATAAGTCCATTGGACCAGTCATACAATTATAAAATAAATGCATGGCTTTCAAACTAGCATGGAAAAATCAGTAATGTGTGAAAATAGCTTAAAAGTGTTCTTATAGTTAATGAAATTGCATTCAGTTTCAATTTTAATTATCTTTTAAATCAGAATTCTTCTTCAAATTTTAATTGCCTCCAAAACACTGGCACTCCTAGGCCCGGGCCTCATGGGCCTAAGCCTAAATCCACCTCTGGTGGAGCAAACAGGCTATCTTAATAATCAGTCACACTTTGTTGTGTTTCCCCGAAAAGTTGATATTCAATTTGTAATTTATAGAAAATTTCTGTGCATATGTGTGAGTTAAGGTGTATAAAAGTGAATCTTCATTGTCTAAAATGAAATCTTATTTTAATTGTAATATTAGTTTTGCTAAGTTACATTAAAGTACCATAAAAGTTGTTTGGCAAGAAATCCCCCCCCCCCCCCCAGAAAAAAAAAAAAAAAAAAAAAAAACATCAGGAAGTTTTTCAAACAATCAGAAATTCAGTAGAAGTTCTTAATAAAGATATTGACAGTGAAAGCAACACCATAAATGAAATATTAACTTGATATTCCTGCAATATCAGTCCTTAAAAAAAAAGCTTTTTTTTTTTTCCAGTGTTCAAAATTACATCTAACCTCAATAACTGATTTCTTCATAAAAAGTTAAATAAAATGCAATATGCAAGTAGTTGTACATAAAATTAATGCTACGGGAACTTGATTTTTGTGCAGTAATGCTTTTTCACTTTTGCAATGCACTTTTCATATTCCTTCTTTTTTTTTTCTTTTTCATTATGTAAATTCTATTAAAATAAAATTATTCTTTTATTTAAAATTTCTCATGACACCATTTGTATATTGTTATTTGCAACCATTACAAGATCAATTTTAATGTAAAGAGCATCATTTGAAATATTTTTTTTTTTTTATTCGATTTGATATTACAATCCAAACAGGGTCATTTTAATGGGGTTGGTGCGGCATGAGTCAGCTATATTTTGTTTGTCAAATCACTACTTTTCCAATCGTATCAAAAGTCTTGTGATTAAGCTGATATTATATAGTTTCCATAATGATAAATATATTGAAATTATCATTGTAATAGTCTTATTTGTACCTACTTCTTGTATGTAAATAATATTTTAAATGTCTAACTGTTGTTGAAATTTCACTTACATTTAATTTCAGATGATGAAAGATGTACCATCAGTACATATAGGGAAACTAGATTGTACATTGGACCAGAACTTCTGTACTTCTTTAGGTATAAGAGCTTATCCTCATATAAGGTTATACCCAAGGGGTGAAGGAAGACAGTTTTAGTAAGTACAGCTATTCATGGGAATTAAATTTGAAATTCCTTTAAATTTATATTTAGCTATATTACTGTTTATTGATAATTGAGATGTAATCTTAGGATTTTATTATTAATTGTAAATAGGTAAAGTGTGCTTTAAAACAAATATTACATCTCATTAGATTTTTTAACTAGTAGCCATTTTGGCATATGGCAGTAAATATTTTTAAAAGGATACCTTGAAAAGCACAGCTTATTTCCATAAACTATTATTTTTGATAATGCAATGCCTAAACTTTAGAAACATTGTTCTTTGTCATTATAAAATATAGAAAAAACATTCTGAAATATATATGTTTGAAAAGTTGCTTATAACTAAAATTTTAAAAAATGCATTGAAAGCTTATAAATATTTCATATGTTATTTGAAAAAGAAAAAATCGCACAACCTGTCCTCACCACCATTCTTCTGGAAAGATATTTGAAGCATTACTTGGAGCTGCTGGTAAAGCATCAAATGTGTGAGATGGAAAATTATTAAGGCCATATATCATTATGAAGTTGTACTTCTATAAAGTATATTTGGCAATTGATAATTAGTTGTCATAATAATCCTTTAAATGGTTGGTGAATAATAAGGAGAAAAAATGATCCAATTTTAAAATTTTAGAGTTTAATAACTCAAATTATTTTCTTTCTTAGAATAACACAAGATGAATTTTCCTATTGTGGCAGCACTGCAAATTAAATGAAAATAATTCAGATTCATATTGAAATAATTGAATAACATTTTCGTTAAGTTATTTCAACATCAGCTATTTCAATATAGAAGTCTTTCCTGTTTCTTATCTCTGTTGTTACTGTGGATTTACGTACAGGGATGGAACACTGGCGCAGAATTCACACCGGAATGTGTTTAAGAAATTTCTCTGCCTATAATATCGTCGATTTAAGAGGTAGAAAATTTTCTTACATTGATAGTGGTATGAATTCTGCGCCCGTGTTCCATCCCTGACGTAGTTAGTATTTTGTCTTTAAGTTTCCACCTACTGCAGCTATGAGCAAAAAATTGTTGGCTCTTTTCTTCTCTTGAATGTATCACCGAACATTTATTTAGCATGTTGGTGGTAGATACAGGTATAGTGATCTATGGTTAAAATATTTGTATATCCATTAAACTCATTCTTTTGTTTTGACTTTAAAATTGGTTTTAAATAGTTTTACAAAAGAAGGAAACTTTTTGTTTTTGTTATATTTTGAGAAAAATAAACAGGAAGATGATTTATGTGATTCCAAGATTGATAGGATATTATTTTCACATCTATTTTAATGCCTTGTTGAAAGTAAAAAGTAAATGTAAACAAAAGGCCTAACTATATGAAATCGTTAGAAATTAATAAAGTTATCTGGTATGAGACTAGATTTTTATATTCATTGGACTTTTTTCAGACTGAGTGAAAATAAAATTTCATTAAATATGATTTTCTTCCACAGTTGATTGTGTGATTTTAATAAAAATTGTATTTCTTTCTCCCATTATCTAATGGTGTTTTCCATTTCCGGCGGCTTATTTCTGTCGAGCTATCTATATGATAGACCAGAGATGTTTCTGCCTAAAGGTTGTCTGAGTGAGTAATGCTGACTGGGGTGTCGGCCTGGATAGCTCAATTGGTAGAGCCTTGACCTTGTAAGTCAAAGATCCGGGGTTCGACTCCCGGTCCAGGCATTATTTTCACTCAGTCGGAAAAATAAAATTTCATTAAATATGATTTTCTTCCACAGTTGATTGTGTGATTTTAATAAAAAATTAGTTTTTATTAGTTGCCCAATTTTAGAACAGGATATACACATTACAGGAAACAAACATTTCAATGAAATATATCTAGAAAGTGTACTGATCATAATCATAAAATTGTGGGCATCTGGCACTATATTTGTGATCAGTCAAATACAGTTTTATTTTATTTATTTTACAACATATTTCTGTTCAAAGTACTTGCATGTAGGCCAACTGTTTTGATTTTGTACGTAACAAGGGTTCACAACAGCATGATGATAAAGGAACAAATGTCGCTGAGTTAACAGTATATGTCGCCGAAATCACATATATGGACAACAATTTTATTGCCGAAAACATTTTTATAACCCTATATTACAAATACATTTTGGTATTCATGAAATATTTGTTAAAAAAAAAAAAAAAAAAAAAAACTTTGATAAATGAAATCCACATGTTTAAAACATTTATATAAAACAAACTTCTAACTATAAATTTAGGGTGTTTTTTTTTTTTTTATTTATTTATTTTTTTTTTTTTTATTCAAAGTTTGGGTAGGAAGAATATGTAAACTGGATTGTTCGATTGCTTTTATTCTAAATATGGATTTCAGAAGCAAAAAATTCGGAAATAAGTTAATTTACATATCAATGTGATAGAAGTTTTTAAAGGCCTTTTGACTTTGTTTTTTAAGACAGTATACTTCACCAGGCATGTGTTGACAAAGAATCTGCTGCATTACATTTTTGATTTTATTCTTCACATTGTAGCCACTTTTTTTACCTGATAAAGGATTGTGCTCAATTATTTTAACATGAAACAACTATGTGCCGAGTATTTTATTGCTAGTTTTTAAAAATCTGCCTGGCATAATTAATAAGTTTAAATTATGTTTTCAATTTTTTTTTTCTCTCTTTTCGTGAATTATGTTAACATGATTCAGCTGAGTAACTCCTTCGTGAATTATGTTAACATACCAACATGATTCGGCTGAGTTTCTCGCCGGGCCGAAATCCGACCACCTAAGCGCTAGAACATAAAAAGAGCGATGAGCAGGAAATAGCAGGGATGTAACAATGTTTTTGATTGAATCTTCGATTCATTACAAAGTATTTAGTTCCAAAATGAGGAAAGCTATAAGCTTTTTGGCTAGAAAACTGCCTAGGATCTCACTGCAGTTATCCCAGATCCTTCTTTTAGTCGAGCAGTATACTTTTTTAAAATCCACCTCAGTGAGTTTTTTATCCTCATAATGCTCATTGGATGGCATAAAAGTATAATTGAAAGTGAGGAGAGTAGTGATGATGAAGTAGTGAATTTTAGAAGAAAAGTAATAAATAGAATTTCATAGTATAATGTAATATGTTAATCTAAATATAAATTAATAAAAAGTATAGTATAATGTGTATACTTTTAGTATTTTTATGTTGTATATCCTATATTTATATTTCAGTGCTTATTCCATTAAATTCCTTTTATAAATCTAACTGAAAATCATATTTACTTGAGCAGGAAGAGTGTCACCCATATGTGGGTGACCGGGGCCCCCACAGAAGCATACTCGTCACCCAGATATGGGTGTCACAGCAACAAATGTGTTAATAAAACAGAAAAAAAAAAAATTAAAAATTAAAAAGAAACCTTACATTTATAGCTCAAAATGAAAATGTTTGTGCCGTTTTTAAATAAAGCGATAATTTAGGCAGTAAAAATATGAATAAAAAGTATGTACTTGTATATATTTGTCTACCGTTTTATATTTTTGGACCACTAAATTTTCACTACTGTCATAAAACTAGTGATCACTGTTGTTTATGAATAGTAATCTTATACTTTAATTTCAGATAATTATTAGAATATGATTAATTAATAATATTACTATATTGATTTAGAGGTGGATAAAATTCTAAATTAGAAATTATATACCAGTTTCTTTAATTGGCTAGGTATTTTGTCTTTAAATACTAAATTAAAATGCATAATAGAAACCGAGGAAAAACTTGAATGGATTTAGACTTTTGAAATGTCTTTTTTCTTTTTATTCTTTTTTTTTTTTTCTGTTAGGTGTGGCTTCTGCATAGCTGCGAAATGTTATGATTTTTGGCTATCATTTTTTAAATAGAAATTTTTACCTTATTTAATGATAGAAAACTATAAAAGCTTATAAAATTTTCGAAAAAATAATAATATTTGGCAGCTATGCTTGAATAATCGTAATTTAAAATAACATTATAACCCTTGCTCAACATTGAAATCTAATTTTCAAAATATTAAATTATGCACTAGTGGATTGTAGCTTTCATGCTGCACTCATGCCTATTCCTTATCACATGATGAAGAGTCGCATTTAATTATTTTGACTAAAAAAAAATAGTTGCATGTTTTTGCATTTTTGTCTGATGATATTATTAGACTATCCTGTCTAATATTTTGAAACCCAAATTTAAATATTATTGAGAAATACGTGCCAATTGAACCACTTTTTTTAGTATTAACCATCTTTCACTTGATATGATATTGACGTAAGAAACAGAGCAAAGTGCCAGGGCAGGAAAAAATGGCTCCTTAATATAAACTTTTATAGAAAAAACTAAAAAAAAAAAAAAAAAAAAATTAGAATAGAGGAAGAACTGACTGTGAAGCGAAGGAACATTGAAGGAGTGGGTAACACTGAGACTCAGAAGCGATGAAAGGTCGATTGTGCCCCCCCCCCTGAAAATTTTAAAAGTCGACACCTATTCTTATTCCCACACCCTAACTTAAGGGTGGAGATAGCTATTACCTTAGAGATGGTGTCTAGGTATAGTAAAGTGACTATGCAACTTTGGGCACATGACCTGCTCATGAAAATTTACTCAGTATGATTGAAGATTGTTTAATATCTTCTTAACAACATAAGCCCAAATTTCTGAGGGATAATGATAGAATCTAATGCCATAGTTAAAAAAAAGTATTGAAACTAAGGAATTTTTTATCCTTGATTTGAAGCAATAAATAAAATATGGAAAAAAAAAAATAATTTAGCACAAAAAAAAAAAAAAAAAAGACGTCTTAATTGCAACAATGTATTGAGAATAAAGTGACTTAATTTGAAACAAGTAAATTAAGAATAAAAGACAATTTAAAGAATAGATGTAATTCTATGTAACGACTGCTAATTGGTGGTTTTCATTCTTGGCCACCTCTATAAACTACCAAATTATATTTAAAACACTTAGCTAAATTAGCAGAAAAGTAAAAAATTGTTAAACAGATTCGAATAAATAATAAATAGTTTAGTAATTTTGAGAATATTGAAAATAAAATAATAATAAATTCAAACTGAAAGAAAATATGGCACTTTCCTATC
This sequence comes from Salticus scenicus, assembly GCA_963930645.1. Classification (NCBI taxonomy): domain Eukaryota; kingdom Metazoa; phylum Arthropoda; class Arachnida; order Araneae; family Salticidae; genus Salticus; species Salticus scenicus. The sequence goes on along the minus strand of OZ005651.1, from coordinate 160,423,634 downwards.
TTCGGAATAGGATATAGGTTGAATTAAAAAAGGTAATAAATTTGGGATATTTTGGTGTTATTCCTTCCACAAGTAAAATAGCAACGATTTTTTAAAATTTGTACTGAAGTTAATTTTCATAAATAATTCAACTTGAATTACATTTCATTACTCAAATTCCATTATTTTCATATAAAACACAGTTAAATTTTAAATAATCATTTTTTTTTTTTCAATTATTGCTATTTATCAGAACATTTCATCACTATCTGAACGATATACAAACAGCAAAACATTTTGTCTCAATAGGAAGCCCTACAGTGATGTTGCAGTATACAGAGGAGTGATAATAGGCACCAAAACGATGAAAAAATTACCATAGAACATAGGGTCACAAACATTCTTTAAGGGGAGAAACTTACAAAAATAATTTTGAAGAGTTTGACATCAAGTGAACAGAAAGGGCCATTAATAAGTAGAAAAACTTTTGTTTTATGAAAAGTAAGATTACAATACAGACGATGCTTCACAGTTCAACGAAAAAAGGAGATGATGAGAAATTTTTCAAAGTTGCGGCAGTGAAAGACATTGCACAGTCGACAACGATGGACATAGAATTGCTCGACATGTTCAAACATGTTTGCTGATACCCCGCGTATGGCCAATGTCTGCTGAAGCGATGCCAGTCTGTGCTGTGAGATCCTACATTGTAGCTACCAGTACAGGTATCTGATAAATGATTTTAGGTAACCCCAGAAGAAGAAATCCAAGGGATTGAGGTCCAGAAAGTGCATTGTCCTAGTAATGCCGCCATGTCTAATTCACCTCCCAGGATATGTAACATCGATGTGTTTACACACTGTAACTAAAAAAATGCTACTGCACACTCATGCATGAACCACATACTTTGGTTAACAGTGTCCAGTATTACCTGCACGATCCAGAAAGACATGCTGTAGGGAAACGGTGTACTTTGCACCATTAAGAAGTTCAAGCAGAAAGTATGGTTCCAACAGGTGATCTCTGAGAATCGTTCTCCGTACATTAATACTGAAACTCTGCAGCACTTTCAACGAGACAATGCTGTGAAGATTTTCAAATGACCATATATGCGTGCTATGCCTTTTCTTATAAATAAGATTTCATCGTGAATGAAACACTAATGGAAAACTGTAAATAATTCTGCATAGCATAAAATATACAATACAGAACTCAACTGGAGGTAATCAGCATTTACTAAGAGTTGGACCTTTTGCACATGGAAGGGGTGCATCTTATCAGCATGCAGAACATTCCACACATTTTTGCTTTGAGTTCCCAGTTCATCTGCAACATGGGGAAAATGAAAAATAAAAGCTGGGAGCAAGTAATCATTAGTGGGCATTGCAGAATTCATAGGTATCAAACTTCATTCAGAAGCAACATGCCATATTACACAAACGAGGAATATGTCGATATGTAATGGCCAAGCAGTTGAAAATAGAGGCCTAGAACAGATGATAAGAGCAAATATCAGAGAAGGCATTTGTCTGCACTATACCACCTTCACGAACATCGATCGACAGTTGAGAAAGACAGGATCATTCCAAATAATGAGTGTAATGCAAAACAAGAACACAGTATTCGCACACTTGAAATAGATAACCGAGTATGAGGAAAGGGCACATGATGTCACTCGCAGTCAAATTATAGGTAGAGTAGCAAAACACTGTATTTCCATCTATACAGGGCAAAGATTGATTGAAGGAGCATTTGTTTGTAGCATGCCCTTTCCTTATTGCAAAGATTTACAGATTCCATATAAGGAATTTGGCAGGATCTGGTCTTTTGGTATATGTGAAGTTGGTATGGTGTGGACAAACACCTCCTTTGATATTTACTCTTATCATCATCTGCTCTAGGCCTCTATTGTTACCTGATCGGCCATTGCATATTAGCATATTCCTCATTTGTGTAATATGGCATGCTGCTTCTGAATGAAGTTTAATGCCTATGAATTCTGCATTGCCCATTAATGATTACATGCTCACAGCTTTTATTTTTCATTTTCCCATACAAAATTTTTTATATGAGAACATTTCTTCTTCTCGACCATAGTGCTCCTAATTCATGAATTTCTCTATCGAATTCGGCAACCACCTGTATAAACATTAAATTTTACATAATTCATAGACAAAGCATGTTTGGCTTTTAACTGTTCATGAAATTAAATTAATTATTTTTTTTTATTTAGTCGCAAATGAAAATCGTCGTATTTTCTGGAATGGTCTGGATGAAACTACCCTGTATTTCGAGCTTGAATTACTTTTGTTATAATATGATGTAGGCCATTGACATTTGGAAGTTATCCAGTCATTAAGCTCTGGTGAATATGGCAGGTGGGAAAGAACTTCCTTATCAAGTCCTTTTAAGTACAACAAGTAAGTCACAACATTTGCAACATATGGTTTTGTATTGTCAAGCTGAAAAATTATATTGTTGTGTCTATTCACGTAATCTGGTTGTTTTATCCTACAGCTTCCTACAACTGTATTAGTTATTGTTGGTAGACATCACCATTGATACACTGTTAAAGAAATTGCTTGTATTTGTTATGTATTTTTATACATTGTTATAATTAAATATCATGAGCCTAGTTCGATGTTTTAATTTTCTTAAAAATGTAAAAAATGTAAATTTTATCATCTCGTTTGGAGGCCCTCTAGGCTCAAGGGGCCCTGGGCACTGCACCGGTTGCCTCAGTGGTTTTTATGGCTTTGTCCCTAAACCTGGCAAAGATGTAACCAAAACATTGTAGGCATATTGCTCTAGCAAAATGCCTGTGTAAATTCCTCGAAAAAATGGTAAATACTAGGTTGGTGTTTATTCTTGAAATAAATTGTTTAATTTCTCCATAACAAATTGTTTCTTGCTGTGGCTGTTGTACTAATGACTATATCCTGCTTGAAACCCAAATACAGAATGCTAATCTTTTGAACAGTATAAGGAAAATTAGAGCATTCTAAATTGATTATATTAGCAGTATTGTTAAGTTTAATATATTTATTAGGGTGACTGACCTTCCCCAATAGGTCTAAATGTTAGTAGAGTACTGCTTATATGTTCTATAAAAGGGTGATTCTTTATTCAATAGTACTTGATATCAGTGGCCAAATGTCAGTTTGAAAATAGTGAAATTTATTCTAAATTAATATCATATGAGGAAAACTTTATTGAATTATTTTATTGCAAAGAGAAGTGCTGTGGAAACTTATGTTTGCTTGTGGGAATTTATGGTGAGCATGCTCCATCAAGTATGAATTCGATGATTTAAAAACAGGGGCCGCTTTACAATTTTCGCGGCCCTAGGCAAAATATTTTTGGCGGCCCATCTTTGATAGATATTACGCCAAGGCAGCTTATTACGTGTGACCCCAAATAAATTTTTTATGACTCTGATTTTTAACCCACCCCTTCCATTGGGGGCCGTGCGACGCGCTACCACTCAGGTAGCGGTTCTACTTGCGGCAGCCGCCTCACCACCAAGATGGCTGCCCCTGGATAGTTGCTTCGGCGATGAACTAAAGAGGTGGCATGACCGAGAAGCTTGGCGGGTGGACATGTAGTCCTCCGCGTCCACTGTGCTCTATGCCTTTGTGGCCTGGAGGCTAAAACCACTCGTCGCTCGTAAAGTAATAGGTGACGTGTATGTTGTGGGCTGTGTCGGTGGCACGAGGTGCCGGGATGGTCCTACTTGTAATAGTCACCTACTCTTCACCGCTGGCCTTGTTCCTCTAATAGGCTCAAGTGAGTTCCAGCACCCGGCCTAGCACACCCGCCGGAGAGCAGCTAGTTTCCTCGTGTGATTTTTGTGGTCTTCCCTTCCCGCGGGCGCCTCCGGGCCCGTGCCCCTGTCCGCGGGGTCACTGGAGAGCTAGATTTTGGTTTTGCTGGGCGGGTACACTTTTAGTGTATAACTCTAAACCGAAAGGTGAGTTGCCCGCCTTGGCTGTGTCTTGTCCTGTCCTGTCCTGTCCCCCCCACCCCTTCCATACAAAAATAAAAAATAGAAAAAAGCCTTCTGGTTATAAAATACTACATCAAGACTCAATTTATTCTCATAATGTAAGTGAATATAAATTTAAATAACACTCGATTTCTTTTTGTAAAAATTGAGTTGGATAGGGTATATTTATGAATAAGCAAAATATCGTGCTAAAGGTTGAATTGAAAAATGCCTTAAAATTTCTTCCTATACGATTCGCTATTCTGTAAATGACTTCACATGTAGTGACGCATCACAAGCCTTTTGGGAGAAGTTTTAAGTGAAAATAATTACAATGGAATGCAAAAGAAAATTTTTCCATGGTCAAAAAGAGTAAATAGGAAGCGCGTCATTTCTACGACCCTTCTTACAACCACATTGTCAACCATTATAATAAACGCGATCAGAGTGCGGCATCTCATCACAAAATGGAGAGTGAATCTGTTGCTACATTCTTACTACCGAAAAAGAAATCCACTGTGAATAATAATAATAATTAAATATTACTGCCATTTCTTTTTAATTAGTTCTTATTTTTATTATAATTTTAATCCTCCCACTATAAATGATTTATTTTCAGTTGTACATTAAATCAGATGGTAACAAGAATTAATTTTAATCTTTAAACTGGAACGAAAAATCAATTGGTTTGCATAGACTATTAACACTTTCCAACTATACGTATTCGTTGCATCGTTTAACCTTCAATGTACTTTGCTTACATGAGCACACAACGAACAAAAATCAGACAGATAGATTAACTGAATTCATAATCATTCTGAAACATTGTTGGAAAGTTTTAAAAACCGTTAACACAAACAGAAATTCAGTTCCAGCAATTTCCAATTGTTGTTCTTAATGTACCTAAATATTTTAGTGTGATCCTGTAAAATTTAACGCTAAAGATATCGTATTCTATAGAAAACATTTTCTTAACCATATGAATAATAAATGTAAATTTTAATACAATTTGAAAAGTACAAATTTTTTTTATGATTTAGAAAAATGCATCTCAGAGAGACCAATGCATGTCATTATTGATGTCCCTGTACACAAGCCAGTTGTGCTATTCCTACTATTTTAAATAAATTGTATTCCATAGAGAACTTGAATCCCATAATAGTTTGAAGAAATTCTGAAAGTATTTATGAACAGACGAACGGAAAGGCAGACAGGTAGACTAATCGAATTCATAGTCACTCTCAAACACTGTTAGAAAATATTTAAAATGCTTTATTAAAATGGAAATACAAATCCAACAATTTCCAATTATAACCCTCAATCTATCTGAATATTTTTGTATGACCATGTAAATCTCAATGCTAATCACACTATGTTCAATAATTATCCTTTTTATTTTATTTTATTTGTGTGTGTGTGTGTGTGTGCATATGAATAATAACTGTCAATTTCATTATGATTTGCGCAAAATAAAGGTATTAAAACATAGTTTATAGAAATACCTTTCATAGAATGCAACACCTTGGAATTCTTTCAAGTGTTATGTACACAAACCAATGATGGTATTTACCACCATTAATTGTATTGGTATGTGAGATGTTCCCTATTTTTAATAAGAAACATTCCATAGTGAACTTTAAATATACGTATCAGTTTCAAAGAATTATATGAACATTTACAGAAATTAAAGTGCAAATAGACAAACAAGGACGACGCAAGAAAAATTTTTTTTAGGAGGTTCAGGTTTTAGTATATAATACTGAGTGTTAAAAATGATGTATAACTCAAAAAGTTTCTATAAATTTGCAAAATATTGTGGTGAAAGGGTGCTTGACTACGCTTGGCCTTCAGACAAACTGAAGTCCTAAACATTTTTAAATTTTGTTGAAAAGTGTTAAAAATGCTTCTCTGTTCACTTTAGCTTCAACCTTTCCCTTATTGTAAATGTGAAATAAAATTTTCATAAATTCATATATTTATCAGAGGAAATTTTGTATTGGCTTTTATTAGTTCCAAACTAATAATTTTTTCAAGCACATATCGTGTATTTACACAATACATAATAAGATATTCTTATTTAGATACGATTATGATGATACGAATCGAAATAGCGTTTACTTTCTCCGTATGAAAGTTAGCCTTTTGCAGAAAACGCTGTCTAAATCAACACTTTAAACAAATTTTCTAGACACTATAGTCGAGAAAAGGTCGTCCTTATATAAGTTGTATTTACTCTTATTCACTTTTTAATATTAATTTGTATACTTTATCAAGACTTTCTGAAATTTGAATTATTTTCGAACTTATTTATAAAACTACTTTTTTGCAAAAGTATAAAACTTAGATACGTAGAAATTGTATAGTGTTTTCTATCTTCTTATTTTTAGTTTAATTGTTTAGTTAACTATAAATGAATTTTATAACGAGTAGGAATTTGAAGTTGGATGAGTTTAAAAAATAAGGCCACTATATGAAACTTTGACAAAGGCGAAAAAAGGTAGGTGGTGGAAAGCTTATGTCTAAAACCAAATTGTTCAGTTTGCAATTGTTCCTCTACCTCTTTACCATCTAATTTGAAAAAGATCTAGTCAACATTCATATATACAATTCAAAGCATACGTTTATTAAAAAACAATATTTTATTACCTTATGGTGTCTTAACAGAGAAAAAAAGAAAAAATCAAAGTTTGGTTTGTGATTTTCGCTTTCTTTTCTTCCCTCCTTTTTTTCTGTTTTTTTTTTTTTTTTTTTTTCCCCCACACAGTATTCTATCTTTTTGGCGGCCCTGCTTTTTCGGCGGCCCAAAGCGACCGCTTATAGTTTGCCTAATGGTAAAGCGGGCCCTGTTTAAAAATAATGACTTTTGGCAGTGAGGATAAAGAGAATGGAAAACCACTCAAAAAATTTTAAGATGCTGAATTAGAAACATTATTGACTGAAGATTCTTGTTAAACACAATTACAATTGGCTATGGCATTAAATGTTGATCGATCAACTATTGCATAAAAAATGGGAATGGTTCAGATAACTAGTAACTGGTTTCCACATGCATTAAAAGAAAAAGAAATGGAACATCCAAAAACCATTTGTGAAATACTGCTTCAAAGGCAACAAAGAAAAGTTTTTTTTGCAATGAATAGTTACTGCAAATGAAAAATAGATTTATTATAAAAATCCCAAACATTAAAAAAGCTTTGGTGAAGCTGGTTCATCGCAAATTGTAATAAAGTTATGCTCTGTTTCTGGTGAGATCAGAAAGATGCGCTATATTATGAACTGCTGGAATTAGGTAAAACTACACTGTTAAAAAATTACAACTTGGCTGCCAGAAATTCTCTGTAAATACAGAAGAATATGTTTTGTCAATATAATTTTTCTGTAATTTATGACTTTTTTCTCAAATTACAGATAATTTCTGGCAGCAAAGTTGCATTTTTTTTTAAACAGTACATCAATGGTGATATCTACCAACAATAACTAATACATTTGTAGGAAGCTATAGGATAAAACAACCAGAATATGTGAATAGACACAACAAAATAATTTTTCAGTTTGGCAATGCAAAACCATATGTTGCAAATGTTGTGACTTACTTGTTGGACTTAAAAGGACTGGATTAGGAAGTTCTTTCCCACCTGTCGTATTCACCAGAGCTTAATGACTGGATAACTTCCAAAGACTAGGATTTCTACAGACGGAGCATACTTTTAATAATTATTTCATTTTCTAAACTAGCAAATGTGTTTTATTTTACCAAAAAAGGGTGGAGTTATATTTACATACCCAGTAATATTACTAATAAAATTAGTTTTTCACAGGAAAAAAAAAGCTTTTAAATCATGACTGTGTTTAAAGATAGAAAAAGAGTAGTGATAATTTAGTTTTAAATTATTTTTAAGAGTTGTTTCCTATCCTAAATATGGTGTAAATATTTCTAGCATTTATCAAGGTTATTCTCGAGATGCTTCTTCTTTACAAGCTTGGCTATATAAATATTTATCCCTCAAAGTTACCTCATTGACAGATGATAATTTTGATAATAAAGTGTTAGAAGATTTTCAACCTTGGGTAGTTGAATTTTTTGCTCCATGGTGCGTGCACTGTCAGACTTTTGCTCCAGAATTTGAAAAAATTGCAGAGGTATTTATTTTTGTTCCCTAATTTGTTATAATACTTGCATAAAAAATTTGAAAAGATTGCATTTAATTTATTCTTATAGATTATATTAATTTTAACTAATATGTTTGGCAGAATATTGGTAACTTAATAAATGTATTTTTATTTTCTTTAAATAGGTAAGTATGCATAGTAAATAGTATTTCATGTTGACAGGAAAATAATTATTGTTTGCTTGGGTTAAGAATGTATGAGGTATAATTACTATATGTGTGGCATAGTGATAATACATATGCTATAGGAGACCAGGTTAGTTGGCATACATATATTAAAAGGAGACTTGGCGCTGGATTGTTAAAACCAATAAAAATGACGTCAGAAACGCCGAAAAAAGAACAAAATGTGGAAAACATACAACTGTTTCGATAGCCTTAAGTGTACCATCTTCAATGCATAAAGAATTTCTGCATGCACATTTTTTATGCACTGAAGACGGTACGCTTAAGGCTACCGAAACAGCTGTATGCATATTTTGTTCTTTTTCGGCGTTTCGGACGTTGTCATTTTTATTGGTTTTATTTGGCATACAGTTCTATTTCCTGCCACCGTGGAGCTAGAACGCTGTCATCTTACTAGTGTGTAATATATGTATAGATGTACCATCCACCATAACTTTTATCTACTTGGAAACATCATGAAGGAAAAATTTTTGTTGTATTGTTTTTCTGACTGGTGAATAAATTTTTTCATTGCAAATATTTCTTGGTCTTGTGAACTTGTAGATCGAATTAAGACACTGCTAATTGCAGTTTTCAAAAGAGTGATTAATTGTGGTTGTATGCATGTATCATAATCTTTTGTTTCTGCTGTTTTGGAATTCTGAGATAGCTTTCTTAAGTGAGACATACCTGTGTGGCTAATTTGCATAGTTAGGTATGGGGTAAGTTGGCCTAGCTGTAGCCTAACTATGTCATAGCTTGGCCTTACTTAATGATAGTTCAAAAGCTGAAGAACTTCTCCATTGTCGAGCGCTTTTACCCTCGCCCTCTGGTCATAAGATGGTGAGGGTATTCACTAGACATTCAACAGTTTTTATGAACCTAGGAAAAAGATGCTAACGGGTCAGATCAAACATGAAAAATCATGAATCCTTATAATATCAAAGGCTTCCTGATCACCCTGAGTACAAAATAAATTACTTTGTTTTGTTAAAATACCAGGCTTGTCAGTACCTGGAGAAGATTGACAAACCAGTGGCAGTTTATTTGTCTTCATTTGTTCACCATGATGAAAAAGAGAAAAATTAGAGTTGGCCAGATGAAGATACTCAAAGTTAAATTTTACAAACATTGAACCGACCTTTTCAAATAAATGAGTAGACAACTCCTGCATTTATGGTTCATTTCAAACATGAAGCTAATTATATATAAATAACTATAAGTAGATATAATAAACAGAATTAATATATAATGAATTCACTAGTTGTTTTTACATTTAAGAAGAAACTTTTTGTGAAATATTAATAAAATGTTTCAAAAAGAGAGTTTCCCTCAAAAATTTCTGTTTTCTTCGCATATCCCTTTCCGTATTACTGTATGCTAACTTTAAATCCGAGATTAGTTGACGTAGTTGCAAGCTTTTAGGAAAGTGATTTTTTTTATTGTTTCAATGTGTATTTAATTGGTGGGTCATATATTATTTTGTAGTGAAAAAGTTAGCTTTCTCGTGCATTTATCAGAATTTCTTTAAGAATTACACAAAATAAAATAAAATAAATAAATAAAATAAGATAGAAATATCAATAGCCAAAATCTTGCGAACTAGCCCCATCTCCCCTATTAATAATTGATCCTTTTTTATTGTTTATTAATTGTTGTGTATTATAAGAGATAGGCTGTGGCACATACTAGTTTAAAAGTTCTAATTTTTTGAATGAGGTATACACGCACACACACACATATATATATTATATATTAATGGAGCCTGTATCCTTTTTTATTTTATTTTTATTTATTTTTTTATTTATTTTTTCCAGAGTGCTTATAAATATGTCATCCTGTTAGTGAAGAGATTTTCTTTTGTAAATATTCTTTGTAAATATACTTTTTTAAATATTCATTGCCAACAATTGAATTCCAAAAATAAGTTATAGATTATTTATATATCTCAAACTCTTGTTTCTTTCAAAATGACAATGAAAAAAGATATCAGGGCTTTAAATTTAGGGAAAGATAGTGGGATTTGCGTTAAGAATTGAAAAATTCTACATACAAAAGTCTCCTGTACTCAAGAAATTAGATTCCAATGAAATGAACTTTTCATAAAAATCAGCAGTTTTAAAACAGACTCTTTACAAAGGTCAATGATCTTAAAATTGACAATTCAGAAAAATGACAAACTCAAAATGAATCCTTCACAAAAATAAAAACCAAATCAAATTGAACTTTTTTACAAAACGGGATGGGTATTGTCACAAGATAGAAACATGCACTGTGTTTTTGGCTTAATTCAGCTATACAGTTTTCTGAAATCTTGTGATATAGCAGCTTTTTTTCTCAAGTGTATGTTCCTTCTAGTTTTGAGCATTTTCAAATTCCAATCCCAATTTCAAAATATTTTTGCTTCATTTTTTTTTTTTTTTTAATAAAATTGATGGTTTCTGGTGAAACAAAAAAACAAAAAAAAAAAAAACATTTTTTGTTGGCTTACATGTTTAATAAGTAATCATTTGTGTAAGTATTAATTTCAAATTTAATCTCCAATAACTGCTTTAATCAGTTGATTTAATGAAATTATATAACACCTGAGTGCTAAAATTTACTCTAATTTAAAATTATAATTTGAATGTTGTTGGCATTAGCAATATATCTCTTGAATGCTAAATTTTATAACTATTAACAATTCTCAACTTTATTTATATATATATATATATATTATATATATATTATCAATTAGCATAAAAAAAAGTAATGAAATATTCTTAAGTAAAAAGTACACTAATTTGGAGAAAATTAAAAAAATAAGGAATCAAATTGAACTAAGAAAAATTATTATGTGAAAATAAATAATTTAAAAAAACAGCAAATGTTAAAAGTTAATGAAATTTTGAAAGGTTTTTAAAAAATCATTCTAGACATTATTGAGGTCATATTTAGGTTAGACAGAACTATGGACATTTATTTCGGAATTTTATAAACTAAAAATTCATATATTAATAATCATACATTTCAAGCATTTGTTATTTTTAGAATTTTTTTTTAATTTTATTATAATATTGATATATTGTTTTTATCAATTATTTTCAGATACTAATACTTTACATTATATTTGTTTGTATAAATTCAAATTATTACATTTTTACTTGTAGGCATGTTAACAGGTGGTCCATTGTGCTCCATTTAAAAGCAAACAAATAACACTAATAAAATTATACGTAGGTTATAAATGTGCAAATATATTTGGAATTTAAAAGCATCTTACTATTCTAGATCTATTAAATACTTTCAATCATTGGTTTAGCCTTAATTGAAAAAGGAAAAAAAAAGGCATTAAAACTAAAAGAATTACTTTGAGTAGAACTAAATAAAATGGCTATTTTAAGTTTACTCTGTGTGCTTTTTTAGCTTTTTATAACCACTACCATGATGTCTTCAATGAGTCTTCGAGTGATCTAATAGGAGATATTGATAGGTTTAAATACGGGTGGTCCACTGAGCCTAGTGTCCTCTCAATGTATTTTTAAAGAATTCTAAATAGATCCTATAACTCATTAATTGTATTTAGGAATATTGTTATAAAGGAATATGAGACATAATGGGAAAAACAATAACTTGCATAAACAAACTGCTTAGCATTTTGGCTGTCATTTTGATTATCTCATGCCTGAAATTCTGTTTCTGAGATTGTTAACTTAAAGAATACATCAAAGTCAGTTTTGCTACACTATGACTATAGTAGTTCAGCTGTAGAGTCCCACTCCGAACCCGACAAAACAGTTTTCATCAACTTGAATCTGTTTTCATTTTACCAGAACCTGACTGCTTTATATGCAAACCCAACTCATAAACTAAATGAAAATTAATAATTCATGTAAAAATAATGCAAAACCCAACTCATAAACTAAATGAAAATTAATAATTCATGTAAAAATCATGCAAAACTTTTTTTAAGTTATGAAATAAAGTAAATTAACAAAAATTAATAATAATTTTTAACAATTTGTGTGTTCTGTACTTCAAATGTCAAAAATTTGCTTCAAGTTTAGAGTTCATAGTTTAATGCTTATATTCTAAAAAAATATATTTCATGTTTTTTTGTTTACTGCTTTTGCCTGATATGTATATTTTACTATAATATTTTAGGTGGACAAATATTTAATCATGGGTATATATATATATGTTTATGTCAGTCATATAGTTATATCAGACAAATATCTGCTTATTATTTAAAAAAAAAATTTTAACGTGTTCTCAACTTGATCTGATTTGAGTGACCTGCAAGGTTGACTGACCCACAAGAAAGAAAAAAGTAAGTCAACCTGAGAATTTGACCTGTGGGTCAAGTTGTGATTGAGTAAAATCAGGTTACATTCCCGTCAGGCCACGAAAGTTATTAAACTCTATTTTAATATTTTAATTTAGAAGGGTTTTAGTGCTGTGGTTAATTTATTGTTTTTTATATTGTTAAAGTGTTCTTTGATTTTTCTTTTCTCTATTGGTTCCTTTTATATTATATGATTCAGTTCTCTCCCTTTCCTCTGAAACTTGATTTGATAGATACTGGAAGCTTCTTAATGCTCAATATAATCTATCATTTCTGATTCTTTGGTAAATATTTTTATTGGGTTTTATTATTATAAAATCAAATAAAAATATTTACCAAAGAATTTTAAAATAGAAGCAGAGGCAACAGACTTCAGTTCAGTAAGCAGACCTTATGAAAGTTGTTTCACAACTAGAAATGCTATCAAAAACATCTAATTAAGTATTTAAGAAATTATAATATAAATGAGAAACATATGTTAAGATGTCATAGCATTCGGTTAACTATGAAGAAAGACATCTATAAAAGACATATATCTTAATAAAATTAGATTATAACGAAGCACTTTATACATAATTAAATAAATATAATAAACCACATACTTCATGCTTGGTCGTGAATATTTTTGGCTGGGTGCCTAGCTCTTTTCAAACGACATTCATCTGTGCTGGAGGTGGTCCCAGAGTGGTGGTCTTTTATAGTTGCTGTCATAAGTTGCCGCCACATTCTGTCAGGTGCCGCTGTCATTGCACACATCTGGGGTAGTTGCTATTTCGATGGCCTCTCTATACATTGCATAATTGTAATTAGTATAGTTTGCTAGTCTTTTAGTTTTTTCAAAGTTTATTCTAATTTCTTCATTATTAAAAGTTTTGGCTAAAGCTGTATTAATTTTTTCCAGTTTTTATGTTCTTTGATTCTGGTTTTAATTTTTCCTTTTGTTACACTGATATATGAACATGGTTTATTGTCTTGACTATTGAAAGGTATTTGGTATATTCCAGCAGTTTCTAAAGGGGGGGATGGGGATTTATCATTATGTATTAGTTGAAATATATTTGGGTTTGGTTTGATAGGGATACTTACACCAATTTTACTTGCAGCATTTTTAATTTTGTTTGAAGCTCCGCGGTCGTAAGGTATGGAAGATGTGAAATTTGGAGGGTTGTTTTGAAAATCTGGTATATTATCAATGGATTTTAATCTATTTTTTATTAGTTTTTTAATGATTTTGTTAGGGTAACCCGCTTTTTTAGTGAAATCCTTGATTAAATTAAATTTGTTATTTAGATCAATAGGATCATTACATATTAATATAGCACAATTTATGTAGGAACTAATTGCATTAATTTTATAATGGAAAGGGGTTTTAGATTTATAATGGATTATTTCATTGCTATTGGTTGGTTTACGGTATACAGTGGTTTTAATATGATTTTCGGTTTGAGTAATTTTGACATTAAAAAGTTAATTTGTCGGTCTATTTCTTCTTCATAAGTGAATTGGATGTTATCAAGGCTATTTATTTCATTAAGTATTTGTTTAACGTTGTGACTTTTATTGATGACGGCGAAAACATCATCGATGTATCTAAACCAAAAAAATATTTTTTCTTTAGAGTTTTTAAAAATTTCTTTTTCTAGTAGTCTTAACTTGAATTCTGCAACAAAACCCGAAATGGGCAATCCCATTGGGACCCCCTTCTTTTGTTGATATATTCTATTGTTGAACTTAAAATATTTCTCATTTAACAGAAAGTTTGTAGTTGCAGTAAGGGTTTGGGCTATTTTGAAATCTGAGAATTTTTCTTTTATTACTTTATTAACGATCTGGCTAGCTTCTTCAATGTTTATGGGTGGGTAAAGGTTGGTTACATCAAAACTGACAAAATGGTATTCTTTTTTATTTTAGATTTCTCTGAGTTTTTTAATAAAGTCTTCTGTAGATTCTAATATTTGTTGTGAGGGGGGAATAATAATGAAGAAATTAAAATAAACTTGAAAAAACTAAAAAACTAGTGAACTATAATAATTACAATTATGCAATGTATAGAGAGGCCATCGAAATAGTGACTACCCCGGATGTGTGCAATGACAGTGGTGCAATGGCACCTGACTGAATGTGGCGTCAACTTATGACAGCAACTATAAAAGACTACCACTCTAGGAACTCCAGCACAGATGAATGTCATTTGAAAAGAGCTGGGCGCCCAGCCGAAAATATTCATGACCAAGTATGAAGTATGTTTAAGGTTTATATTTATTTAATTATGGCATATATCTTTTTAATGAAAATAAATATTTTAAAACATTATGAAATGTTGATTTGAATTATTTCAGTGGTATTCTATAATTTCTGTATTTAACTGATAAAGAATTTAAGTAATATGCAAAACAAATGTGGGTTTTAATGATTTTTCTTTACCCTATTTCCTAAACAGTTCAATTATCCTCCAATATTAAATATTGGTAAAGAGCCCCCCCCCCCTCCCCATTAGAAAAATAATGGATTATAAGCACTGTATATTTATTATGTCAGTACCTAGAGATCATATCTCTTTTCTAAACTAAAACAAATTTTAATATATTGGTTTTTCCATTGTACTTCAGAAGCATTAAATAAACTTTAATTTCCAATTTTACTTTAATTTCTTTTTTAAATATTCATGAGTCACAAGGTGCTATTAGTTCAAAAAGTTAAAAGAAGCACATTGAGAGAGAGACAGTCTTATAAAAGTGCTAGATGTGCTGAAAAGTATGTTGATCTAAACTGAATAGTTAAATAACTTTAGAAAAAAAAAACAGCCTTGAATTTAATTAAATATTTTTCTTTCAATTAAAAGAACACTGTCTTACAAATTATAAAATGTTGATATAGGCTGGCCTTTAATTTAAATAAATATTATTTTTCTTAAAAATCTCTAATTTTCTACCAAATTTAGTCATTTTTTAATTGTGAACACATAATCGCTATTTACAACCTATTTTTAATTTTTTGGCAAAATCTGTTAAAAATTCACGATAAAAAAAAAAAAAAAACTTGTCTCTACTCTAATCCTGACAGCACAAAATGTTACGGAAATGTAACAATCGTTTAACATTGAAACGTTTTTACTATTACAGAAACATTTCAAAATATTCAGTTTGCTTTCAGGTTGGTTTAAAAAGATGTTGATATGTCTGCAATCATAACAAAAAATTAGATACGTAACAGGAAAGATTCAGCCTCTTAACAGGTAGAACATCAGAGAAGTTAAATATTTCAGAAAGATATACCAGAGGGCATGTCTGAAATTTGTTATGATAAGGAAAGATTATAAGTATTTTGCAATATAACTGAAACATTTTATGCTGTATGGGAATCCAAAAACTTATGTGACATATTATCTAACATGAATTGGAATTTAGGAGATTGCATTGATGTTTTAAAATTTGCAAACTGCTGAAGTGGTCTGAAAAAGAAACAAATTGCATTTTATTTAATAAAATAATAATAACAATAATCAATAATTTTCAACAAGATTTAGAAGTTTTAGACTGTAAACTTTTAATTAAAGTATTTTTAGTCAATTTTTAACTTTTGTCAAAATCTGTTCAAAAATCATAATTAATAAAAGCAACTTTTTTAAATCTGCAAGAAATAATTGTAAATTCCCCAACTATAATTTTCTAATTTCAGTTGGAAGCTTGTCAGTTATAATGTAAAATACTGGAGCAAGTTGCACCTGAAAAATCTCATTTCAGTTTTGAAATATATTTAGAGATTTCCATCAATCATAACAAAAAAAAAAAAAAAAAAAAAAAAAAAAGATTTAATCAGCATTTTAATAATAAAAAAATTGAAGTTGATTATTTCATTTGGGAAATATAGTGCCACAGACGCATAAGTAACGACTTTCAAACTTATAAACACCTTTTTTTTTTTTTTTTGCTCAGGGGTTAAAAAACAATGTGTTTTTTCATTAAATTAAATACCTTTAATGAAGTCAACAAGTGGTTTTACCTCGGGCCCCCGTGCTTAAACCATGCTGTCTAGTCAGTTGATGATCTGTGACACTAACTCTTGCTTCTTGTTTTCTTTATATAAGATGGATCACCAGCCTACATTGTTGTTACTTCCATATGGTTATAGTTTTCTTTAGGGGAATAAATTTATAGTGCTATAAATTTGTTCACCTCAATAGATAAAAATGAAATCAAAGAAATCATTAATAGTAGAATAAAAAATAAATATGGAGAAAAACAAATTTGCAACACATTAATAGCCACCAATAATTTAATTCTTAACAAAAATTATTTTAAATTTTACAATAGATATTATAAACAAAATGACTTATTTCTATTCATAGCAGAGATAAATTTAAGATTGATACACACACAGGCCAGTGAATTAGAAACCTTTAAATTAATATTTTATTGGACCTTCTTTTGCATGTTGGACCTCCTTTTGTATGAATAACAGCCAGTATTCATGTGGACAACAATTCTACAAGCTTCTGGGATGTATTTATGTCTAGAATTTACCATACATTGGCTACACATACTTTAAGATCCTGTAAATTGGATGAAAGAGGAGATTGCTGATGGATACTCCTTTCCAACAGGTCCCAAACATTTTCTATTGGATTAAGATCCAGGCTTTGCGGCATCTAGGGAAACTGTTAGAAGTCAGATTGATGTTCACTGAACCAATCTCGAATGATTCTGCCATAATGTATGGTTGCATTATCGAGCACAAAGTATCCATTAACTTTGGAGTAAAAATATAACACTGAGGGATGCACTTAATCTATCAATACGTTCAGGTGCTGTATGGCTTTTTGATTATTCTCAAGTAACATTAGGGGATCACTTCCATACAAGCAGAACATTCCCCAAAGGTTTGTAACAGGTTTTGCGTATATTTGTCACCAGCGAACATTTGTAGAAACTCTTACAGGTTTTTAATTCATTGGCCAGTGTGTGTAGAAGAAATTAAAACATGGTTTAAATACGTTGATGATATTTTTGTGGTCATCAATGGAATAAAAATAATATTGATAATCTTTTAAATGAAAATAGACCGAAACATCCAATTTACTCTAGAGAAGAAAGAAAATAATAGATTAAAACATCCCATCACAAAATTCAAACTACAGTTTTCTGTAAACCCAATAACAGCAATGAAATAATTAATTCAAAATGCACAATCCCCCTATAATTATAATCTGAACGCAATACAACTATATATTTATCACTCTGTTAACATATCTCCTACAGAAACATTACTAAAAGAATTAAATAAAAGAATTAAAATAGTTCAAAATGCAGGTTATGAAAAAAAAAAAAAAAAAAAAAAAAAAAAAAAATGGCATCAATAGATTATATAAAAATCAAATTAAAAAACTGAACATAATATATAGTGGTCAAAAACCAGAAACGTAATACACTCCGACCCCCTCTGTTTTCTTCTCTAACTCAGCATGTCGCAACATCAGTCATAAATGTGGCTTAGGTTGGACAAATTACAGATGCTCAGACAAATTGCAAAAAACATCTGTAATTTGTCCAGTCCAACCCAAGCTTCGTCGATACCAGATGGCGTGACATGCTGTGTCAGGAGAGAAAACAAAAAAATGCCGATTTTTGAAAGCACACCAGATTAGCTGAAGATGCCATGGGGCATAGGTGTGAAAAGTGTACATAAATGAAGTATAGAGGTAAAATTAAATATTAGGAAATAACTTTATTTTTAAATGAAATATTTAATTAACATACCTATTAAATCCAAATTGAATATATTTGAAAGCATCCAAAATGATAAAGATTCAGTTAACAACCTTGAAGCAGCCAGCATATATAAAATTACTTTTCAAGATGAAAACAACTAAACCAGAAACTATATTGGCACGACAAAACGAAATAGTAACCAAAGAATAAAGGAACGTATGAATGACATAAAATTTGATAAAATCATCGCAGCCTTAACTAAAGTGAATAAAAACTAAAAAATTAATATTGATTTCCAAAATGTTAAAAATCTCACAAACTACAAAAATATAGCTACACATTAAATTGAGAGACAGTAAAAATTTTAGAAACAAGGAGTGCTGTATGAATGTGGAACTGCAAGAAAGCATTGATACAGGCTGGCAATCCCTCTTATATAAAGAAAATAAGAAGCAAGAGTTAGTGCTATGGATCACCGCTGACCTGAGAGCATGGATTAAGCCTGGGGAGCCAAGGCAAAACTATACTGTGTAAAAAGTGAAGGAACAACTTGTTTTACCGTTTCTTCTTTTGTGCTTAATTTTTAAACAAATGAACATATTAACATAAAATTTAAATGGCATATTCATCACCAAATCATTAATCAAATTTTATATAACTTTAACTTAAATAATGATTTTTAAACTGATATTACTTCGAACTTTTTCAAAAGTAAGCTTTGAAAAAAATGAAAAATGTAAACAAATTTTGAAAAAAGTAAAACCAAATGAGAAATAATGTTAAAAAAACATTACATATGGGTGAAGGTATACATACCTCCATATGTTAAATTAAAACCAGTTTTTTCTTAATTCCCCCCCCCCCTTTTTCCATAACTGACTTTTTGAAAAAATATTTTTGTAAATTTACAAACTTTGAGCATCGCCAGAGTAATAAATATGACAATAAATAATTTTAAATGAACATCTCATCCAGTTTTATGCTTGTATGTGTATTTTGTGAAAAAGTTATTCATATTAAAATAAAATATGAAACAGAAAAGTGAATACAGAATGAAAAATTCAGTTTTAATTAAACATATGGATAAATACCTTCACCTACCTCTAAGAAGCATATGTACAGATGGATGACAAAATAATGTGAACACTTTCACTTTTTATGTTTTGTCAAATATCTTAAAAAGTTCTTTAGGAATCATCTTGAAACTTTGGTAGTGTAAAGAACATGTTATACCTCATATTTTTCAGTAAAAATTGTGTCATGAAAAGGAAAAGGGGACAGTAAAAAAATTAAACAAAAATCAAAATTTTTTTGGATCACCCTGTAATAGGTAATGCTTTAAATGCGTTTTGGCTGTAACATGCGATTATGAGGACTTTTCTCATTATATAAAATTTTATGAGGCTACATATATTCATGGAGATATAATGGTTTCTTTAAAAAATTGCAAAAACAATTTCCACTTTTTTAATTATAACATGTATTGTATTAGACTCGGTGCAAATCCATTTTAAGGAAATATGGCATACTACATTAGACACTGCATACAGCAATCAGAATGCAAAAATGTTAAATATCTTACAAAATACATGCACTTTTACTAAATAATTTTTAACTACTCATGCGCAAGCTTTATAAAAATTTCATTTGCATAATTTAATAGCCAAAGATATTGAGCAACTTATATGTAAACCCCAAACAAATATCATGTAAACTCAAAACGTTACGAGAGATAGAATAAACTGAATTTAAGTTTTTCTAAAAAAACGAAAGATGTTAGAGGTTCTATCATTATTTATTTATAATCAGCGAAAACACTGTAATATTATTGGGGCATTGATTGAATGAAAATAAAAATGTGAGTAAAACCCCTTATTGTTTAGCTTTTATTTTAACAGAACTGAAATTCTGTTCATTCTATCTCTCGTAACGTTTTGAATTTACATGATATTTATTTGGGGTTTTTATATAAGTTGCTCAATACCTCTGGCTATTAAATTATGCAAATGAAATTTTTATGAAGCTTGCACAAGCATAGTTAAAAATTATTTAGTAAAAGTGCTTGTATTTCATAAGATATTTAATATTTTTGCATCATGATTGCCATATGCTGTGTCTAATGTAGTATGCCATATTTCCTGAAAATGGCTTTGCACCCTACATGTTATAATTAAGAAAGTGGAAATTGTTTTTGCAATTTTTTAAAGAAACTGTTATAACTCCATGAATATATATGGTAGCCTCATAAAATTTTATACAGATAATGAGAAAAGTTCTCATAATCACATGCTACAGCCAAAACGCATTTAAAGCATTACTTTTTACAGGATCATCCAAAACATTTTGATTTTGTTCATTTTTTACTGGTCTCCTTTTCCTTTTCATGAAACAACTTTTACTGAAAAATATGAGGTATAACATGTTCTTTACACTTACAAAGTTTCAAGATCTAAAGAACTTTTCAAGATGTTTGACAAAATGTAAAATTGTGAAAGTGTTCACATTATTTTGTCAGCCATCTGTACCTTCACCTGTCTAGCGCATCCTTAACACCTTTTCTCATTTAGTTTTCTTTCCTTAAAAAAAAAAAAAAAAAATCATTTTTTCCAAAGCTTACTTTTGAAAAAATTTGAATTAATATATTTTTTATTGTTATTTTTGTTAAAGTTATGTAAAATTCAATTAATGACTTTATAATGAACATGTTATTAAGAGGACTAGAAAGGAGTGTCATATCTTTACAATAAATTCAAACAGATAAATTTTTAACAAGTTTTAATTTTTAATCAGTGATGCAATCACCCTTGTTATGAATAACCTTTTGCCATCTAGTGTGCAAGTTTTCAATGCCAAATCAATAAAATGAAAATCGATTTGTTTTTGAACTAAATATCTGAAGATTGCACTTTGGACTTCTTCAAAATTTCAAATTTTTTGCCACTTAGAAAATGTTGTAGTAATCAGAATAAATGAAAATTCGATGGTGCAATGTTGAACAGTTATGGTGGGTGAGGCAATACGTCCCACCCTAGTTCATTAATTTTTTCCAGGATTTGTCTTGTGCAGTATGATCTGACATTATTGTGTTGCAGAATAACACCTTTTCTTTTGACAATTGTTGGGCACTTTTGAATTAGAGAGTAAAAGTTTGTTTTCACAGTTGGTCTAGGTTTTATCACTTCAAAATGAATGTCCTCTCAAATGCTCCACCAAACACACAGAAGCACCTTTTTGGGGGTGTACACCTGTCTTAACTGTATTTTATTGTGACTATTCGGAGAGAGCCATTGCCTTTTGCATTTTGGGTTATCATAAAGGACCAATTTTTCATCCAATGATGAAGCACTCAGAAAATGCTTCTGTATTGTGCTGTCAAAGCAATAATAAGTTGAATGAGATCAATCGGTTAGCTTTGTTTTCTTCGGTCAGATTATGGGAGACCCAAACACTTGCTCTGTTTACTTTACTAATCTGCTGCAGATGTTCTTGGATGGTCAACTAAGGTTAGTTAAGAGTGTTCAATAGTTCCTGGATTGTTTTATATGGATTTGCTTCCACTTTTGCCCTTAACATATCATTCTCTAAAGTTATTTGTCTTCTAGATACCTATGAGTCAGAAAGATCAAAATTACTGGATTTGAACTTAGAAAACCATATTTAGCATTTATGAATGTTTAATGCACTTAGATAAGCATAGTAAATGTTTTTGGTAGCAACTGTTGCATTACTACTCTTTTGAAACTCAAAAAGCATAAAATGCTGGCTACACTGTTAAAAAAATTCAACTTTGCTGCCAGAAATTCTCTGTAATTTGAGAAAAAAATCATAAATTATGGAAAAATTATGTTGACAATACGTATTTTTCTGTAATTACAGAGAATTTCTGGCAGCAAAGTTGTGTTTTTTTTAACAGTGTATCTACCTCTACTGGTATTTGTCTGGCTATTCCACCATAAATTATTTTTAAAAAATTAAGCTTTAATTATTTACATGTAAACAAATCACTTTAACCTTGAAATATCTTTGGTACACCTTCAAGTACACAATAAGCAGATAAATAACAATTGAATATTGACATGCAAGAAAAAGTATTACTTTCCGGTCCCACTAATATTTAAATTTTATGTTCATATGTTTGCTTGTTTAAAAATAATGCACAAAGAATAAAATGGAAAAACAGCTTGTTCCTTAACTTTTGGACATGAGTGTAGTCACTGACCTTATTGATGGTACTTAATTTAATGATAAAATAGGTCTTAAATAAATAATTCTTTTTTCATGTTTTTAGCTTTAAATAAATGAAGTTGGGCTTTTTCTTCATTTGGATATTTTGGCAATGTACTGTATCCATAATTGTTATTAAAAATTTTAACTTGTATTCTTTTTTCCTTTTCCTATGGCATTTCAAAGGGAAATTTTATGAAAACATGAAAATACCTTGAGTAAGTAAAATTGACAGCTAGTTGTATTTATTTTCCTTTAAAAATAAACATTCTTTGGAGGTTCATTAACATATTGTTTTATGAAAAGAATTGTCTTTCACCAAAATTATCACTGCTTTTATCTGTTTGTACAGAAGTTATCTGTGACACTGTAAATGTATTTAAAATGGCTGTTAATTAGACAAATTATTTTTCTATATTTTAATCAGAATTGTTGATTTTTTATTTTGTAAAACACTTTGAAGGATTAAAGATATAAAAAAAATTAGCTTTACAGCTATATTTTTTAAATTAGCTTTGCTAACTACTCATTGCTGAAAATTGCAAGAGCAGTCAATAAAGTCATGACATAGGATTCTCATTTCTTTCTGAATATAAGGCTACACTTCTGAGAATGTTAAGCTTTAAAATATTTAAAAATCATTACGTCTCGTAGTAATATTAAATTTTAATCACATTAAAAACTGAGACAGATAATATACATTAAAAATATACATTTTAAAATATTAAAAACACAAAAACATAAATTTAAACGTTTCGAGCCTTTTACAGGCTCCTCATCAGTAAATAAGTTACTGATGAGGAGCCTGTAAAAGGCTCGAAACGTTTAAATTTATGTTTTTGTGTTTTTAATATTTTAAAATGTATATTTTTAATGTATATTATCTGTCTCAGTTTTTAATGTGATTAAAATTTAATGTTAAGTTTGTTTCTAAAATATAATTATCAAAATTTTATTTTGATATTGGTTAAAAGTGATTTTCCTAAGTTAAAAACTGTTGGATATGGATTTTTGGGCTGATTTAAAATAATTTTGACTTTATTTTAAACTGTATATTTAAGTCTGCTTTACTGCTTTAACCCTTTCACTACCAATATTTTTTTTCTGAGAAAAAATAGTTATCTGAATATGTCCCATTTAATTGGCATTGAATTTCCTTAACTGACAATTCTACTACCTATTCATGATGGTTACTGGTCTGAAAGATAAATACAGAAAACCTTCAGAAAATAGCTCCATATTATATTTAAAACTCTCCTCAGGACACATATGTCCCAATGGTAGATAAAAGGTTTAAAAAAAAAAGATTACAGCTCCAAAAAATTATAGACTTAAACTAAAAAAAAGGGGGTAGAAAGGTTATGTTTTTATATGTATATAAGTAATACATTAAGCAAATCTTGTATTATAGTTGCAGGTCAATGACTTCACTTTCTATATGAAGAAATTAAATTTTTGTTAGAATAAATTTTGCAGCTCCATTAATATATTTAAAATATATAAGTAATATCTGGGTATCATGTAAATTTGTGGTGTTGAAGTAATGATAGTTTATAAAGAGACTTAAATAATAGTATAATGTCAAAATTGTTTTTAAGCTGATTCAAAATTGTAGAAGTGTTTCTAAACTTAACTTTTTCACTTTTCTCATACAAATAATATATTGTCTAAAAGAGTATTAAATTTCACAATAAGTTCTCTCTTCATTTCAGGGTTGCCAGTACTAATCTATGCTCAAAATAGTTACTTTAGTAGCCTAAACATTAAAAAATAGTAGTCTCAAGCAGAGAATAACAGCTAAAATAATCGCCGACAGTGAAGCTAATTTAAAAATTATCTGTACTGCAAAAAATATAGTTATATTCAGTAAAAAAACAAATTCTATCAAAAATTTATGTGCTGAAGGGTAGGGTTTGGGAGAAATTTTATTTTACATGCACACTTTAGATTTTTTAATCAAATTGTCTATCAGGTTAGATTTTCTTTTGCACAAAATTCTGTTTAACTTCATCTCTTTGATTTGTGGTCCCCTTCTGATTTTCACAATATCTCTGCACTCTCTAGCATTGAACAAATATTTTACCTGGCATATTTTTCTGTAGCATTTTTTCAGACAACTATTTGCTTCTTTTAGTAGTATATCTAGATTGCAGTAGCCTGGTCAGTAAAAGAAGCAAGCTCGTAATCGAAAGATTCCAGATTCGATCTTTGAGCCAGCCAAAGACCATTGTGTACACTAATGGCGACTGGTACAGGTTAAATCTGTCGTGGTCACAAAGTCCTCTAAGTTCCCATCAAAATTATACCTCTGGGAGTACTGGGTCATGGGATTTATTTGGCCCTGATCTAGATCAAAATTCAAGCTGTTTGTTGATTCTACCATGTTTCACCAGTTTCTCAAGCTAAGTCATTCTTCTACCACTTGTGGTGCTCCTCTAAAACAGAAAGTGCGCTTATACAGCTTTAAATCTGGGTAGTTTCACTACCGGAGCTCGGAATTTCCGAATGGCATAAGTAACAACGACAACAGCAGTATATCTACAGACTGGCAAATTTTCTTTCTTTTTTGCTTGATTCTTTGAATTTTCTCTGATCTTCTAAATATAATTTACAATACTTATAAAAGTTATGTACTAATTTCAAAATTTATTTTGTTATAGAAACGTATGCAACATTTTATTACATTTTTATTGAATTCTTTACTTTTAATTTAGCATTTTTAATTCATTTACACATAGACTTACCCATAGTCTGAATTCTTCTAGAAACTGAAAAATCTTACCATTACTATATAATAAGCACAAAACTGCTTAATTAATTTAGATAGGGATGGATGTTTAGGGACACTAAATGCACTCATTTGAAAGAAAATCTCTCTCCAAAAATGGCCAGTCCTAATATATTTGACAGAATCCCCCATTCTTCTTTGACAATAAAAGTATCAGTTCCAAAAAATTAAAAGTTCTTTGTTAATTCACTATTCTACCTCAAATCATTGTTATCAGATATATGACAAGATTATAAATGCTAACAATTCATCAATAATTTCCCATTTTCAGTGAACACTTCACTTGGAAAAGGAATGGTGAACATTAACTTTTACTCATTATTTCTGTTATATTTTAGTAACTCATATGTAGAATGCATACAAATGGCACTACTAAAGCTAAAAATGTATTTTGATGAAATTTTCATACGATACTCAATGCAATAAGATTGACAAATAGCAAAATAGGTACAAGGTTTGCTAATGGATTAAGGCACCACAATCCTAGAGATAAAGGAAGGTATTGATTAAAGTCTGTAATCTCAAACACAAGATTTGACATCACAAATTCCTGTCATAGCCCAGGTTTGGTAGAGATCCATCCAGGTATTTTCATAAAAAAAAAAAAAAAAAAATACAGGATGCATTTCTTATGGAGGGGAAAAAAAAAAAAAAAAGTGAAACTGGTTAACTAATTCATTATGTGTTTCTAACATGGGATGGTTTGCTATTTTTTGCCACTAATTAATAAAATGTGTATTTATTTTTGATTAAGAATAGTTACAACTAACTATATTCAATATTTTCTTGACCGATTGCTGAATTATATGATCGTTTCACTGCTCATCGACAAATTTTACCTTTTTTTCAAAGTCTATATTGCCAAAATTATATGATAGTCTTTCTGCCAATTACTAAAATACGGAACTGTTTTCTTGGTGAATAACTAAATTTACATTTAATCACAGCTAATTCTTTAAATATGTGATTATTTTGCCCCATTGATAACTAAAATAGGTATTTATTTTGCAGCTAATTGATTTGCATTTTATTTCAAAAGTGTTTTTAGAAATTTGTGATCTGCAACATTCCTGGTTTTCTGATATCTTATTCCTAAAATATGCCTTGTTTTTTCTGACTGATAACTGAAATATGCTGTATTCTTATCCAAACTTTAGAATCAGCTGCAGATTTAAAAAATAGCGACAATATATAAAATAGTTGCTATACTGCATTTTTTTTTAATGAAAAAAGTAGCCATAGTTGCCTATCATCAAAAATAGTTGCATTTTAGTATCCCCTGGCAACCCTGCATTTCATTCTGTTAAATGTGTGGAACTTACTGAAGAACAAAAAGACATTTTTTTTTTTCTATTTACTAGATGATTGAAGGAAAAGTCAAGGCTGGAAAAGTTAATTGTAATGAACATCCTAAATTATGTAGAGCAGCTGCTATCCGTGCTTTCCCATCTGTTGCGTTTTACAAAGGAAGAACATTTACTACGCCACAGGTATAATAAATAAATATGTACACATTTTAATTTTTAATAATTTGTTTTTTTAATTGAACTTTTTTTCTTCTTTTTTCTTTTAAAGATCTTATCAGTATTATTAAAAAAAAAAAAAAAAAAAAAGTCATTAGTCAAATTTTAAGGTCAGTTGAATTATTAACAATTATATGTTAAATAATTGAAAGGTTCAATTCAGAAATGAAATTCATCAACCTGGAAATTAATTTTAGATAGAATGGAGTAGACGGCTGATTTTTACCAACTATGTGAAAAATACCAGAGCCGGGAATCGAACCCCGGGACTTCCGCTTAACGTGCGGATGCTCTAACCACTGAGCTACCCTGGCTGATAACCACCCCGGCACTTCTCAGGTCAACTGAGGGCAACAAGTCCTTTTTTGATTGAATGATTTAGTGAGGTCTTTGAACTGGCGCTCGCAGCAGCTTTCGGGTCACGGCGGCGTGCCGGAAAGATGACCGAACTTGATCATTTAGAGGAAGTAAAAGTCGTAACAAAGTTTCCGTTTGTGAACCTGTGGAAGGATCATTACCATCGGGTCTCTCCTCGGGAGACTGACGTCCATGTTGAATCCCGGGTCACGCTACCTCAGGGTGTGGCTCGACTCATTCAAACGCAAATGCGGTCCTACGGGGTGCCTGTTCCCCGCCGCCGCCTCCTCTGCGGCGCGGGGTTGCCTCTCTGGGGTGCCTGGCTCGATGAGGTGGGGGTGCACTTTCCCCTGCCCGCCTCAGACTGCAACCATCCCGCTCCGAGCTTTGGGGTCTCCGTCTCTCCTCCAGGAGTGACAGGATGCGGGACTTTCTATTCGACAACCCCGTAGCTTCTCCCTTCCCTGGGAGAGGCCTTATTCGAACGCAATGGGGAGAGGGAGCAATCCCTCGAACCGAAAAACCAAAAATTACAACTCTGAGCAGTGGATCACTCGGCTCACGGGTCGATGAAGAACGCAGCCAGCTGCGAGACTTGGTGTGAATTGCAGGACACATTGAGCACTGATTTTTCGAACACACATTGCAGCCTCAGGTCCTACCCAGGGCCACGTCTGTCTGAGGGTCGGATATACGCATGCAGAAGGAGCCTGCTCCTACCTGGTCGCACCGGAGTTTCAGTCCTTCTCCGTCCTAAGGCTTGCGTGCTCTGCCGGTCCAGAAGTGTCCCGCAAGGGAATGCTCGCACGGAGAGTTGGCGGTAGATAAAGCCACCCGTTGCAAGACGGCGGTGGAAGATGCAAGACCGGTGGACGCGTACCTTGTACCTGACCAAAAAGCAAGCTAAACTTGTCGACCTCAGAAGCGCAAGTCCCCCCGGCACTTTCGTGGCTGTTTGGAGTTATGCCATGTTAATAATTTGTCACTTGATATAGCTGCTTTAATGCAGACTCGGTGACCTTGCCATTGTAAATTATGTGAGAAGTGCCAGGGTGGTTATCAGCCAGGGTAGCTCAGTGCTTAGAGCATCCGCACGTTAAGCAGAAGTCCCGGGGTTCGATTCCCGGCTCTGGTATTTTTCACATAGTTGGTAAAAATCAGCCTTCTACTCCATTCTATCTAAAATTAATTGAAAGATTATTAAGAACAGTTCCCAAGAAAAGATCTGTGCCAACCAAGCATTAGTTTTAACAGAATTTAAAATCTAATGCTTATTTGTTAAATGTATAATGACTTTAAATATTATATAACCAAAAATGTTTGTAATACTTTAATTTTGAAATTAATAATTGCACCTATTGACTATGTTTTTCTTACAAACACTGATTAAAAAAAAAAAAAAAAACTGATTTGGACTGCATGGATACCCCTTGTATCTGGGACAGTCGATGATGGGGCGCGCAAGCGTGCCACCTGTCTTACAAAAACTGATTACTCATACGAAGATGCTATGGGAACTAAAGCATCTTATGAATCTAATTAATATATGAAGAGTTGTTTTTGAACAATTAAGTATCCAATATATATTAGATGGGAAGTACAAAATCAAGTAAAGGAAATATATTTTACAGTACTTGGCTTCCAATTTTTAATTTTATTGATTGAATATTATATGGATTGCATACATAACATTGAAAAAAAATTTGTAAATCAAGGAAGTAAAAAAAGTCAAACTCCTGTCATATGTGCCAACTTTTTTGTTTTTGGTGAAAGTTTTTGAATTTTTAAGTTAATCTTCCAGCTTCCAATTTTTAATTTATTTCTTCTGTATTTATAAAACTTGGAAATGTCATTCATTAATAAAAAGAAACCCCATTAAAGATCAGCAATCAAACGATTCACAAAAGCTTTCCAATTCCCAATGTTTCTCCATCCACAACATAAATGTCAGTATTAACTTTAAACTTGTTTTATTATATTCTAAAACTTATATATATATATATATATATATATATATATATATATAAATAAAATAATTGTTTAATATATCTCACTCATGTATTTTTTTTTTTTTATCCCTCCCCCCCTTTTCATATCTCCAACTAATGTTCGGCAATTAATACTGTGCAGAAGCCATTTGTTTCCTAATCTTTCTACATGCACAACATAAATGTTACTTTAATAAAATTAAACATAATTTATACGTCTCATTAATATATTAAAACCAATGTAACTTTTAAAATGAGATAAAAAATACACAAATTTAAAACTTTAAAATACATTTTAATTAAAAACATTAAAAAACAAGACAGACATTTCGGCTAGAACACTAGCCCTCCTCAGTGTCAAACATACAAGCACAAACAACATTTACAAAATTCATAATACATCACAGCAAGATTAAATATTCAGGAGGAATAGCTTTAGCCTCGTTCAAGGCAGAATGTTGCATTTTGGTAAAAGCGCCCTCTAGAAAAATACGGGATTCATAGATATTTATATTATATATCTATGAATCCCGTATTTTTCTAGAGGGTGCTTTTACCAAAATGCAACATTCTGCCTTGAACGAGGCTAAAGCTATTCCTCCTGAATATTTAATCTTGCTGTGATGTATTATGAATTTTGTAAATGTTGTTTGTGCTTGTATGTTTGACACTGAGGAGGGCTAGTGTTCTAGCCGAAACGTCTGTCTTGTTTTTTAATGTTTTTAATTAAAATGTATTTTAAAGTTTTAAATTTATGTATTTTTTATCTCATTTTAAAAGTTACATTGGTTATAAATGTTACTATTCATTTTCAACTTGCTTTATTAGATCTAAAAACATATAAAGAAGTAGAATTGTTTAATATTTCTTATGTAATTATTTTTACCCCCCCCCCCTCCTCCCCATCCCTATCTCCAATGATTAAATGTCCTCTGATGCTCAAATTTTCTCATCTACAACAAAAAGATCTATGTTTATAATAAACTTGTTTTAATAAATTCTAAAACCAATACAGTGATAGAACTGCTCAGTATTTCTCACATATGTAATTATTTTTAGATTTTATTATTGAATTTGTTGAATCTGTTTGTTTTTCTTCAATAAGTTTAAAATACATATTATATCACCAAACATAGTTCTTTTGCAAGACACATAATATCAGTAGCTGAAAATATAAGATAGGAAATGTACAATGTGGATTTCCAATACATTAGAGTGATTTTTTTTTTTCTTATTGTATTACAAAACTACCAAGGATATTTTTAAGGACTTTATTATAGTTTTATTAACATTTAAATTTGCTATAAAGTATTAGATATTTTGTAAATTTATCTTAAAATAGTTTTAAAATATAATTTTTAACAATTATATAAAAACATAACCTTACTTTATTGCTCCATTACTTTCACGAGAAGCCGCTTTTGGTCCTGGGGCCCCAGATGTCCTCGGTCGGGACTTCAGTGGAATGTGGCTGCATCTCAGAGAGCTCATCTTCGCCTGTAATCAGGTGGCGCCATTGTGCGTCAATTCCAGTTTTTTGATTCGTGGTCATTAACACAGTTCCAGTTATGAATAATTTCAACAGTCTCTCGGAAGAGAGCATAAGTAGGGTTATTGTAGTTCACAATTTTTATTATGTCATCAAATTGAACATCAATATTATTTTCCTGATATGTTTTTGCTAGATCAGTGGTATTTTTGGCATATCTGATATCGTTATGGTGTTCTTTTATTCTTGTTTTAATTTTTCTTTTTGTTACACCTATGTAGCAGCCTGTTTTGTTATTTTGGTACTTAAGGGGAATCTTATAAATTCCAGCAGTCTCTAAGGGGGGGGGGGGGGATATTATCTTTATCGCTTCTTATAATTTGAAAAATATTTGGGTTCGTTTTTATCGGTATATTAACATTCAAATTCTTAGCTGCGTTTTTTATTTTGCTGGTGGTACCTTGATTGAACAAGTGAATTTCATTGGTAATTTTTGGTGGTTTTGTATATTATCTAACTGTCGAATTCTCTTTCTAAACAAATTTTCAACTAAATTTTTAGGATAATCGGCTTCTATTATTAGCTTTTTTATATATTTTAGTTCCTTATTCAGATCGGATTTTTCAGAACAAATTAAGATTGCATGGTTAATGTAGCTACGAATGGCATTAATTTTGTAACGGTAGGGGGTTTTACTTCGGTTATTTATTATTTCATTGCTGGCAGTAGGTTTTCTGTAAACGGTGGTCTTAATATGGCTATTTTCATGTTTTATTTTTACATCCAGATAATTAATTTCATTATTGGTTTCACATTCTAAAGTAAATTTTATATTGTTATCCAATTGATTAAGTTCTTTAAGTATTTCTTTAGTATTTTTTTTTTTAACAATAGCAAAAATGTCATTAACATACCTGACCCAAAAGGAAATTTTATTTTTCATAAGGTTAAAGATGTTTTTTTCTAAAAGTCTTAGTTTAAATTCCGCGATAATTCCCGATATGGGCAATCCCATTGGGACCCCTATATTTTGTTTAAAAAATCGGTTATTAAATCTAAAAGAACTTTCGCATAAAATTAAATTGCTGGTGGCTATTAAAGTATTAGCTATTTCGGTTTCATAATTTTCTTTTATTGCATGATTAATTATATCAGAAATTTCATCAATGTCTATGGATGGATATAAATTAACGACATCAAAACTATCATTCTCTTTAATTTTAGGTTCGCTTAAGTGTTTAACAAAGTCTTCTGTTGAGTTTGAGTTATTGTCTGAGGGTGGTAATAAATTGCAATAAGTTTCTGTCATATATTTTTCAAGGGGGTATGTGGGTCCTTCTCTTTTATTAACTATTCAGCGAAATTTAGGTGGGTTTTTGTGATCTTTAAAGCATCCAAAAAGTTAGGTGCAAAATTATTGATAGAGGGGGGGGGGACGATTATTGGGCCATTTACCATGTTTAATTAGTTGATTAACTTTATCTATTAATTTTTTATTGGGGTCATTTTTAACTTTATTTCCTCTATAGTTTCTTTTATTTTATTTACGTAATCGGTCTGGTTTAAAATGATATTTTTCAGGTTTTATACATGAGGGTACAGGTAATTTAATCATTCTTTTTTATTTGTTTTAAGGCTTTTGTGTTTGCGCGATTAATATTTTTATTATTGATACTTTTAGTCAATTCTTTGTGAGCAATACTACGAATAATGTTTTTGTGTAGGAATTTTATTGATTGCGGTTTCAATTTTTGTGATACTATCGTTAATGTTAATTGGTTGTTCAAGTATAAATTTTGGACCAAGTTTCAACAAAGCATCTTCGTGGCTGTTAATATTATAATTTGAAAGATTTAGATTTGTCTGCTCTTTAATTGGCTTGACTTTTAAATTTCTTTTATTTAACCAGTACTTTAATTTTTTGTTATGTTTCTTAATTATAATATTTCTTTCTACAATTTTGAAAGTTTCAGTTTTATTTTTCATACTATTATATTCAGTTTCATCACAAGTATTTTTAATGTAGTTGTCAGTTTCGTTTATTACCTTTAGAATTTTATATAGTTCCGATTTTTTATGTTGTAATGCTTTAGAAAGTACCCTTTTTTCAAAAGTTCTTACTTTGTTTGCAAACAGTTTCATAAGTGTCTTATTGTTAATTCTGAAAGCTTTAGGTGTGATTCTAAATTGTCTACAATCCTGTAAAAAGTTAATGCTTTCATCTGTTTTAACTTTCTTTTTATTAAGCTTTTTTAATTTAGAAAACACAGTATTTTTATCGATTTTACCTACTTGAGGGTACTTTCAATAACAGCAAATTTAACTTTAAAGACCAGTTATAAGAACTTCAATTACTGAAACATTAAACATATATGAAAAAAACATTCACTAAACGGATGTGAAAATTTATTTTTATTTATTTTTTTATGGAAAATTATATTTTAAAAAACTGCCATTTTCGTAAATATAAAGTCATCCATTAAACGGAGGCAAAAATTTTTATAAAGTAGCCATCCACTAAACGGAGGTACAAATATTTATAAATTTGAGTAAGTATGAAAACACCATCCACTAAACAGAGGTGGGAAAACAATCATGCATAAAGCGTGATTAAACGTTAAAAAAGTAAACAAACAAAATAACTCACCACTAAACGGTAAAAACTTCATTTGAAAACAGTATTGCAAAAAATGTATTTAAATTTAAACATAGTTACTATTACATATGAAATGTGACCATGAATCACCAGCAAAAAAAGGCAAATTCTCCACTTCAAAACATTAAAAGTCCAGGTATTTGACACAAACATAACTTTAAATGGCCCCAGGACGAAAAGCAGCTTCTCGTGAAAGTAATGGAGCAATAAAGTAAAGTTATGTTTTTATATAATTGTTAAGTAATGCTCCGTTTTTAAATAATTTAAAGTTATAATTTTTAAATTTTCTTATTTCAGAGTAGAAATCTTCCTTTTTTTCTTCCTATTTTCAATTAGAAATCTTCCTATTTTTAAAGCTGCAAAATTGGCAGCTATGCCCCATAATTAAAAGTGGAAAGCAAATTTATACTTTTTTATGGGAGAGAGAGAAAAAAAAAGAGAGACAAAATAGTGTTTGTGTATATATTTTAATATTATATTGTTTAATGTAATGTCTTTATGTCCATGCGTAATCAGTAATATATTTGCATCTCTCTTTTTTTTTTTTTTTTTTTTTTTTAAGCCATAGGTTACTGAGATGTAAATAGTCACTTCTCAATTGTCTTTTCAAAATTAATTACCAGCTAATAATGTTTTCCATTTCCATGCATGTTGTAGCAATAGTACAAGAAGACTGCTAAGTTATGATTGAAAGAAAGAAATCTGTTACATAGTAGCTGTTCTTCTGCATCATTCTAATATAATAATTCATCAGAAAATTGTTAAACTTGAAAAGAGCTCTGTGAGGCTGATATATATATAAATTGAATCAACATAGTCTTTGAAATCATCTTGCATATAAAGTTTGATGCACCTATACACTATAGAAATTGAGATATAAATTTTCTGTAAAAAGGGATTGTGGCAGGCATAACATTGCCATTTAAATATATTCTCAAAAGCAGTCAGCAGTAGTCTCATTTTCTATCTCTTTCTCTTTTTTAACTTCATTTCATACTTGTAATTGCATGTTTTTCCCTATACTTTTCTTTGTATTTTTTAGCATATTTTCCCACATATAATTCTTTTCCCCCATGTAATCAATAAAGCCAACCTCAAAAAAAAAAAAAAAAAAAAAAGGGGGGGGGGGGTTAAGCATGTTATATACATACATACGTACACACACACACACATATATGTGTGTGCGTGTGTTTATCTTACTGAAAATTAAACTTTATAATATTTGAAAGAAAGAAAAATAGTTATTGCAGAATGTTTCTAAACAGAATTTTGTCATTTATAAAATAAGTATTAGGTCATTTATATTTATAAAATAAAAACTGGCCATTATTGATGACTATATTTGATGAATTATAGCATGAATAACTGTATTCTTATATATTTTCACTCAAAAGTATAGAATATATTCATTTTTATAGTAATAAATATTGTGTAAGTAATATTTTTGTTACCTTTCTGTTTATTGAGATTATGATAAAACTGCTTCTAAAAATTTTATTGTTTTATTTTTCTAGAGTCCAGTTCCAGAAGTTATTCAACCATTTTCATTTGATAATGTGATTGCATTCCTTGAAAATAAATTTAATTTCAAATTTACGGTATATATTTTTATTGTTATTTATTTATTTATTTATTTATTATTTTCCTTCATGAAGACAGTAGTTTAGCTTATCATTTTGTCATATTTGTCAATCAGGTATGCTGGTTTCCTGCCAAAAGGCAGAGTTCTACTTTTTATAAATTTTTTCTCTCTTCCTCCTCTCAAATTAACAATCAATGATCAGACAGATTGTCGAAACCATAAAATTTCTAATATTTCTCCATCCACAACATAAATAACTATTCATGTTAAACTTGCTTCATCAGATTGCAGAACTTTTAAAGAGGTAGAATTGCTCAATATCTCTCATTATACATAGTTCTGTCTCTCCACCCCCCCTCCCCCTAAAACTAACAATTGACTATTAAAACACCTATTGAAGCCCTGCAATTCTCAATCTTTCTTTATCCATAACACAAGTGTCAGTGTTCATGATACACTTTTTTTATTAGATTCGAGAACTTTTAAAAACAATGTTCACAGTGGAAAAAAAATATTGAATGGGATTTTCCCTATAGAGTTCTAACAACCATGTGACTTTCTTCTTAGCAACCGTACTTTGCTGAAGGACAACGCTAATTTTTCCATGCCTTTGGAAGCGTAGTAGTCGAATTTTTTTATGCTTTTGCAAATACATTTACAACACTGTGTTACAATAAATTTTAACACTATTCCGCATTGATAAAATGGGTCAGTGAGGTCAACTGTCCCTCAGCAAACATGCTCGTGACGTCATCTGTTAGAACTCTATTAACTGAACTTCATCTAGACAATTTTTTTTTCCCTAACAAATAATGAAAGAAGCAATTTTTTCTCTGCCTATAGACAAAATTTATGCTTTTTTTCAAAGCTGATTTTATAAATGTGTGATCACTTTGTCATAAATCTGACATTTCTGCTTTATTTTATATTGCATTGCTGAAAAATACAATTCGTTTACAGTTTATTTCCAAAATACAGGTTTCTTTTATTTATTTAACTTGTTAACACATTCAATATCAACTTTAAGCATAGTTTTCTTTTTAAAAATAACAACATTTCAATATATTTTTTGCTAATATCTTTTATGTGAAGTATTTTTCTATGTAAATTATTATTATTATTATTTTTCTTAATTAAATTTTTGCAGTTTTCCCTTAAAATATTTGTTTGATTTAAATAAAAAAAATAAAATAAAATAAAAATGTCTAAAATAAATTTAATAGTGAAGCTTGCGAATTATTTAAAAATAATTTATTTTAAAAATAATAATAATAAACAGAGTTCAAATATTAACCAGGACTATTAACTTAAGTTTGTTTGTTTTGATAAAAACAAGTAAAACTTTTTGTATTATATCATATCTTGTACCATGGGATACAGTTGTACAAAATTAAAAACTCATCATATGTTCTTGGTCATATTCATATTCAATTTAATCTCTAATTGATTTCAGTAAGAAATTTACAGATTCATACTTCTCATGCTAGTTTATATTTTTGCAATTTAAGAATCATTTCTTAGTCGCTGATGATAAATGTTCAAATTTTTAAAATGAATTTGCTCAATAAATGTTACATATAATTTTATTTTAAACCGTCTAAGCACATGAAGGGGAAAATTGTAATGTTTTTACTATAAGTTCTTTACAATGTACTAAAATAATGGAGTTTTTACTATGCCTTTAAATATAAACCTCATGACTATTATGGGTGAATCTCCAGAAACCTAACGATATTATGTCCGAGCAAAATATTACTAGAATGGCTAGACATAGATTTTTTTTTTTTTTTTTTTTTAGGACACAATTTTTTCAGTGTATTCTGATGCATATAAAACAGATTACTCATTTACTATTTAATACAAAAAACTTAAAATGACTGAAATGTCACACTCCTGACCTGTCCAAATCTTCTTCTCAAACTTTATTTATTTAAAAATTTTGTATCAACAATTCACAAATTAAATTCATAGCAGTAAACTATATCAATACAAAAAACCCATAATGGGTTAAAAGTTTGTGATGCAGCACTGTACTTTATGGCTATAAGAATTAGAAATACGGGTCTTAAAAATAATGATATCAAATTTTCAGTGACGCTTTGATATTAATTAAATTATACATAGATTTTCTTATTTGAATTTGCTTTTTCCTTTTATTTATATTTACAGTGTAAACGTTATTTTCAACATAAAATAATATATAGCATTTACTCATTGATACCTTTCCATTCACATCTCTTATACTATGAAAGCATGTGTTTTAAAAGAAATTATATGAAATTCCAGTAACGCAGTGGTGTTACATTAAGTGATTTGTTTTTAAATTTCTCTGCAATTATTTTGTTTTGCATATTAAAGTATATGTGCACATTGAAATATTGCTTTTAATTTTCAAATACGCTGTCAAATATATCACTTTCATTAAGCTTATATTATGTACTGAAATATATTTATTTCAATGAATTATTCTATCTTTTGCGTCACGCCATCCAAAACTGAAAAAAATTTCACAGTTTTTTTCTTTGAATCACGATATCTATTTGCATGCATTTTCAATTTATTTGGATGAAATGACACAAAGTAAACATTTCCATATATTTTACTTACAGTTTTGGATGGCGTGACGCAAAAGATAGAATAATTCATTGAAATAAATATATTTCAGTACATAATATAAGCTTAATGAAAGTGATATATTTGACTGCGTATTTGAAAATTAAAAGCAATATTTCAATGTGCACATATACTTTAATAGGCAAAACAAAATAATTGTAGAGAAATTTAAAAACAAATCACTTAATGTAACACCACTGCGTTACTGGAATTTCATATAATTTCTTTTAAAACACATGCTTTCATAGTATAAGAGATGTGAATGGAAAGGTATCAATGAGTAAGTGCTATATATTATTTTATGTTGAAAATAACGTTTACACTGTAAATATAAATAAAAGGAAAAAGCAAATTCAAATAAGAAAATCTATGTATAATTTAGTTAATATCAAAGCGTCACTGAAAATTTGATATCATTATTTTTAAGACCCGTATTTCTAATTCTTATAGCCATAAAGTACAGTGCTGCGTCACAAACTTTTAACCCGTTAAGGATTTTTTGTATTGATATCATTACTTTTTAGGGGTTACTGATCAAAACGTAAAATTAAAGGAGCATGGTAATGAGTTATAACACTGTATTAAAAGTGTTGTTTTATAGGTCATACTCGAACAAAATAACAAACTAAATAAAATTTCAAAATTTTATAAAAAGTGATAAAAAAGATGGACACATGCAACATTACAAAGGCATAATATAGTACATTTTAAAAATGACAAAAATTTCTTATTTATATTTATTTCTTATTATAATTTTTTAGGTATAGATTTGATTTAAAAGAGAAAAATAAATAATAATAGAAAAATCTTTAAAAAGTGAAAATTTTATACTGGTAAATATTTAAGTAGTATAGTTTGTTATGAATTTAATTAAAAAAAAATCTTAATCTATTCAAAATTTTATTATAGCTTAACATTTTGTAATTTATATATTATATATACTAGAAACTTAATGAGCAAATTAATTATTTTCAAATTCTGTTTTAAGAATTTTTTCAATCCGTAGTTTAAGTGATTTATCACCTAATTTTGAAAAAATTACAAATATTTGCATATGATTATCATATTATTTGTCATTTTTATGAAAATAAAGGGAAAATTTTTTGTTGTTGCAATCACCTTTTAAAATAGAACCAATTTTGAAAGTTAACAACGTATCAGCATGAAAACAATGTAAATACAAAGAATATTTTTGATAAACAAATGTCATAAAATACAAGTACCTAAATAAATAACTCATTTAATATATATATTAAAAAAAGAAAAATATTTTTTATATATTTTTTGTGTTTATTTTTGACGCTTTCCGATAGATGGAGCCAAAACGATTATTTGATATTCAGTATTTCAGATGGAAGAGAAGAAATTCGTCCGCGAAACTGCCACATCACGGTATTTTCGGAGTAAAAAATAGTTCGATTTTTAAACTGAGTTATAAAAAAAACAAGAGTTTTCCTAGGGAAAAGGGAGATGTCAGGCACATCAGATAAAAGCGATTAATATCATATATAAATTAAACTAAATTCGCTCGAGCCATATTCGAGAAAAAATTCTTACACATATAGTCCGTCCATTTATAACTTAAATGAGCCAATTCATATCTCGAAATATATTCCACTCAGAAATGTAGCGATTTCAGGGTAGGATCAGACAGAAGGTGAAAGTCTATTTTGAAAATATCAGAACATAACCTCCCATATTTCCTGAGATATTAAGTGTCAGCTTTCAGCGGTTTCTTTGATCTTAAAATTCCTGTATATATAAGTGTCGCAGTTTTCGTTCGTTTTTCCGTTTCCGCTGAGTGTTGTGGAGTTCGTTTGTTTTTGCGCTTGCGTCACTAGAAAAACTGCCGTTTTTCATGATATACTTAAAGTTGTACAATATAATATTTTTTCGAATCCATTTAATCATTTAACTTATCAAAGTATATCATTTTATATTTTGTCCTGAGGTTTTCAAATCACTCTTCTGACTTAAAGAATTTTTCGATAATTTTAGAGAAAAAAAAAAAAAAGGAATTTTTAGCTTGGTACATAACAATACTATTTATTTCCACCATTTTGTTGGATTCTTAGAATGATTTAATGGTCTGAATCATCGAGTATTCTTATAGTTTTGAAGTTTTAAACTGAGGTATGTAACATTTTAGGTTGTTACTCTGCTTTTTTTTTTTACAACATTTCTACTATACATAATTTTCATTTTTCAAAAATAATACCTTTTGTTATTGTAATTAAATAATTATAGTAATAGACAAACCTTCATAAACTCAAATCTAGCTCTAAGCCTGAGTAGTAGGCCTAATATAAAAAAAATGTCACTCTCCTGGCACAGTTAGTATGTTAATAGTGAAGCATATTAACTTAGTTAAGCATGACCATGTACTTAGTATAGTTAAAGTGAGTTCCCTTTATTTTTCCCTTGTTAAGTGTCTTATAAAGAGTAAGGTTTTTTTTTTTTTTTTTAAAGAGTTTTTAAAGCATTTTTGTTTTTAAAGAATTTGTGATTAAAAAATGTTAAATTTTTGGAGAATCACACTTATATATGGTGTACAAGCTTAAAATCTATAATTATGCACATTTTAAATGTATATTTATTAGATGGCAAACAATCATAAAAGCACATTCACGACTGTTATAGGGTTAATAATCTTTTAAAGGGTAGAAGTTAATTTTTTTTTAATTTGCATTTTTCATATACAGGCTCATGTTAATAATATTTTCTATTTGTTTAAATATGCACCCCAATTGTAAAGTGGATTGCATTAAAAGTAGCTGCATATCATTAGAAAACATTTTGTAACTGGAACTATAATGCAAAAGTAACTAGTTTAAAAAATAGTCCTCTGATCAGACATATTGAAAGACCAACTTTAGATAATAAAATTATTTATGAATAAATTTTATATTTACATTATTATTTCAAGTAATAAAATTTGGTATGTTTCAGCACTAAACAGTTCATTTTTTTCCCCTTCGAATAATCTGTAACATTTCCTAATTCTGTAGTAATGTTAGTAAGGCTAAATTTTAATACTATTAGGGACATAATAATGCAAAATAGTTTTTGCCTGGACAACAGTATAGTATTAATATTTTAATATGTTTATTTTTCTCAATTAACTGCTTTTTTATTTATTCTAGAAATCACCCCTTCGGGATGAACTGTGATACCTTCACATACATACCTTCCTTAAAGGAACCAAAGGACTTATAGTTCTTCATATATTTTTAATATCTTTGACATGTGATATATTTTGTTATAAGTCATTTTTATGTAACTGAACTAATAAATGTTGTTTTAAAAAATGTTTTGAATATCATTTACTAAATACAATTTTGACCTATTAAATCATTCATGAAAGAATTATAAAATCTTCAATCTAAATCTTCATAATTTAGTATGAAGAAACAGCACATAAATATTTTAATCCTCATAATAATCAAAAACTATGCATGAATGTAAAATTTAATAAAAAAAATACAAACATCTTTGTTCTTTTTTTTTTTTTTTTTTTTGGTGGTGGTGGGAGATTCCAGAAATATTTAAAAGGAAAAAAATCCATTAATCACAAAAACTAGTGATGGAGTGATAAATTTTTAGATATAAACAAAACTACAAACTTTTTTTTCCTCTTTAACCCTTTCACTAAGAGATGGTATGTATAAGAGGATATCCTAGAACAAATTCCACATTTGTATGGCAATAAGAAATTTACTCAAGAACAAAAGTACGACTTTTTGTAGTCATGTAATGGACCATTTGTTTAAAAATTTTTACATAATGATAGATGGCATTCTATGTTTGTTAGAAACATATGTAAATGTTAGGGATACTGATCTATGAATTAAAATTAAAATCAACCTGTAACATATGTAAACAAACAGCACAGTAAATTTTGCTTTCTGTTTGATTCTGCAGTATGGATGAAAGAAATATATTGCTTTCTTTTGGCATTTTTACCAAAAGATCTTTGAAATGGGTTTAACTAATTAAAAAGTTTTAGTATGGTTTTGAGTTTAGTTGTTGTAGGATTTTGGATAGTTTATTATAGATATAAGTTCATTTTTGTGCATACTGATATACCTAGGGAAATTGTCTTATTTAACCTTCTGGCTGCCTTTGAAAAGAACAAAATTGTAATGTTTTCACAACATTTTTTTAAAGTCTTCTAAATGCTGTTGAACCTCATTAACATGAACACTGTTAACGTGAATTACTTTTAACATGAACTGTGTCCACAGTCCCATTCAAAAGGAAGATTAGTTTCTGAGGTACTGATAGCATAAACTACTGATAACATGAACACATTTTTTATCCCCCTTGAGATTCATGTTAACGAGGTTCGACTGTATTCTTTATTTCAACTTGAGATTAAAAATGTAACAGTGCACATGATTAATATTCTTTTGAGTACCATTTAAGACTTTCAAACTTGAAAAACAAGCTAAAATTTCTCAACTATATAATTTCAAATTATAAGTGTATTGTAGAAAAAAGAATAGCTCAATAACTGTATATATCTGTCAGCGGAGGTCATTTGGTTAACCATAGCTGCCAATATTTTAATTTATTCTGGAGTACTTTTAGACCCGCCTTTATTTCGTACCACTTATTTTTTAAAAGTATTTTTTTCTTATTTTATGGAAGTTATATGTTTGAGAAAATTTTTCAATAAATAAAGTGGTGCGAAATAAAGGCGGGGCTAAAAGTACTCTGGAATAAATTAAAATATTGGCAGCTGTGGGTTAACAGATGTATGGGAAGTAAATGTGATAAAAGAATCACTGTATGTACACAAGTAGTAAGAGGAAAAGAGAAATAAAGAAATTGCTAACAAATATAAAGAATACAATGTAAGTTTCTGTATCAGTTTTTACTTGAGAATAGATCATGAGCAATTATTCCAGTTTACTGTAGGTTCATTTGTATATATACACACACACTGTAAAATACTGTTTATATATCCCTCATTTATACATTTTTTACATTTATACAAAGGGCATTCCATAAAAACTGAGAGTAAAATCATAAAAAATCAAGAAATATATTTACAGCAAAAAATACATCATTCTTTTTCAAAATACCTTCCGTCAGATGATATGCAACGGTCCCATCGTTCAACCCACTTTTCAAAACAAGTAGAGAAGCCCTTTTCTGGAAGCTCCTTCAAAGAACCCTCCACTGCTGAAATAACTTCAGAATCTGCATTAAATTTTCTGCCACAGAGCTTCTCCTTCAACGTCGGAAACAGCCAGAAATCGCATGGTGCGAGATCTGGACTGTAAGGGGGATGTGGCATCATTTTAATATTGCATTTACTAAGATATTGCTGAACAGAAGTAGCGACATGCGTGCAAGCATTATCGTGATGTAATGTCCAATTCCCTACCAGTTCATGAGGCTTTCTCGATATGTGTTGTCCCAAAATTTTCAAAACTGAAACATAATATTCACCGTTCACAGTAGTTTTTGGCGGCACTGCATGCTGATAGATTACACCTTTATGATCAAAGAAAATAATCATCATGACCTTTCCAGCAGATTTGGTTTGTCGGATTTTTTTCAGAGGCAGAGAATCAGTATGTTTCCATACACTTGTTGTGGACTTGGTAAGGAGATCATAATGATGCAACCCAAGTTTCATCACCTGTTATTACAGTCTTTAGGAGATTTGGATCATTTTGAAGCATCTGTTTCCATTCACAACATTGGTGAATTCTTATTTTCATTTGTTCTTTAGTAAGGTGAGGAGGGACCCATCTGGAACAAACATAGTGAAGCTGTAAATTGTTGCGTAGAATGCGAAATATCGACGTTTTTGAAATGTTTGTTGATCTCCTCACATGTCATTCGCCGATTTTCTTGAAGGATATTACCCACACAGTGTTAACATTTCGATCATTCACAACACTTTTTGGTCGCCCAGGCCTAGGAGCCAGTTCTGCAGACAAACGGCCTTTCGTGAAATCACCATGCCATCTAAAAATCGTAGACTCACCAAAACATTTGTCTTTGTAAGCTTCTTTTATTAACTTAACTGTTTCTGGAGCTGTTTTGCCCAAACGGTAGCAAAATTTTATGGCACAACGCATTTCGTTTTTTAATTCTGAATCACTCATCTCCATTTCTGTAGGGCAGATAAAACAGTTCTTTAAACAAGCACGGAAATAGGAAAATAAAATCGTCTGCTTCGTTTAGAACTTTGTATAAACGTACAGTTAACAGTTTGAAAAAATCGCCTGCACTTCTATTTTTTAGTTTCGTGGTGCTGCCACTACGTAAAAAAATAACTCTCAGTTTTTATGGAATGCCCTTTGTATGTCTTTTTTTTGTGTGTGAAGTTCTGATTCATTATTATTCATTTTAATGCAAAATTT
Source organism: Salticus scenicus (assembly GCA_963930645.1). Taxonomy (NCBI): domain Eukaryota; kingdom Metazoa; phylum Arthropoda; class Arachnida; order Araneae; family Salticidae; genus Salticus; species Salticus scenicus. The sequence goes on along the minus strand of OZ005651.1, from coordinate 160,379,704 downwards.
TTTTGTTTATATGCTGCTCAATATTGGTTATACTTCTTTTCCATTTTTGTAAGTTTCACAAAATTTCTCTCTCAGCTGGTCATTATTTTCCCATTTTAAATAAGACTTTTTCTAGAACACATCTCAAACAGAGGAACACAGGAAGGATGGAAGAATCTGTTTTGAAAGAATTAATCTGATCAAAGAATCAATTCAATTCATAGTGCAATTTTTAATACTCATAGATATTTGGCAAATCTCCCCAGTGAGTGTTAAAGATTTTTTAATGTAATTTAATAACTATAATTAAATACTCAAGAAGTGTCCATGTAGTAATCGAAATATTTAATATACTCAAGGTATGGAGATATAGAATAATTAGTCCCAAGTTATGCATTAGTCATAACTAACTATGCATTAGTCATATGACCTCACTTTTTGTAATAAATCTTTTATTCATTTAATTATTATTTTCAAATATAAACTCTACTTTAATGAACTTTATTAATCAGTAATTTCATATACATTTTGCTTCAGTACCATTAAATTTGTAGTAATCAAAAAATTATTTTTTAAATTTCAATTATATGTCTTTTCATTTATATGTCCTTTTATGGCAGTCCCTTGAAAGACAAATGGTGCTTTACTATGTATATATTTAACAATGGTCATCAAAAGAGTAGATAAAGTTTATTTTTTAATAATTCTAATTATAAAATATACGTCTTTTTTTCTTTTATTAAATTTGAACATTATTTCTTCAATATTTAAGATTAAAATCTTCTTCACACACCATAAAATTAATTAAAGTACTACCGATTTCAAAAGTTTGTAGCCTTTTTTCTTCAGGTGAATGCATGTAAAGAGAGAGACAAGAGCAAGACATGTGCTACTACCATGATAGTAGAGGGTCAGGTATAGTAGTTGGAAATATGGTACCTAAAATGGAGCTTTTAGCATGTGAAACGTCGGGAGTGCCATCTGTCACTATTAACCTTTTGGATCCCGTAATAGCCGAAATCATCCGAGCTACTTGAATCCCGTTATATCTGAGGCTAACTCAAGAGAATTCATCCCCTCTACCGATAAGGAGCAGGCAGTCTTAGAGGCATGGGAATAGGTCAGTGATGGTGATGGATTGCGTTAACAGCTGACATTCCGGAACAAAAGAGAGAGAACCAAGTGTCATTTCTCTTTGCTTGAAAATCGTCATTGCTTCTTTGACTTTGCATTCGAAGACAACAACTTTCATTTTGAGATATTTATTAGAGAAAACATTTGATCTTTTTTTTAAATGCAAAATGGCTTTTAGAAAAAGAATAAAAAGACAAAATTAGGACACATTGTGCAGAGCTCATAGAATGTGATGTTTGCAAAATTTGCTAATGCAAAGACTGCTTTTGATTACAATATGATATGATATAATTTCTTTTATATCAGTAACAGATCATGATGATAAAACTATGATAACTTTAATACTATTAAAGAAAATCTTAGCTATGAAAAAAAAATAATAATAATAAATAAATAAATAAGCAAAAGCATCTATGAATATGAATATAAAAAATAATCCATTTATTTACAATACAGTTGGAGATCTTTATAACGTCAATCTATATAATGCAATGATCTATAAAACGCACTACTGATTAAATGTAAACATGAAAAAATTTTTTTGAGAAACTTATTTATGTGATATGTAAATATATTCACACATAACTAAAATAAATGTTTGAAACATGATACATTTATTAAAACAAGAAAACTAAATTTCATAATCCTAAAAAATCAGCAAATCTGCAGAGAACATACTGGTAAACAATTCGAAAAACAATATTATGTATAGTGTTAATGTATTTGCTGATAATTTATTTAAATAATCATTCATGTAAATTCCAAATGTTATTGAATTTTATATTTCATGCTCTGAAAAAATTTAACTTTTGAAATGGTTTTCAAATGTAAATATCATAATTTATTCCAGGCAATATTTGACCATGATTACTTGATAAGTTTTACAATTTGTAAAATTATATAGATAATGCAAAATTCTATAATATGCACAACTTCTGGTCCTAAGGCATGCATTATAACGATTCTCTACTGTATTATGTTTTCTAGATTTGAATAAATTTGTGTTTTAAAGTTAATATGCATTTTTAAATTAGTTTAATTTGTAAATAAATTCATTTATTACCAGTGTATAATATTTACGTAACCATGTTTAGAAGTAAGTTTAATTGTCTGTGATATAATCTATATAACGCAAAATTCTATATATAATGGAAAACCTCTGGTCCCAAGGTGTGCGTTATAAAGATCCTCTACTGTATAAAATAATTTAAAATAGTAATTCTTAAAACATCTAATTTATAAAGCATGTGTGTTATTTATTAGTAGAAAATTTGGAATTAAACTTCAAACAATTAAATTACATATTGAAAACTTAAATTTAACCATATACATATTTAAAATTTCATTATTTGAACTGAAACAAATTAATCTTGATTTATAAGTAAAAAAGGGAAATTATCATTCCTATGCAACCCCCCCCCCCCTCACCATAAAATATATTTTTAAACAGGGGAACTCAAAACGTGTAATTTAACCAAAACCTTGCTTCAAAAGTTTGACTGTAAAACAATATTTTGTCTGTCATACAAGAGCAAAAGAAAGCATTTATCATTTCTAAGTAATTGCATCAGATAATACACATATTCGTATTCAAGGCATGCTAAAACTTTTAACAGTAAAAAATTAAGCTTGAAAATTCAATCTTTCTCTTGAATTTTTACATCATGTATCAATATTTTAAATTTTTTTCTCAAGTGATTTTTTTTTTTTTTTAAATTATAAAAGACACTTCTATAAAATGTTATATATATATATAAAAAAAAAAAAAAAAAAAAAAATGTTTTTTTTTTTCTTTTTATTTATTTACTTATTTCTTCTTCTTCTTCTTCTTTTTTTTTAATTCTATCTGTATGAATCATTTTAAATTGCGCCTTTATTCTTGGTGATATCATTTTCCTCTATAAAATCATTTAATGTTATGGGGGAAAAAAAAGAAGGAAAAAAAAAATCATAGACTTATACAACAAAGAATTTGCTAAATGCAGGTATAAAATAATTATATTTTAAAATTTAGTAAAATTATATTACCGGAATTATATCTATACCTATAAAACTTTAACTTACTTAATAGTAAGAAGGGTGAACTTTTTAATTATCCATTCAATGTAATTTTAAAATGTGATAATAAACATTTTAAGGGAGTGTATTCAGAAAGTTAATTTACGAAGTAGTCCCTGAAGTTTCTTTCACAGATACCTTATATTTCTGAATATAAGCCGAGAGTATGTTTTTCCCTGCAGAAATTTGCCCAAAATTGCAAACCCATGTATAAGCCGAATTGAAAAAATACTCTCTTTAAAGTTCGAGTATATCTGCACTGTATATCTTGAGTATATCTATACAACTTTCAGGATAATCTGTCCAATGAAATTGCGCAAAATCCGTGCTTATCCAATAGAATTCCTTACCTTGCTTAGCTATAACGTAAAACGATCACAGTGTGTTCAGCAACGGCGATAGTTTTAACTCGGGCAACCCTATCAGAAGGGAGGCAAACACAGACGCACTCGCATCGCACACGCAAGTCCCGGCAGCTGAAAATGATGGTTACTGTAATACCAGGAAGCCTAACCCTAATGTCAATGATGCATTGCAGCTGCTGGATGTTTACATAAATAAACCGTTTAAAGACCGATTGCATCGATTTTTTTTAATGACATAGCTAAATTATTTTGTATATTTCTACTTTTCAGTATTTTTATCAGTGCTTCAAAGCAATCTTCAACAACAACAACAAAAAATACTTCTATTTAAAAAAAAAAAAAAAGAAAAAAACGAAGATTTGCCACTTTTGCTAGTGTAAGCCTAGGAACATTTTAAACAGAGATGATTTAAATTTAATTGTATAAATTATTAATATGATCGGGAGTCCTGTTTTTTCAAGTTTCTCTTATACTATTTCTGAATCAGACAGAGAATTTACTCCATTCATGCACTTTGCCGATGATTTCAGCTACCGGCAGGTCAAAAAGAAAAAAGAAATGTAAACACACGTGACTACATCAAGCGTTTCGTGAAATAAATTTAAAATTGCTAATTTAAGAGTTTTATATGTGATAATTATTTAAAAATAAGGTTTAATATCACTATTTTACTTTATATATAGTTTTTAAGCTTAAAATATATGTATTCAATCATTGTTTCTAATGTATGTTTTTTGCTAGAAATGTGGATCCGTATATAAGCCGACCCCCCATAATTCAGCTTACGAAAAATTTCCAAAAATTCTCGGCTTATACACGGAAATATACGGTACCCGAAGTTCAACTAATGGCCGAGAGGTTCAACTCCAGGTCGAGCTAGTTCGGAATTTTTTGTATTTTTCCCCGAAACACGCATTAATATGCTGTAGGACCCTTAGAATGATTCCCCCCTTTCCCCCTTGGGTGGAACTCCACCCAGACCTAGGTATCTAATGCAGACAATTAACCTTATTTTTTACCCCACCATACCTACTCCGATTTAAAATATTTCATAGGTTATAACTCATGAATATCAACTACCGATAACTCAGCATTTTTCTCAAATAATATGGAGTAAATTTCTCTTGACATTATAAAAAGGAAAAAAATATCAAATTTCTATTATTGTAAGGGAAAAAAAAAAAAAAAAAACTTACTACATGTGTCTCGTTAATTTTCACTTGAGTTTATAATTGTTTTAGATGAATTCCTTTTCTTTGTTAATAAATTTTCATGTATCACTTCCATTTTGAAAATAATTGTAAATTTTATATACTTCCGAGCTATTTACATTGGCCATATTCTCTTTACTTTGTGGAAAAAAATCAAAATTTATATCACAAATCAAATTATTTGTTACAATAATTCTAAAATTTAAACCCCAAATTCAAATATTTATTCTCTAAAAGAGATTGAAATAATAAAATTCTAAACAAGGTATATGTTTATGATTTCTCTTAGCATCTGCTACTTATATGCTAACTGAGGGGTGTAATATTGTGTCAGATTCTGATGAAATTAAAAAAAAGACTATCTTATTGCTCCAGACATTGAGGGACCTCCTTTAAGGATGTGGTCTGCAGAGTGAATAATCCCAGAGGTCCTCCGAATTTCCAGGCCATGGGAATTATAGAGTTAACAGAAAACGTATATTCTAAATAACCATTTAATGAATAATATTTTATTTAACTTGGAATTTTTTGTTACAAATTAAGCGAAAGATGAAAACAAACTAATCAGTTCAGGAAATTTTCAAATATTGTAAGAAATCTTAAATTCAAATTTTTATTTTAAAATTAATATAATTTTAAACATTTATTTATTTATTATTATTATTATAATTGCTAAAAATGTATGATTTAAAATATGTATAGTGTTTGGGAGTAAGGCCAATTGACTGTGCTAGGGTCTGAAGCTTGATGGGAAATGTCCTGTGTGGAAGAGGGTCTTTCTAGGGGGGTCCATTTATGCCAGTTTCAGGGAAAACCATGGAAAACTCAGAATGGCTAGGTGGATGAATGCGACTTGGGATCGAATCTGGCACTTTATGTCTACCAGTTTTGAGAGCAGAACTTTTCAGCCACTGGTGGGGCTATGATTTAAAAGAAATGAGCATTATATAACAAAAAATGCAGAAATTCCTCCCTTTTAGATTTTTTAAATTATTATTTTTACTCATATTTCAAATTCAGTATAAACAGCATAAATTAAATTGCAATCTCTCTGGAATAATACGTATGCAGTGCACGACGTGAGGTATTTATTTTTCATTAAATGAGGTATCAGTCGCTTCCTGTTTTATGAGCAAGACATAAACTCATTAGCTACTTAAATTTTCTATCCCCCACACACATACATAAATAAAAACATGAATTGATATCTATGCATAGATAATCATATGATTTGTAACTAATGTGAATGTATTGAAATAATGATTATCTATCCAATATTTTCAAATCTTCATTTATTAAAAAAAAAAAAAAAAAAAAATCCATTTTAAATTTGAGAAATGCAGCTTAATCATAATATATTCTACTTTTGATTTCATTTAATTTTTAGAGAGTACGTGTGTGTGGGGAGGGGGGGGGAGTAACGAATGAGTGTATAAAATTTACTACAGAGTTTATAGTTATTATAGAAGTTAAACAACTTTTAATCTATAATTCCTCATATACTGTTCTCAAAATCATCTTATATGCTCCCAAAAAAAAAAAAAAAACCCTATGTATATTATATTTGTATGTTTCTTAAAGATTTTATAGTTGGTCAAGAGATTCTTCTCTTAAAGCCAGTAAAAAGGAAGTGCCAGGTTCAATCGCAGATCTTACTCATCGTTCTAGCTGTCTGGATTTTTTCATAGTTTTCCTCAAAACTTGCGTACACCCCTTAAAAAGACTCCCCATGTAAGGCACAATGACCTTTGTATAGTCAATTGGCCTTACACCCGACAGACCTAGCATCTTTATATTATAATTGATAAAATTTCCGTTCCATAGCTTTAAGGTTTGTTATTGAATTTTTATACCTGATTTTAAAAGGTATGTATACAAAAAGAAATAATAAAACTCAACATGTGATTTTTCTTTAAGTATTTTCCTCATTGATTGATCTGAGTTTTCAATGGTTTTCCTCGAAAAAATGTATTTTAATGAATGAATGAAATTTACTATACGGTTTATACTCATTTTAGAGTTTAAACAATTTTTAACCTGCAATATCTCATGTACAGGGCTCAAAATAGTCTTACATTAAAATAAAAAATCTTATACTTCTGGAGATAATCTATTGTTGTGTGTTTTCTATAGGTTTTTATAAGTGGCCACAAAGTTCTGCTCTCAAAACTGGTAGAAGGGGAAGTACCCGGTGCAAATCCAGGTCACATTCATTGACCTAGCTATTCTGAGTTTTCCTTGGTTTTCTTTGAAACTCGCGTAAATACAAGTTAGGATCCCTTAATTAACTCAATCATAATTCATTCTACGAGTGTAAGTCATTAAGTAAGTCACAAATGCATATGGCATGATTTAAAGTAGTAACAGATATCCCAAAGAATGGTGATAGATGGCAGCACCATACAGCTTTTTGATGTTCAATTCATATTGAGTAGGTAGCATTCATACACATGTGTAATGCAGTTTCAAAAATAGCGATGGTGTTGAATGATTGTACGATAGAAGAGCTGCATGCCATGGTCCAATTTTTGTGGGCAAAAGGACTTGAATAAATAATATTCATAAAGAAATGGGAAGTGCTACAGCATTCACCTTACAGCCCAGACTTAGCTCCAAGCGATTTTCATCTGTTTGGTCCACTGAAACAACACTTTGGAGGCAAACAATTTGCAGATAACGACGAAGTTCAACATGAAGTCCTACTGTGGATGAGACATCAACCCAAAGAATTTTATGCAGCTGGAATTGGGGCTCTGATAAAACAATGGGATAAGTGCATCAAAGTTGCTGGGGGTTATGTGGAAAAATAAAAATTGTTTTCAAGTGATTATCATGGTAAATTATTTTTTTTATTATCTTTTGTGACTTAATGACTTTCCACCGTACATTGAATTTCATCCATTATATTTCTAGAGAAACTTTGTGAATGGGGAGGGGGGTGTTCAGAAGAAAAAAAAAAAATATTTTAATGAATGCATAAAATTTACTGCATGATTTATACCCATTTTAATGGTTAACAATTTTTAACTAATAATCTCTCATGTATAGGGCTCAAAATCACTTTATATCTGGGTGTGAAATTTCTGCTCGCCAGCACGCCATTGGCGAGTGGAAATTTTACTGTGGCGAGTAAAATTTCGGTCTAAATATAGATAGAATTCTTACAGTATACGGTGCTACCAAAAAAAAAAAATATATATATATATATATATATATCGATTTAAAAAATGCAAAATCATGCGAATCTTATAGGCAAGGTGACCAGGCATCCTCTTTTTTAAGAGGACAATCTTCTTTTTCAACGATCTGCCCTCTTAAAGAAACAAACAAAAAAAAAAAAAAATGAGTACAGGACTAAAAAGTCCCTCTTTTCCAAATGAAAAGGATTTAGTCCTTGATTTAAAAAATTTCGCAAAAATTAAAAAAATTTCGAAACTCAATCCACTGTTTGCTGTATTGAACGGTGAACACTAACATTTTTCTGTGTTAGGTTCACAAAAGAAGAAATTTCTAATAAATCTTCAAAACATATTATGGTTTACATCTATTCAGATTCTTCGAATCACAAAGAAATAAAAGTATTTCCTATGTTTGTACACAGTTCTTTGATCCAGAGCACAGAATCACTATTGAAATTGTCATGAAATCATTAAATGTGGTGCTCCGGTTGGCTGACGTGTGTTCACACTTTTACATGAATAATATTCCTCATAAAAATAAGCCCACTGATGATCGAGAGGTTCTGTCCTCGAAGCTGATATAAGTGAGGCGCTGGGTTCGATACCAGGTCGCGCTCGTTGGCTTAGCCATTAGGATAATTCGGATAATTAAATCTTCTTAAATTTGTAATTGCTCTTACAAATTTAGGAATATTTATAAATTTCTATTTATAATTGTTCTTACAAATTTATGTACCTTTTAATCACAAAAATCTAATTTATAAAAATTTAAATCTTGTAATTGGTAAAATTGGATACTCTGGATTTTGTAATTGATTTTCTAAATATTTCTGCACTTAAGGAAAAAAAAAAAATCCAATTTTGCAGCTATTATAGTACTATTATATTATATCTAAGATCAATATTTAGGGAAGAAAGGCTAAGATCGGAGTCTTTCAAACTGGAGGAATCTCTCCCTGCAATCTGTTGAATCGCAGGAAGCCATGTTCAAACAAACTCTCTCTCTATATATACATATACCATTACCGAATACCCTTAATCTGCGAACGTGTAATTTGCAGTAACTTGTTAAATGTAAATAAACTTTTTTTTTTTAAATAATTGTGAATTTATTAATTTTTCTTAGAATAAATTATTATACATATTTATTCTTAGATACATATTCTTAATATTAAATTTCCCTTAAAGTAAAGACAAAATAAAAAATCATGTTTAATTATCTTGAAATTAAAAATTTTCAATTGCAATTTTATTGAATAATAATAATAAGCAATATATTTCATTTCGTCATTATGTTGGTGAATTAAGATATGATAACTCATAATTAAAATAATTTTAAAAAAATTAAATCATTAAAAAAATAGAAACTTTCTCTCTTTTTCGTGTTCGAATGTATTTTATAAAACTATTTTATTACATTACTAGCAGGCTTTGCCCGCTTCGCTAGTCACTACATTAAAATGATTTCTTTTTAATTGAAATGTTTAAATAAATGTATTTCGATTGGCGACTATTTTCACCACAGCTTTAGTATGGGATCTCCTCAGTGATATTAAATATATTTTTTTAGCTTCTCGAATCTGTACAACAAAGCTATTATTAAAACGAATATTCTCGAAAACAATCCAATAGTAAAACTTATTCTTTGACTATTTTGGAAACAGTTGAAACTATTACTCATATAGCAAAAGTAACTATTAGATAAATGTTCTGGAACATATTGAGAAGCAGTCACTTGTTCCACAGGAGTAAAGCAAATAACCTCAAATACTCCGGAGCATAAGTGCAATCACTCAGAATAGGTCTCTGAATAACTCTGATTCGCAGTGAATACGTACTCTCTCGCATAAATCAACTCACTCCTATTTATAACTTTTTGCGATGATTCCAGAAAGAATCCCATGTAAAGCTCGAGATCTGTGCTCCCGTGTGTCGGTGATCTTCGAAACTTGAGGAATTCTAAAGTACCATTTTTCATGAAATTTGGTTGCCCTATCACCAAATTTGGTCACCCATTCACCAATTTTGTCACCAAGGCTGACCCTACTGAAAGTCAAGGAATGAACTGCCCTTTTATTTTCACTTCGCCTATAAAACTACTTCTATTGCAACAGTGCTAATGATCCCGGCCAAAGAATTAATCCCTTATAACAATATGCTATGAGCACTATTTCTGCCGTATTTTAGACAACTAATATTTTTATGGTTATATAGATTTGCCATTAAACGTATTCTTATTTTATTTACTTATTTAAAAATAATTTAAATTAATCAAATATTTCTGCCGGACAGCGTGAAAGTACAGTCACACACGGCAGCTAGCTCGTATATTTGTATTATAAATTAGTTTAGTGATTGTTATATATATATAAAAAAAATATATATATGTAAACATTACCATGCTACACAACTTTATTAAATCTCTCCTTTGGCAGCTTTTGAATTTTACTCACCATATTAGTGATGATATGTATGTGTTTTTTAATATAATTTCTTGTATAAAAGGGAAAATCCTATGTTGGTGATACTTATCGGACACCTTTTCGTTAATTTGTAAGAATTCTTCATATTCTGTTTATATTTTTAATGTTTTTTTTTTTTTTTTTTTTTTGGGCTTAAAACAGTGCTTGAAATAAATTTTCTATTTTTAAAACTACATTTTTTTTTTTTCTTTTTCCTATAAAATTATCTATTCAGATAAAAATAGATCATTTATGCCACTATTTTGGTTTAATTTCTTTAAATGGTTATTGCTAAATTAAAATGGATTAAAATGGCTGTTGCTAAATTAAACTTCTTGGCGAAAAACATTCGGTTTATTTCAATGCCAAAATTTAAGAAATCGCCCAGTAGAATTTCTAGTTCGTAGAGTTTATTGCAGTAAAGAAACAGTCAAATGTAACGTCATGGGCATTTTTTTTTTTTTTTTTTTTTTTTTTTAAGTAATAACTTGACAGTGAAACTCTACATGCATAATTTAATTTTTTTTTTTTTTTTTTTTATTGTTCATGTTTAAGTAAACGTATTTATTTATTTTCCTGTCGAAAAAAAAAAAAAAAGAATTCGTATTTTTTTTTTTTTTTTTTTTTGGCAACAATTAAATTAAGGATAAAATTTTAATGGCTATTTTTACAGCTATTATGAAGTTAATATTTTCATATTTTCATTAATTAAAAGAAAACAAATCAAAAATTCGAAAATCGGGCTTCGAGGTACACAAGGACCCCTCGGAGGGCACCTTCATGTCGAAACACATGACTGTCCGAGCTACCGTCTTTGCGCTACGCTGTCCACACACAGACAAACCTTGCCTTTTATATACATAAAGATTTCAACTAAACAAGAGGAAGTTTAGTACTATATTTCTAAAATAGATGTCGCCACCAAATAATCGTCCTGCTAAATACAATTGCTGGTCGGAATTTTCTGAGTACCCCTCTTTTAAATAAATTAATGCACGTCACTGTTCCCGACTAAAACATTTTTGTGCCCCCTTAGAAGAGCAAGAGTTCTCTCTCATACCCCCCCCCCCCCCAGAAAAAAGACTGATTTGTAATATACCACAATTTTTAGCAGGCGAAAAAGCAAATCGAAATAAATAAATATACATATGATCAAAAATTTAATCTGATTTTGTTTTAGGTCAGCTTTTAAAGACAAATAAAATTACCCCCAGTCAGTTTAACGACAGTTTTTATTTTAAAATTTCATTAATGTAAGTGAAACACAGTTGAGTAAAAAAAAAAAGAAAAAAGAAGATTTAGACCATATATTTTAGCCATTAGTGAAATTGTGTGCCCAGGGCACTAGCCCCAGGTGCCCTTGCGATAGTCAAGCCTTGGCACTTCAGATAATTAATAGTAATAATACGTAATATGTGTAAATTCTTATATTTAATCTAATTAGGCTTATAACAAAGTTGATATTAATAAACAAATAATTTTTCCGAGAAATTCCATAACCTTCTCTCATTTCACCAGTTGGTTAGTACTCTGCTATGCGTGCTTCTGTGAAGAGCAGTTAAAATAATTATTATTTTAACAATGTGGTATGATGGTGATAAAAAAGAAAAAGTCTTACGCTGGCCGATTGTCTGCTCTCTAGAATCTCTGTAATCAATAAACACAACACTCATTCATCATAAATGAATAATTTATGTACAAAATGTCCTTCTGCAATCAAATAAAACAAGAAGTCTTACGCTAGCCGATGGTCTGAACTTTTAGAATATCTGTAATCAGCCCTTATTTAATAAATAATTTATATGTAAAGCGTACTTTTCAAAGTTACACAATGTGTAATAGGTAATACCAGAACCCAGAGTTGTAGAAAAGCCCTGTACAGGGGCGCGCCGACCCAGTGTGCGATGTGTGCGGCACACATAGGCACCAGGGGATTAGAGACGCCATCCGAGAAAGTAATTTTAGAAAAAAAAAAAAAAAAAAAATGTTTTATTAAATTGGATCTTTTAATGCTGATCCAAAGCAATGTGGCCATATAAGGCGCCACAAAAAAGTGCTGGCAAAATTTGTGTTCTATAGTTCAGTTTTAATTAATTAGAGTGTTTAATGCGAAAAAGCGCGATAAAACGGGCATAATTTAGTAGTAAGGATGCGTCGACCCTCAGCAAAATTTTACCTATCCCTTTGAAATTTATCAAAACATTCTTTTTAAACTTAAAAGTGTGTATGTTGTTGCTTCAGTGCTGCGTTTGTATGTGTTCAGAACTAATTGTCTATATAAAACTATACAAACTTTCTTAAAAGTATCTGGCATCAATGTAAATGGAGGCATAGGGACCGAAATAATCAGATTTACTATAGGAAGTGTGGTGCAGAAATTCCACGTTTATATGATAGATTGCGCTGACGGGCATTGTTAAAAAATAAATAAATAAAATAATAATAATCTGGTTACCCTTCATTTTAATACTGTAAAGCCAGACTGCAGCTTAAGGGGACTCTTCCTCCGACTGTCGCCGGCGGCCGACCCCCATATTTTAAACTCCGTTTTCACATTCAGAAAATTCGCAGCCCTTTAATTTTGTTTTCCAAAAATTTAGTCTTTTTAAGTTTTTAATATTTCATTTTTAAGTTATACAGAAGATCGTTTATACTTTATGGAAACGATTTTACAATTTATTTTTCTCTTTTGCTGTTTGAGATAAAAATTTGGCAACATTGAAATAATCGTCTGCTACTTATCTGTTGATTGGAATGTAAAAACAAGTCTTTCCGGCTCATTCGGAAGGTAGCTTGATTTCTTTTTCCTTATCAAGTAAAATGGCGGCTACAAATTATTAATGGACTTGGTAGAAATATTTATGTAGACTATGTATATATGAAGTTTTAAACAAATCGTTCATAAATACCTTTTCATGTGAATTTAAAATTGTCAAGTGGCCGGCACTTAGAAACAAGATGGCTAGCCAAGTTGGCAAACAAATACATCAGATGCATTTGTGAGATAAGTCTACTGTTACTACTGTACAAATTTAGTTCGAATTCATTCAGAATCTCAAAAGTCATCATGTTGAAAAATTAAGTGGCCGCCACTTGGGTCAAAATGGCGGAGCAAGTTACTCAGTGAACTAATCCAAGATATTTGTAAGATATATCCACTGACCAACTTTGGTTCGAATAAATTCAGTATTTCAAAAGTTATCGCGATAACAAAGTCTCAAGTGGCATCGTTCAGGTGGACGCAACTTGGAAACAAAATTGCGGAGAAACTTGCCCACCGAAAACATAGATATTTGAATGATAAATCCATTTTTCAACTTTGGTTTAAATTTATGAAGTATTTCAAAATTTATCGTCATAACAAATTTTCAAGTGGCCGCCACTTGGAAACAATATAACGGAGCATGTTGCCCAGCAAACTCATCCAAAATATTGGAAGCATAAGTTCACTGTCCAACTTTGGTTCGAATCAGTGCAATGTTTCAAAAGTTACTGTTATGACAAATTTACAAGTGGCAGTCTAAGTGGCTGCAATTTGGAAACAAAATGGTGAAGCAACTTGCCCAGCGAAATCATCCAAGATATTTGTATGATACCTGTCCAACTTTAGTTCAAACTGATTCAGTATTTCAAAAATTATCGTGATAAGAAATTTTCAAATGGCACTGTGATTTCAGGTGGCTACCACTTGGAAACAAAAAAGTGGAATGAGATTCCTAGCAAACTTATCTGAGATATTTGAATGATAAATTCTCTACCCATATTTGATGCGAATTGATTCAGTATTACAAATTCTATCATAATGACAAATTTTTAAGTGGCCGCCACTTTGAAATAACATTGCGGATTAAGTTACCAAGCGAACTTATCCAAGATATTTGAAATAAGTTCACTATTCAACTTTTGTTTGAATCAGTTTAGTATTTTAAAAGTTATCGTGATGGCATATTTTCAAGTGGCCGCAACTCGGAAAGAAGATGTTGGAACAAGTTGCCCAGTGAACTCAACCAAGAAAATTACATGATAAGATCACTGTCCAACTTTTGTTCGAAATGAATCAGAATTTAAAAAGTTATGTTTATAAATTTTCAAGTGGTAGCCTAATTTCAAGTTGTCTCGCTTAATTTATAACATCCGCACTTTGTTAAAAGTTGCGGATAAAGTTCATTTATAAACTTGGTTGTGACCCTTAATTAGTCTATGTATACATCAAAATTCAAGCAAATCTGGTCTTAAATACGCTTTTTACAGTATGAATTAGAAATTTTTAAGTGGCCTCCACTTGAAAACTAAATGGTGGAGCAATTTGGTTAACAAACTCATCCAAGATATTTATAAGATAAGCTCACTGTCCAAATTTGGTTTGATTTGGAGTATTATTTCGGAAGGTATCGTGATTTTAAATTTCCAAGTGGTAGCCTGATTTCAAGTGGCCCCACTTAACTTAAGATATCCACCACTTTGTTAAAAATGGCGGATAGAGTTGATTAACCCTAGAACACTAGTGTTACGTAAATTTTACGTGCGGTCTTCATTTATTGGTTCTTTTCTGCCCTTTCCCTATTACTGATACAGTGCTTCGAAATAATTATTCAGTTAACCCGTTAGTAGTCGCTAGTTGGTCGATTTGCCGCCCATTCTTCAGTGTTGCCAGAATTTTTTATTCAATAGCCACCAAAAATTTTTAGAAGTGGCATTTGATATACATAAAACGCGAATAAAATCGAAAAAACGTCGATCACAACACGTCTTAAAATTATTGGTGACAGTTAAATAAAAAGTTCGCAATCTGTAATAGGTGGCGCTGTCTATAGCGACTACTAACGGGTTAATGAAAAATTAGTAATATTGGGTAAAACAGCAAGTAATTAAACATATTTAAAAGCAACATTAGTAGGGAAAGAATGTTTGTTCTGCGACCAGGAGATGCAGAGGTGTAATGCGTTGCGTTAATGCGTAAAACGAACATCCTCATAGACCTACACCTTTCAGCTAGCTATACGTGTGGATAGTGATCTTAGAGAGTAGTGTTTAGGTGACAAAAAGAATAAATACTGATGTTTCGTGTTCGTAGTAATATATTCAAAGCTTCATGTAAAATATACATATAAATTGCATTGTATTTTAATGATTTGAAACTGGAACTGGTATTAAGATACTCAATCTAAAACATAAAATTATCTCACGAGCAATTTTCATTTTAAAAAAATATTTCTTATGATTTATATAAAAGTGGATATATATTTAGTTTTAAAATGAATGATCATTTTTTGTCTATTTATTTGAATTAATGTTACAATATTATATATAGAATAGATAACACCAGTATTCATATATCACTTTAACTTAAATATATATATATGCACAGTTCTTATCACTTTTGGCGTATTCAATTATATATAAAACGTTTAGTGTATACAACTGATTAATATTCTAAAAGTTTGTGAATGTGTACCGTGTATCCCTATAATGTCGAGGACTCCCACTACTAACCTGGAACTCTGTTAACGACTCAGATTAAAATAAGTACCGAAGACATTTATACTCACCGATAAACAGGTGTTGCTCAAAGTCCCCCCTCCTAAGAAGACGTCAACCACCCGGGCGCATTCAAATGAAAATTCGGTAAAGACTGTCCCCTAATGAGTCGCAGAAAGGCCCACTCTTAGTACATAAGCCTACCTTTGCTTAATTTGCTACAAGACATCAAGTAAGATGTATTAGTAGCTTCTCCAGAAAAGTGCCCCTCCCCAACAAGAATCACTCCTGCGTAAAAGCGTTCAAACCTAAAGTAGCCACCCCAACTATATTGCACCGAACCCACTTCAAATAGTTCAAACCCCTATCCAGGAACCAACATATTTAGGGTACCACTCATAGAAAGCCACGCCCATCCTAATGAATGATTCAACAACCAATCAGATTACAGTATGTAGTCACGTGTTTGAACTAGCCAATCAAATTGCAGTATTCAAAATCCCAACACTAGCTGAAGGGTATAAATAGCGTGCGAGAAAAATTTTTGGTCATTTGCTCAAGAGATTCGCTGATCAGATTCGAGATTCGCATGAGTTTGGTCAGATTTGACTGCTTAGGATGGCGAAGCGACGTAATCTGGCACTTTGTGCTGGATTTGTTATTTACGATAATCCAAGTTCTCTTAAGGGGGAAATTTTCCCACTTCAAGACTTATTGTTTGCTGTCAGGAACAATAATCTGACGTCCATTAAGCAGTTTATGATCGACTCCCTGCCTGATGACGAATATGAGACCTTCTTGGAGGCTGTTTATGATTACTCTGAAGACGGTAAGCCGAACAGAAAAATGCCGTTAAAGAATTTCACCATCACCGGGCTTCGAAGGAAAGCTCCGCAATTTCCAGACTTCAGACCCGGCTACGGAACTGTGGAATCTACAGACTGGACCAGGACGGATGATGCGGCCGAGGATATGGATTTGCAAGTAAGCAATGGTTCTACCTCTATCAGTTTTGATGTAAATTTTTCTGCCCCCTCCCCTAGTATTAATAAAGATTTTAAACAGGTTAAATGTAAAGCTAACAACTCTAGTCCAAATTCTAAAATATCTAAAGTTAAAGATTTCAGCATAACTACTAGTAATAAATTTGAAAAACTTGAAGAAATTATCTTAATGGATAATTCTGTTCCGCAACCTAGCTCTAGTAAAAGTAATAGTCATAGTAAAATTATGCCTCCTAAAGGCAAATTCATAACTGTAAAATGTGGTAATAAAACTCAGGTTCTTAAAAATCTCGGAAACCAGTGTAATTTTACTGCCGTCCCGGCGGGAGATTTTCTCAAAATCTACCCAGATTATCCTAAAGACAACGACACTATCTTGTCAAAGCTAGCTGAGATGAAAGTTCAGTGCTATTTTATACAAGACAAGGCTTCTGATCCCCCCCCCCTTAAGGCTGTTATTCGTGGACTTCCCGTTGATACTAATGTTCTGGATATTGAGGATGCTCTTACTTCTCATAATTTCGACGTTAAGAAAGTTACTCAAATGGTCAGTTTTAAAACCAAGAGACCTATTCCCCTATTCCAAATTCAACTGGCCAATACTGATAACAGTAAAGATATATTCAAAATTATTGGCTTATGTTTTTCAGAGTTCAGGTCGAGAACTACAGGAGTCCATTCTGTACAATTCAGTGTTTTAGGTGTCAATTTTTCCATCATTCTGCAAATAATTGTGGAATGAAGCCAAGATGTGTCAAATGCTCAGGCGAACATGAAACCGAGAGTGCGAGCTTGGCAAAGGAAAAATTGAAACACCTAAATGCTGTAATTGTGGTGGGGACCAACCTGCCAGTTATCGAGGCTGCCCATCATTCCATGAGAATAGGAAAAAGACATTTATTACTAAAAAAGTCCAACCCCAAGTTAGTTATGCAAAAATTATTTCTCCTATTCTCAGCTCAGCCCCCTCGAGCATTCCTCTTAACCCCCCCCCCCCCAATTCGTTTAATGAATTTTCTAATGTGCTTAATGAAATCGCTAGGGAACTTAATGTAAATAGCTTTTCGGAACTCCTTTCAAAATTTAAAATTTCTCTTAATAAAATGAAAAATTGTCAGGATGTTATATCCAAAATTGGGATTCTCTGGGAAGTCCTCGGAGAACAGTCATCCCAACTACCTTAAATGGTGGTTGGACTTTATTACTTTCTTCTATCTTCAATAGAAGAAAGTATTGGATTCGTAAAAATTTTCGATTTCGGGTTTTTGATGGATTTACATGTTTTGAGAGCTGTAGAACACGATTTTACCACTTTTACTTTCTTCTATATGTAATATAGAGAAAGTATTGGATTCGTAAAAATTTTCGACCTCGGGTTTTTGATGGATTTACACGTTTTGAGAGCTGTAGAACACGATTTGACCCTTTTTAGAAAATGTCTGTCTGTCAGTCTGTCTGTGTGTGTGTGTGTGACAAAATTTTGTGGCAACTGTATCCCAGGAACTACTGCACAGAATTTCATACAAATTAGTATGTAGTTGCACCTTGATATAAATTAGTGTCTATCAACTTTTGGTAAAAATTGTCTTACAGGTTGCGTTGCCATCCCGCTTTTTCTAAATTTTTAACATGGTGATATAGGACAAAATTTTGTATAAATGTGCATAATGAGAATTATTTTTTAGTAATCATTATGAAATTTACAAGAATTATTTATAATAGAGGTAGTCAACTGGGGAAAAAATTTTGTATGCGTAGGAGCCTCGTGAACCCCCCTGGGGGGGAAGTCCCCCCTCGAGGGGAGTAAATTTTCAAGATGGGTATCTTTCGAAAGGTCTCGTCAATACCTTTAAAACGAATGGTTGAACTATAAATCTGTGATAATTTAAAACAAAGTTATCGATTTTTTTTACTTTTAACAAAAAGTAACTTAGAAAAAAAATCGTATTTTTTTTTTTTTTTTTTTTTTTTTAACGAAATTTAACCAGACTTGGTATTTAGTTGGCCCCTGACATAAACTGGGGCTGATTAGATTTGGGGATCAATCACTCAACAGGTGGTGCTGTGATCGTATTTTTTCTAAATTTTTAACATGGCAGTATAAGACAAAATTTCGTATAAATGTACATAATGGGAGTTATTCTTAACCTGTGATTGTGAAATTAATATGAATTATTGATAATAGTAGTAGTTAATTAAGAAAAAAAATCTCGGTCATCGCTTCCCCCCCCCAGGGGAAAGTACCCCCTCCCCCTGGGGGGGGGGTAAATTTTCAAGATGGGTATCTTTCGAAAGGTCTCGTCAATATCTTTAAAACGAATGGTTGAACTATAAATATGTGATAATTTAAAACAAAGTTATCGATTTTTTTTTTTTTTTTTTTTTTTTTTTTTTAACAAAAAAAAACTTTGAAAAAAAATCGCATTTTTTTTTTTTTTTTTTTTTTAATATTGTTACTGCGTGAATTTGTATAGGAAAATATAGAAGAAAGTCTTGTGGTGGCCACAGCATACTAGTTTCTTTATAACCTCATTTGATAGCCTTATCTGAATAACAGAGAATCATCAGTTCTTTTCAAGCTGTTTCTCTCTTGAACGTTTACATTTCATGTATTAACTCATATTGGATACGTTTATACTATTTGCCAAATATGATTTTTGGTTACGAATGCAGTGCACCCGTTCTTTACATTTCTAAAACTTTTTTACTTTCTTCTATATTCAATAGAAGAAAGTATTGGATTCGTAAAAATTTTCGGCCTCGAGTTTTTGATGGATTTAAAAGTTTTGACAGCTGTAGCACACGATTTGACCATTTTTAGAAAATGTCTGTCTGTCTGTCTGTCTGTGTGCGTGTGTGTGACAAAATTTTGTGGCAACTGTATCTCAGGAACTACTGCACAGAATTTCATACAAGTTGGTATGTAGTTGCACCTTGACATAAATTAGTGCCTATCAACTTTTGGTAAAAATTGTCTTACAGGTTGCGTTGCCATCCCGCTTTTTCTAAATTTTTAACATGGTGATATAGGACAAAATTTTGTATAAATGTGCATAAAGATAATTATTTTTTAGTAATCATTATGAAATTTACAAGGATTATTTATAATAGAGATAGTCAACTGGGAAAAAAATTTTGTATGTGTAGGAGCCTCGCCCCCCCCCCCCCCCGGGGGAAGTCCCCCCTCGAGGGTAGTAAATTTTCAAGATGGGTATCTTTCGAAAGGTCTCGTCAATACCTTTAAAACGAATGGTTGAACTATAAATCTGCGATAATTTAAAACAAAGTTATCGATTTTTTTTTTTTTTTTTTTTTTTTTTTTTTTTTTACTTTTAACGAAAAAAAACTTAGAAAAAAAATCGTAATTTTTTTCTTTTTAAAATATATTTTTACTTTCTTCTATATGTAATATAGAGAAAGTATTGGATTCACGAAAATTTTCGAAGTCCACTTTTTGATGGATTTACATGTTTTGGGATATGGAGAACACGAATTAATAGTTTTTAGAAAATGTCTGTCTGTCTGTATCATTTTTTTGTGGACGCTGTATCTCACGAACCAATGAATGAAATTTAACCAAACTTGGTATTTAGTTGCACCCTGACATAAACTGGTGCTGATTAGATTTTGGGATCAATCGCTCAATAGGTGGCGTTGTGATCGCATTTTATGCAAATTTTTAACATGGCAGCATAGGACAAAATTCCGTATAAATGGGCATAAAGAGAGTTATTTTACACTTGTGATTGTAAAATTAATATGAATTATTGATAATAGTAGTAGTTAACTAGGAAAAAAATTTTGTGCATGGGGGGCATCGGTTCCCCCCCCCCCCCCGGGGAAGTAAATTTTCGAGATTGGTATCTTTCGAAAGGTCTCGTTGATAATAGTAATAGTTAACTTGGAAAAAATTTTTGTGCATGTGAGGGCATCGGTTCCCCCCCCCGCCGGGGGGGGAAGTTCCCACCCGGGGGGGCAAAGTTTCAAGATGGGTATCTTTCGAAAGATCTCGTCAATACCTTTAAAACGAATGGTTGAACGATAAATCTGTGATAATTTAAACCAAAGTTATCGATTTTTTTTACTTTTAACAAAAAAAAACTGAAAAAAATCGCTTTTTTTTTTTTTTTTTTTTTTTTTTTTAACGAAATTTAACCAAACTTGGTATTTAGTTGGTCCCCGACATAAACTGGTGCTGATTATGTTTGGGGATCAATAGCTCAACAGGTGGCGCTGTGATAGCATTTTATCTAAATTTTTAACATGGCAGCATATTAGGACAAAAAATCGTATAAATGTGCATAATTAGAGTTGTTTTAAACATGTGATTGTAAAATTAATATGAATTATTGATAATAGTAGTATGTAACTAGGAAAAAAATTTTCTGCATGGGGGGGGCATCGCTTCCCCCCCTAGGGGGGAAATACCCCCCCAGGGGGGGTAAATTTTCACAATGGGTATCTTTCGAAAGATCAGGTTGAAAATAGTAGTAGTTAACTAGGAAAAAATTTTTGTGCATGTGGTCCCACCCGGGGGGGCAAAGTTTCAAGATGGGTATCTTTCGAAAGATCTCGTCAATACCTTTAAAACGAATGGTTGAACGATAAATCTGTGATAATTTAAACCAAAGTTATCGATTTTTTTTAGTTTTAACAAAACAAAACTTAGAAAAAAAATCGCAATTTTTTTTTTTTTTTTTTTAAACGAAATTTAACCAAACTTGGTATTTAGTTTGTCCCCGACATTAACTGGTGCTGATTATGTTTGGGGATCAATAGCTCAACAGCTGGCGCTGTGATAGCATTTTATCTAAATTTTTAACATGGCAGCATAGGACAAAAATTCGTATAAATGTGCATAATAAGAGTTGTTTTAAACTTGTGATTGTAAAATTAATATGAATTATTGATAATAGTAGTATGTAACTATGAAAAAAAATTTCTGCATGGGGGGGCATCGCTTCCCCCCCGGGGGGGATAAATTTTCAAGATGGGTATCTTTCGAAAGGTCTCGTCAATACCTTTAAAACGAATGGTTGAACTATAAATCTGTGATAATTTAAAACAAAGTTATCGATTTTTTTTACTTTTAACAAAAAAAAAAAAAAAAAAAAAAAAAAAATTCTTTTTTTTTTTTTTTTTTTTAAATATTGTTACTGATTGAGTATGTATAGGTAAATATAGAAGAAAGTCTTGTGGTGGCCACAACATACTAGTTAGAAAATGTCTGTCTGTCTGTGTATGTGTGTGTGACAAAATTTTGTGCCAACTGTATCTCTGGAACTACTGCACAGAATTTCATACAAATTGGTATGTAGTTGCACCTTGACATAAATTAGTGCCTATCAACTTTTGGTAAAAATCGTCTTGCAGTTTGCGTTGCCATCTAGTTTTATCTAAATTTTTAACAGGGTGATATAGGGCAAAAATTTTCAAGATGGGTATCTTTCGAAAGGTCTCGTCAGCACCTTTAAAACGAATGGTTGAACTATAAATCTGTGATAATTTAAAACAAAGTTATCGATTTTTTTTACTTTTTAGAAAAAAAAACTTAGAAAAAAAAATCTTTTTTTTTTTTTTTTTTTCCTCTCCCCTTAATTTTATCAAACTCCCACGGTTTCCGTGTTCTGACAAACTTAAACTAATTTTTGCTTTTTTCCTCTAATTTTGTCAGTCCTACGGTTTCCGTGTCTTGACAAACTTTAACATATTTTTGCATTTTTCCTCTAATTTTGTCAAAGTCCCACGGTTTCCGTGTTTTGACAAACTTAGAATAATTTTCACATTTTACCCAAAATTTTGTCAAAGTCCCACTTTTTTTTTTTTTTTCTCTCCCCTTAATTCTATCAAACTCCCACGGTTACCGTGTTCTGACAAACTTAAACAAATATTTGCATTTTTCCCCCAATTTTGTCAAAGTCCCACGGTTTCCGTGTTTTGACAAACTTAGAATAATTTTCACATTTTACCCAAAATTTTGTCAAAGTCCCACTTTTTTTTTTTTTTTTTTTTTTTTTTGTTATTGTTAGGGAGTGAATTTGTATAGGAAAATATAGAAGAAAGTCTCGTGGTGGCCACAACATATTAGTTTTTATTGAGTAAAAATGCACTGGTTCTTTTTTGTTTGTAATTTTATGTTTTTTTTTTTTAAGCCTTGTTTATTTTATTTTAATTTTTTTTTCTTTTTAACTTAATTTCTTTTTAACTATCCTTAAACTCTCTCCTTTATATTGTTTTATTTTTATTAACACGCTTATATTAGCTTCACCTGTATGTATGTATGTATGTTTGTTTGTAACTTCTCTGGGAGCAAAACGTGATTGCAGAAAATCCTTCATATCTCAAACAAAAACTAGTATGTTGTGGTCACCACAAGACTTTCTTCTATATTTACCTATACATATTCAATCAGTAACAATATTTAAAAAAAAAAAAAAAAAAAAAAAAAGTGAGATTTAAATCGATAACTTTGTTTTAAATTATCACAGATTTATAGTTCAACCATTCGTTTTAAAGGTATTGACGAGACCTTTCGAAAGATACCCATCTTGAAAATTTATCCCCCCCGGGGGGGTACTTCCCCCCCAGGGGGGGAACCGATGCCCCCACATGCACAAAAATTTTTTCCTAGTTAACTACTACTATTTTCAACCTGATCTTTCGAAAGATACCCATTGTGAAAATTTACCCCCCCTGGGGGGTATTTCCCCCTAGGGGGGGGAAGCGATGCCCCCCCATGCAGAAAATTTTTTTCCTAGTTACATACTACTATTATCAATAATTCATAATAATTTTACAATCACAAGTTTAAAACAACTCTAATTATGCACATTTATACGAATTTTTGTCCTATGCTGCCATGTTAAAAATTTAGATAAAATGCTATCACAGCGCCACCTGTTGAGGTATTGATCCCCAAACATAATCAGCATCAGTTTATGTCGGGGACCAACTAAATACCAAGTTTGGTTAAATTTCGTTAAAAAAAAAAAAAGCGATTTTTTTCAGTTTTTTTTTGTTAAAAGTAAAAAAAATCGATAACTTTGGTTTAAATTATCACAGATTTATCGTTCAACCATTCGTTTTAAAGGTATTGACGAGATCTTTCGAAAGATACCCATCTTGAAACTTTGCCCCCCCGGGTGGGAACTTCCCCCCCCCCGGTGGGGGGGGAACCGATGCCCCCACATGCACAAAAATTTTTTCTAAGTTAACTATTACTATTATCAACGAGACCTTTCGAAAGATACCCATCTTGAAAATTTACTTCCCCGGGGAGGGAACCATGCACAAAATTTTTTTCCTAGCTAACTACTACTATTATCAATAATTCATATTAATTTTACAATCACAAGTGTAAAATAACTCTCTTTATGCCCATTTATACGGAATTTTGTCCTATGCTGCCATGTTAAAAATTTGCATAAAATGCGATCACAACGCCACCTATTGAGCGATTGATCCCAAAATCTAATCAGCACCAGTTTATGTCAGGGTGCAACTAAATACCAAGTTTGGTTAATTTTCATTCATTGGTTCGTGAGATACAGCGTCCACAAAAAAATGATACAGACAGACAGACAGACAGACATTTTCTAAAAACTATTGATTCGTGTTCTCCACATCCCAAAACATGTAAATCCATCAAAAAGTGGACTTCGAAAATTTTCGCGAATCCAATACTTTCTCTATATTACATATAGAAGAAAGTAAAAACAGATATCCGTGAAATTTTTGCTTTGAAATATAGCTAATACAAATGTCTCAAAATCGGTTTCTGGCTATGGGGCAAAAACAAATAGAAATACAGTTAGGCCATTGAAAATAGGTACAGATAGGTTTTAAAGGTCTGCAAGTCGAATGGGGATATTTTCGATTGTGCAAAGTTATTAGGAGGGGCAAGAAGGGGGAGAAGAGAGTGGGGGCAAAAAAATGAAAATAGTGTCAGATCGTTGAAAATTGGTACATAGAGGTTTTCGATACTTACAAATCGATTGCGGATATTTTTGAATTTGTAAAATTATTAGGAGGGGCGGGTAGGGGGATGAGGGGGTAAGGGGGGGCTATGGGGCAAAAACAAATAGAAATACAGTTAGGCCATTGAAAATTGGTACCGATAGGTTTTAAAGGTCTGCAAGTCGAATGGGGATATTTTCGATTGTGCAAAGTTATTAGGAGGGGCAAGAAGGGGGAGAAGAGAGTGGGGGCAAAAAAATGAAAATAGTGTCAGATCGTTGAAAATTGGTACATAGAGGTTTTCGATACTTACAAATCGATTGCGGATATTTTTGAATTTGTAAAATTATTAGGAGGGGCGGGAAGGGGGTGGGGCGGTAAGGGGGGGGGGCTATGGAGCAAAAACAAATAGAAATACAGTTAGGCCGTTCAAAATTGGTACAGATAGATTTAAGAGGCCTGCAAGTCGAATGGGGATATTTTCGATTGTGTAAAGTTATTAGGAGGGGCAAGAAGTGGGGGAGGGGAGGGGGGATGCATAAAAATAAAAATAGTGTCAGATCGTTCAAAATTGGTACATAGAGGTTTTCGATACTTACAAATCGATTGCGGATATTTTTGAATTTGTAAAATTATTAGGAGGGGCGGGTAGGGGGGTGAGGGGGTAAGGGGGGGCTATGGGGCAAAAACAAATAGAAATACAGTTAGGCCGTTCAAAATTGGTACAGATAGATTTAAGAGGCCTGTAAGTCGAATGGGGTTATTTTCGATTGTGTGTAAATATTTTAACCAAAAACTTACATACTGTAGCTATTTATGTGAAAAATAATAAATATAGTTTAAAATATAGTTTAAAAAGCATGGTTTCATAGCACATCGAACTAAAAAGTGAAAAATAAATATAGTTTCAAAAAACTAAAAAACACGCTTTTAAAGCACATCAAACTAAAAAGTGAAAAATAATTCTTAATATAAGCTGAAAACAATAATGAACGAAAAATACTAGTATAATTGTGAAAAAAGCGTGGGTTGCTCGATATACGAAAAATATGGCACAAAGCACCCCACGCTTTTTTCACAATTATACTAGTATTTTTCGTTCATTATTGTTTTCAGCTTATATTAAGAATTATTTTTCACTTTTTAGTTTGATGTGCTTTAAAAGCGTGTTTTTTAGTTTTTTGAAACTATATTTATTTTATTTTATTTATTGTTAATTTAGTGTTAGGTTTGGCGGTTAGCATTCAGCTCTGTTATTCATGCCGAAAAGGAGCCTTTTTCAAGGCTACACTGTCCTAGACAGACCGAGTGCCGGTGAATACAGACTGTCTGCGAATCTGTATATATATATATATATATATGTCACCATGTTACCGATTTTAATGATATCGCTTTTGCTCTTTATGAAACTTACAGTGAATGTTACATAAAACTGTAGGGTTTTGAAGAGATTGGATAGACGGAAATAAAATGATTTTTTTAAACTTAAACTGTTACCTATTTCAATGAAACTTTTATAAAAAATTACGTATGTAATTCTCTGTAATTTTTCATTAACAGAAGTGATATTTACACAAAATTTCAAAAGAAACTGAATAATAAAGTAGTTAAAAAAAATATTTCATTTCCATGTATCCCTAAACTTCTGGTCAGGCATACGTAACACACTTTTCTACATATAGTCGAAGTTATAGCTCCTTTTGCAGCCCCCCCCCCCCCTCCTAAGCATATGTAACACATACTGTAATTTTCACTGTAAAAAATAGTTATACAAAGTTCAAACAAAGTACAAACTTCTTCTGCTGTTCTAATAGACGCTTTGTGTTTAATTAGAGTCTGCACAGAATTTACAACAGATTTTTGGAAATGTATGTGGTCTTTCCGTTTTTCTTTGGTATGTATATTCTCATTATATTTGTTGATAATGAAATATAAAATAAAATCATCTGAAATTATTCCCGTGGTAGCTGGAATAAGTTTCAGTATATTACACAGCGTTTCATGCAAAAGTGTAAACCATTTATTATTTAATATTGTAAAAAATATTTATTATTTTTTAATGTATAATATTTTTACAACAAAGATAATACTGCAGAAAAATAAAAATAATATTTTTCAAGCAGCACATTATTTTGTTAGAAAAGAAATTTTCATTTATTACTTCCCATAATACATATATCTATATATACTTGCTTAAAGGTAATATATATATATGAGGTAGGGTGGTGGTGTTTGGTTGGTTGTTTAGGTGGGAGGCTGAATTATTATTATTATTATTTAAAAAAAAAAAAAAAAGAAGAAGAAGAAGCTTTGTTGCATTTACATCAATTAACACTTAAATTACTGTCTGTATGCTAAATTTTTCATTTTAAATTGGAAATAAATTAAGACAAGATAAAAATTAATAAATTAATTTACTAAAATTAATAAATTAAAATTAATTATATGAAAAATACTCGTTTTAATTTTGTTATTATGATTCTTACAAATACAAACTATAGTATCACATACATAAAAAATATTTTTTTTTAAATTATTAATGGCTAACATAGTAATAAAAACTTACTTTCATCATGAAAGAAATAAACTAAATAAACATTAAATAAGGATAAAAGCATAATGTTTTTTTTTTTTTTTTTAACTGCTTCCCCCCCCCGTAATATTTAACTTAAATGTTTCTATCAAAGTTAAGTTAATTAAGATAAGAGTAAAATAAATTATTTATAATTGTTGTAATAATAATTAGCGAATTGCTTTTGCCTTAAAGGTTTTGCTTTTTAATTTTAATTTTGCCAGCATTGCAGTAAATTCAAGTAACGGAAGTTGTCTCTCTACGAATATCAGAGCCTGATTAAGGGGGAAGCACACATTATTTATATTTACACCGTTATTTTTTAAATACTTTCCTCCTATAATAAACAGAAAATTCTCATTAAAAATTATTTTAAAAGAATTCTGGTGTCTAATAACGGTGAGTAAATTGCATTGTTTTACACTGTTCATTTTTTATAAAAAATATTTCCTCGTCAAAGCGTGGAATTTCTGTGACATGAAGTAAAAAATAATTGTAAAAATATTCCGGTGAGAGCGGAGATAATGTGTGCTTCCCCCTTAATCAGGCTCTGACGAATATAAAATCTATAACTTGATTAAGCCTTTTTTTTTTTTTTTTTAATGGTCTGTAAAACATTTATTATGCTAGTAAATAATCCAATGAAAGTTTCTAGGTCATATTGATAGCCTCATCTAAACTTTGTGTTTGGTTAAATATCTCATGCTACTTAGTGTTGTTTTCAACGTGTGCTTTATGAATTTATTTCTGATGGAGCTCTGTTTATTCTAATTGATATTATA
This sequence comes from Salticus scenicus, assembly GCA_963930645.1. Taxonomy (NCBI): domain Eukaryota; kingdom Metazoa; phylum Arthropoda; class Arachnida; order Araneae; family Salticidae; genus Salticus; species Salticus scenicus. The sequence goes on along the minus strand of OZ005651.1, from coordinate 160,351,524 downwards.
ATCTATCTTTATTTCCTTTTTTCTTTCATTGAAAGTAATTTTTTTTTTTTTTTTTTTTTTGCAAGGTTGGATCACCTTTTTGTCTATTTTGCGCAATATCGCTTGCCAAAAAATGAAACCTTGCATTGTTTAGCACAATGTGGGGGTGGTGACTCCTGACGAATTACCTCAACTTTCTGAGCAATTTATTTTATTTTATTTATTATTCAATTATTTATGTCCTGCTCTATAAATTTAGCTTTTCTCATATTTTGTTTTTGGTTCATTTTGTTATTGTCAGTTCAAATAGAAAACTTTTGATTACAGTCATTAAAAATTTCCTTCTCTTTATGTTTCTATATGCTTTGTATTCTCATCGGAATTCTTTTAAAGTGTTTTTTCTTCTTCTTTTTTCAAATATAAGTTAAAAAATACTGGCCAAATTATTTAAATAATTTAATTAAGTTAACTAGTTACCAAAGTAGCTTTTATAGGTTGTTGTGGCACATTCTTCATCTGTTTATTTTTCATTCTTATTGCTATCATAATATATATAAAGGATTATATATATATATAGAGAGAGAGATGATTTGATTTAATAATTTATTTATTTTCTCATTCAAAATGGTTTTGCTGTCTCGATCGGGGCTGAAACAATATAAATTGCTATGATTAGCTATATTGTTTTACGAAATCGATGCAGCTTTCACACCATTATGAATTACATGCCCCCTGATGAGTTTATACTTCAAATTTTAAGCATTTTTATCCAATTATTATTTCTGTGGTCCTTTATTTACTTTCTCCGTCATTAAGTTTAATGGTCCTTATTTAATTATTATTATTCATGTCGGCGTAAGTAATTTAAATTGTTTTTGTCTCTTATTGGTTCTTAATCTGTATCGCAACATTTTTGTGTCAGTCTTACCTATATTTTACAATCAGTTCTATTTTTGTTGTGTTGGTATTGTTTTGTATCTATTAATTGCTAAATTTTAAGGTTAAATTTTATTACTACGATATATATATATATATATATATATATATATATATATATATATATACATTATGGTAAAGGTAAATATTTTCCTGGTAAAAATTAATAGCAGTAAATTCATAAAATAGAGTTTGCAAACTCTGTACAAGTGCCCTATGCATTAACTTAAGCTTATCATGAGAAAAGAAAAAAAAGCATTATTTACTAGAATAAATAAATAAATAAATAGAGCAATGGTATATGAACTTACTTTAATGTTCTAGTTATATATTACAGTAGTCATCCCTAATTTGTGAATATTTTAAAACTGATTTTTCATTCAGAACACGTATTTACTTCACATCCTTTTTTTTTTTTTTTTTTGTTTTTTTTTTTTGTTTTTTTAAACTTCACTTATACAAAAATAAAATGAAAATTTGTTCTTGAACTAGTTATGCTACCGTCTATTAGTATTTTTATCAAAAATAAATAAATAATGATAATTAATAATACTGGTAAAATGCCCGATGCTAATGTAACAGCCCTTCGCCTCTATTTTTAAATATTCTATTAAGAGCGTTAAATACCTAATCTCACTGATAGCTCAAGACCATATTATTCTATGAAAAAAATTTGTTTCCGCAATTATTCATTATTTTTTATTTATATATTTTTCACATTTAGAAAATTTAAAACCATTAAATTATTACTCATTTTCTTAAATTTATTTAATTTTTATACATTATTTTTGAGTTAAAAAAATAACTAAGTGCATTTTTTCGCTAGAAAACAAAACAATAAAAATGTGGAAAATCAGTTCATCGAAATCCAGTACTAATTTAGCGATTGTCATTAGTACTGATGACCAGTGTTGCCAGATCTGGCGGATTTTTTATTCAACAATCACCAATAATTTGTAATCGTAACATTTGCCTAATCACTTCGAAGATTAATTGTCTATTATGTATATCAAATATCACTTTTTAAAATTATTGGTGACTATTGAATAAAAAATCCGCCCGATCTGGCAACAGTGCTCTTGACTGTGAATTTTCTAAATGTGAAAACGGAATTAAATAATAATAATAATAATAATACATTAGGTATTGAATAATTGCGGAAACAAATTTCCTCATAGAATAACATAGGCTTTGACTATCGGCGAGGTTAGGTATTGTACTCTCGTAAGTAGCAATTTTCATCACAATTTAAATCGTAGAGTATCTGAGTGCTTTGCACAGTTTCTTCAGATTGATTTTGTTTTTTGCCCGGAAAAGACCAGACTAAACATTCAGTCATACTTTTATCACGTTGAAGACTAATGATATATGACTCAAAATGAAAAACTTAATTCGAGAAAAATATTTCTGTCACTTAATAAATGCTTTTGAGCCAAGCAAGGACAAGTAAGTAACCAGTGACAGGTGAATGAAAGCTGTATTGAACCATTTACCCTCTTTTATTCAGTCAAATATAATATTAATTATTGAAAATGCATGGTGACAAAAGGTATGTTAGTGTAATCACTGCTGCTTAAAATTTTATTTTTTCCTTGACCATGTCAAAAACGTATGTATTATTATTATTATTTTTTTTTTTTCTACGTCAAATTCTATATAGGGTAACTAACTTTTATGCGTGTCAATCACTACATTTTCTAGATGCCCTCACTGCCCGAAGTGTCTATCATTTGATGACCTTGGCAGGATGAAATAACAAGGTAGCTCACTTACTATATTTTTCTTTTGTTAAAAAATATGCAGCTAATTGATATCGTGGTTTCTACAATTGAAGGAAATTCTCGAGATTAGAAAATGTCTTTAAAATATTCTATTTATGTTAGGTGCATCATTCATGAAATAACTTTTTCAAAAAATACATTAAGGAATTACTGTACTCGTTACAACTATTCTGTCGAAGAAAATTTTTATTTAGTTACTTAATTTTAGATATGTATTAGATAAATATACATACATATACATATCTATATTTGTTGACTCCATCATTGTCCGGGTACTCGGTAAAAATGGCACCGGTAAAATTAAAAGCAATAACTTATGAATGAATAGGCTTGAAATTATTTAAAATAGAACGTAAATAAATGAATAAATGAATAAATAATTAAGACATGATATTATTTTTTTGGAGTTTTTACATTAAAAACTCCAAATCAACAGATGTAAATAATATATTATGTATACAAATTTTCAGCTCATCTGGATGACAAAAGGCGGTAAAAAAAAAAAATCTCCTGTTACTGCAAAAAATGGCAACGTTAAAATTGAAAGAAATAACTTATGAATGAATAAAGAAAGAATGAATGAAGAAATAACTTATGAATGAAATTATTTTAAAAAGTGCGTAAATTAAAAAAAAAAAAAGGATAATGAATAAATAAATGTAAAAAAAAAAAAAAAAAAAAAAAAATGAATAAAATAAAGACATATTTTTATTTCTAATTTTACTAAAAAACTCCAAATTAACCGATGTAAATAATATATTATTATACAAAATTTCAGCTCATTTGGATGACAAGAAGCGGTTTAAAATTCGAAAAGAATTTTTCGGATTTTAAATTTCTCTACCCCCCTCCCTCTCTTTTGTTACTGCATTGCCGTCGTAATTATAAATGCATGATTTCAGCTCAATCAAACGATAAGTTGGTTAAAATTCGTAACAAATTAACCGGAAAAAAAAAAAAAAAAAAAAAAAAAAGAATAACAATAATAACAATAATAAAAAATAGTAATTAAAAAAAAAAAAAGGCAACGGTAAAATTTTTAGTATTAACTTATGAATGAGTACAGCTGAAATTATCTATATAAATAAAGAGAAGGGCCTCTCTCTGTGTGTCATTGACATGTGGACTGGACGGAAAAAAATATTTTCAAGCAAATACAATTAATTCCCAAAGAAATCCTTATCTTTAACAATAGTATTAAATGTTTTGAAATTGGTCCTATATTTTAAAGATAACATTTACTTCTTTGCTTTTAAAGTATGGAATACTAATTCCCAATGAATTCCTTTGAAATGAAGTAAATATATCTCTGTGTTAGAAATAATCTATAATAATAATTGTAATTTAGTTTTCCCTGTATATGGGAGAAAGCAGATATTACATTTAATTAAAAGTTAAAATTTGAATAATACAGTGTAATTTTATGATTTCAGTGCAAAATCATTTATTTTAACTATATAACGAAATTTTTTTAATAAATTAAATTGTAATTGAAATAGTGCAGATAATTATTGAGTCGCTTCCCAGATAACAAGCATATTTGCAGCAAGTTTGATTTTTCTTGACATTATCTTGCCATGACAAATTTGATGCGATAAATTTGTCGTGAAATTGCCGCAAAGTAGACACAACATAAATCTATCTCTTGTCTTAAATTTTTTTCCCTTTTACACAATTTCTGTTGCAAACTAAAATTGCTATGTAAATATTTGAAACTCAACCAAAGACTGATATTGAAGCGGTTTCGTGACGTTTTCTTACTCGTGTTGTTTACTGGTGGAAGAAGCGTGACGTTATCCGTGGGGCTCGAAGTCTCGTGTCGACAAGTCATATGCGAAATACAAGCTATATTTACATGTTTCTATGTGTATTTGCAGATAATGTGACGTGATAATAATCTGTGTTTGCAATAGATTAACAGTTAGTGTGACATGACAAGCTTGCCTATTGCAATGAATTTGCAGTACTCTTAATACGACAAACCTAACTTTTCTACTAGTTTGCAACGAATTTGCAGCAAATTTGATACAGTAAGAGTGCAACTTGTACGTCAAGTTTGCTGCAAATTTGGCGTATGGTGACTTCGGAGTTTGCGTTAACTTGCTTCAATCTTGTTATGAACTTACAGCTTGTCACACTGAACTTGCTGCAAGTTTGTTGGCTTGCAAAGCAAGATTGCTGCAATTTCGCTGCAAACTGAAATTGCTATGTGGGTTCTGCTTTACAATTGATAAATTTTAATACTATGTAGCGCATATTATAAATAAACGTGCTACGTGCCAATACAAGAAATGAAAGTGCCAAGAAGTCCTCATTAAGAAGGAAAAAAAAAAAAAGAGAGAGAGAGAGAGAGAGAGAAATAAAAATAAATACCATTTAATCATCTTTCTCTAACTTAAATTGAAGTTTTAAATTTACAGTAAAAGTAGCAGCAAAATATGGGGTTAAATAACGATGAATACAATTTTTTCTATTCAAACAGATAAAAAGCAAAAAACTTAACAATTGTTTTTGGTCAAACAAATTCAGCTTTACCTTTTACCAAGGTTAAAAATAGGCACGCGTGTGGAAAAAAATAAAATAAAATAAAAATAAAATGGCAGACAAAAGATGGTATGTTTCCCATGATTAATTATAATTAATTGAAGAAATTGTGTCAGTAGACATCCTGCATTGACAAAAACATATACGTAATAAAGGAAAACTGGCGTAATTTTCGGTTTCAGCACACTAAAAAACATGTGTATCAGCTAAAATTATCAAATCAAATTTCGCAGACATTATTTTTATAAATCTGTGTAATCAAAGCAAGGTTGCAACACGTTTTATCCAAAACACCATAAAACTAAATCATTTTCTGTAATTTTTAAATTTATCTTTTCACCGAATTATGTTAGAATTATTAAATATGAAAATGATGCTATAAAAATTCTAAATATTTCCTAAAATGTTGATTGATGAAAAAAATATTTATATCGATTGTTCTACGTAACTATTGTTCTATATAATTATTGTACTTAAAAGTGACTGATGTGTACCAATGTAAAAATAAAAATTGTTTTAATTTTTCCTTTTTAAATAAACTTTTCTAAAAATATAAAAATATTTACATATGTGGCGTATTCTTCCTTTGTTACTGATAGACAAGCACATTAAAAAGATAAGCTTCTTTCATTATATTTGATATTATATTTGCTATCTAAAGAATGACGTGAAATTAAATGCCATAAATCTAAAATTATATGCAATTACGAAGTTGGAACACCTAGGGAAATTACTCTTTTCAATAGAAGAACCTTTGTTTTTGTAAATTTGTGCGTACATGGCTATCTAAAAGCATTCGTATGTAAGAGAAATGTCATTTATTATAGCAATCATTTTGTGTAGTAATATTTAAAACAATTGAGAACTTTTAAAGATATTTATCATTCCATTGATTTAAGAGCAATTTCTTCGTAATAACTTCGCATAATTTCTTCATATCCGATTTGCATGTTATTTTAGATAATAAACGTATTTCCCGCTTTTGACTATTTAAACCTAATGCAGGAGTCAAAGCTATCAAACAGGAAAATATAGGAAATTTTTCCTATAGGAAAAAAATAACCCTTCAGTTTAACTACATGTCGTGTAGTTGATTGAATACATTTTGAGGCGCTACGCCAGTGCCTATTTAATCAATTGTGCAACCTCCCCCCCCCCTCCACAGAAAATATAAAAGAATAAGTGAAAATATTAAAATGGTAATGGAATTATGAATTTTTTTAATGATTGTATGTAAAAAATTTCTTATGTCAAATTATATTTGTTAAGCTCTAAGTAACAATGTGTTTACATTAGAATACATTAATTTTATTTTAAATTATCTTTTATTTTAAGCGTTTGAAGCTATGGGTAAAAATTCCTTTATTTTTCGTCATATTTTCTGTTAAATCATCCTTTTTTAAAAATTATTCTGTGCATTCTATACCATAGTTAAGGGTTTTTTTATCGATAAATTGTTGTAGCTATGAAGTGGAAGTCTCAAGTCCATTGGATCAGACTGGAATTGTCTGTGAAGTTAAGTCGATTCTTTTTATGGAAGTACTATATTGAATTGAATACTGGCAATGAATGCCTACATGCATTGTTTTTATAGGAATATTTATATTCTTTAAATTTAAGAAAAATGATTCATAGTGTTGGTGGATGTTATGTATTTATATATACACATATTAAACCACAAATAACAGATTAAAAAAAAAAAAAAATCGCAGATATTTGAACATTATGAACAAATAATTTAAACACCACAAATCTTTGAGAAATCTTGATACTTAAAAAATAAATAAATAAATAAATAAAATAAAATAATCTGATTCTTTTAAAAGCTTTAATTTTTGTATTTTTTTTAATTAAACATTGGAAATAAAAGGAATTTATGATTAAAGTTTTCATTACCTTGTTATTTTCTTATAATGTGTGCAATATAATATATATATGATAAGATATACAACATATGATTTCCAATCACATTGGCAGAGTGAATGTCGACAAAAAAAAAAAAAAAAAAAAAAAAAAAAAAAAAAATTAAATGGTATTTTGGAAAGATACGAGATTTTAAATTAGATGCCTAGCAGGGAAAGCAGAAAATAAGTAAGAAGAACTTAAACTGAAATAGCAGAATATAGGAAAAATTTTGTGAAATATAGGGAAAATGTAAAGAATGATAAAATATAGGAAAATATAGGATGTTTTTCATGATTTTTTTGAAATATATAAGAAAAATAGGAACACTTTGAGCCCTGCTAATGTACAATTCCACGTTTTTAGCTTTGTTAAATTTATCATCTAATTATTTCAGTCAATGCATTATTATAAATTATTACTGGATTTTAATGTGAAATAGGCTAATTATATTATTTTAATGTTTGTTACAATGTTTTAAATAAAACTTTTAAATAATCTTTAAATTATCACATTATTTGTTATAACATTTTATTCATTATCATTTAATGCCAGCATTTTATATTTATTCAAATTTGTATTTTAGAACTTTTCTTCTGTTAGTCGTACTCTTTTAGTAACTATTTAAAGTGATTATCAGCTGATAGGTTCAAAGAAAAAAAAAAAAGTTTTATTGATAAGTTGAAGCCAGAATCGGTCTCAAGTAAGAAACATTTCTACAATTTCAAATCATTTATAGAAAGGGAAATGTAACTTATAAGAACAGTATTTCTCTGTCGTCTAACAACAATCCAAAATAAGTTTTCAGGGGATTTTCCATACAGAAAACTTAAAGCACCTACGTATGATATCATAGTTGTCAATTTCTATGCATTTTAAATGCGATTTTCTTTTCTTTTCTTTCTTTTTTTTTTTTTTTTTTAGAAAAAAAATGTTTGTTTTAAGATTTTTTTTTTTTTTTAATAAGACAAAGTAAACTATATGAAAATAGCGGTATTCCAAGTGCTTAAAAGTTGGCAACCATGTCATATGAGATGTACATGGTAATGTACAACTCATATTTTTGGGCCGGGTCGGGCCTGGTTTTATCGTTTTTTGTCCGGGCCGGGCCGCATTTTTCGACTTCATAACGGGCCGGGCCGGGTAAGCAAAAATTTCGTACGGGCCGGGCCGGGCCCGGGCCTCGAAATTCCGGCCCGTGCAGACCTCTAGCGGAGATACAAAAGAAAACCTAATCAGGAAACCTCAAAACGTGTAAATCAGGTGAAATCTCAAATTCCATGGTAATGTACAACTCACATAACATAGTTGTCAACTCATATGTACAACTCATATAACATAGTTGTTGAGTTGCAACACTTTAATAATGTACTTACGTAAATTGAACTAGTTGATGTGGGTGCAAGAAAGAAGTATAAAATGAGTGGAAAATACTATAAAAGTAGTTAATTTTAATAATAATGCACTAAAAGTAGTAATATTTCCCATGACCAATTTATATATATATATATATATATATATATATATATATATACACGCATAGATGCCAATTTATACGGGTTTTTAACACCAGTATTTCTTTGCAAAAATTTGTATGATGATAAATCACTGAAAACAGATAAAAATCTTATTAAAAGTTTTGATTGAAAATTTCCGATAGCAAGAAAATGTACAAGTTGGCAGCTATGTATATATATATATATATATATATATATATATATATATATATACACACACACACATACATTCAGTGTTTTAATAAATGTCCAGTAATATGTTACATGTGATTCAAGGTTATATACCTGTTATCAATCGTCATTGTTGTTCTTGCACAAAAACTACTGAAAATTCGGACAGCTTTCCTTGCTATTTGAAAAGTTTTCTAACCCTGTGCACGTCATTCATATGCTTTTAGCTTTCGAAAAATACAAACCAGATTTGGTATTTTTAGCATTCACGAATACTCTCCTGTCACTTCGTAAAGCATCCACGGATGTTGACTGGAAACACATTCTGTGGAGGGAAATCCGCATTTTGTCCTGATGTTTTCTTCACCCCTTCATGTAAATTCCTTTTTTTTTTTTTTTTTTTTTTTTTTTTCTCATATTCCCGTCTTCTCGGAACTTGAACTCTTTCACCATTGTTACATGGAATGCCAATGAACTCCTTGACAAAAGGAATGACTTTAGGGATTTTGTAATACGTAACAATTTAGATTTAATTTTGGTCATTGAGATCCTTTTCCTAGGAACGCACTGTCTGTGTTGCTAACTATGAGATTTTCAATGCAGACAGGGCTCATAGTCTGCAATCTGCCGGCGGCACTTCCATTTATATTTCAAATTTATTAATTGCAGTTGTTTACGCTCAAAATCTTAGGCGAAGAAGTAACATGCTAGAGCAACCATAGGCGCCGACTTAACGGGGGAAGCGGGGGCGATCGCCCCCGCTGTAATTTTTCACGGGGGCGAAAGTATCTTTTCGCCCCCGTGCTTCCAACGGGATTTTCAAACACGAAAAAATTTTTTTTATCACAAATTTGAATTTTAATGAACATTTTCACATTGCAAATTTATTGTTTTCTTCTCTCCTCCTTTTCTTTACTGACGGATTAGCAAAAAACAGGCTATACTTTAAACAATTCTCTTTTTGCGCGACAGAAACTGACCGAGATTGAGAGAACAACTTTTCAAAGTCAGTCCCTGTCCCTCTATAGTCAAAAGGTAGGTTGACGCAGAAAGACTAATTTTCATGTTAATGTCCATGTCCATTTGAAGTCCGACAGTCCCAGTTCTCAAGAAAGTGTTCATATTGACAAGTATTAAATGCAAAAGCTTTTGTTCTGAACATTTGCTATTCATAACACAAAAATTATAATGCTGTTAAAAACACAGAATTTTATGTTTCTATTTATTTTAAATTTATCGGTATTTGCGTATGTATCTTCTTCTTCTTCTTCTTCTTTCTTTTTTTTTTTTTTTTTTGTAAATCTTTGAATTTATTGATGTTGATTATTAACAATCTTGCACGAGACAGGGGAAGAGGAAGGTTAGTTGTTAAAATTAAGGTCGATTGACTACACTATATTCCTAGAGCTATAGGTGGAATGCCTTCCATGGAATTATTTTTAAATGGTCTTAGCCCGTATTTCCGCGAGTTTTTGGAGAAAACCATGAAAAACTCCGAACGACTTGATCGACGAAAGCAACATGGGATCCAACATCGAACCCAGCAATTCCCGTCTACCAACTTTGAGTGCAGAAGCACTTGGCTGCCGGTGGGGCCAGGAAAGAGGAAGAATTGTTAAAAATGATAATTGGTTAAAAATTGTTGTCTTAGAAAACCGCATCTCATAATTAACATTTAGTGGACAAGTAAATACGGCAAATTTTTACAAAACGTCTTAGGTAATCAATTTATGAATTTAATAAATATCCCTAACAGCACATCTCATCCACAAGACATCATCAGGATAATCCTATGGATGAAAGCAGGGGTGCAGAAAATGTTCAAACCTCGGAAATTTCCCCCAAACACAGTATAAATTTCCCTCAATAATGCAAAAATCTGCTTTGCTATACAAAATCATTCGTTCTATGTAATAAATCTTTAAGAGAATAAGTATACAGTGTAACATAAAAATATCGCTGTTAGTGTATAAGCACTTCAAAGTAGCAAATTGTTATTTTTGATTTACATTTTTATTTTCTCTTAAAAAAGTATTCAAAATTTCCCCAGTCAGTTTAAATTTCCCCCGAACCTTGTTCGGGCGTTCGGACATATTCTGCACCCCTGGATGAAAGTACGTCTAAGTGATATTCTCAAGATGTACTAGGGATAAGTGTGCTGTTAGGGAAATGCGTGAATTGAAATATGTCATAAAAATTTATAATATCTAATTTGATTTTAATTTTCTAAATATGTTGTTCACATATTAAGTTGTTCATATATAATTATACATGTAAACAATTTGAATTTCAGATTCTCTGTTGTTCTTGCATATTTTCGATATAAATAACAGCAACGTCCGTTAAAAAAAAAAAAAAAAAAAAAAACATTAATAAGAAATGGATGTGGAATTCTTTTCTTATTCATTATAAATTCGATAAATGAAATAAGAGAACACGGTACAACTTAAATAATTCATTTCTGGAAAAAAATAAATCTGAAAAAATCTTTTGAAAATTACCTTGAAGAAAGGGAATAACAAACAACATAACATTTAATTTAAGAGTAAAGTTTGAAACAGAAGACGTAATATATATAAGTAATTTTTTTTTATCTTTAAAATTTTTTCTACACATACACATAAAAAGACAGTATTCGATTTGTGGAAATTTTCGCCTTTTAGTTTTTGATGTATTTACTGGTTTTGGGATTTTCTAAATCTGAACCCGATTTTACCATTTTTCAAAAATGTCTGTGCGTTTCTCTTGTGTGTATGTATAAAAAATTTTGTAATTGGTCAGTGTATCTCTCGAACTAATGGACGAAATTTAACCAGATTTGATATTTATTTAGATCTTGACTTAAACTAGTGTTTTTAACTCAATTAAATTGAACTGAATTTAAACCTAATTCGGGAATCAATGATTTGGGAATTAATTGCTCAACAAATGATTACCTCATTTCTTTCTTTTTTTAGGACTGAGGGCCTATTAGTCTCAATCTGCGTTGTCGATTTCGATAATTGTACATTTGTCGAAATCTAAAATTTATCGAAAATATAATTGAATAATTTGAAAGCGATGTTACAATTTGAAAAAAGGAAAAAAAAAAAAAAAAAAAAAAAAAAAAACTAATAGTCCTTCGTCCTAAACTAAATTCTGCTTTTGCCAGAATTTCATCAAAATCTTTTTTTTATTTATTTTTTTTTTTTTATTATTATTATTACTATTATTATTATTATTATTGAAAGAAAAAGAAAAGAAAATTAATAATAATCAGTATCGTTACAAGCGATATCGAAAAAGTTTTTTTTAATAATTTTGAATTAGGAAATAAAAAGTGCGCGTGAAATAATATGAAATAAAAATAAGTAAAAAAATGAATTTAATGTTTTTGTGTTTCGGGGGCTGCTCATGCATATAAAAAATGCGTATTAAAACGAGTCAAAGAAGGAAGCCAAATAAGTATTGAGTTATATTACGATAAATACGATACGATATATTAGACCTGTCGTTCAGGGTTAGTAGGCATTTTCGTTGAAAGAAATAGTTTGTTCGTTCGGTGCAACTTGCACATTAGTCCCTTGAGGTACAACTTTTTTTTTTTTTTTTTTTTAATCGAATTATAACATTGCTTTCAATTTTTTTTTTTTTTTTTTTTTTTTATGGCAGTATAGGAAAAAGTTTCGAATAAATTAATTTAATGAAATTACTTTTTTAACTTTTCAATATAAAATTACATATATAATAGTAATAATTAACCAACGAAAATATTTTTCTTTATGTGGGGGTATCGTCCCCGACATCCCTCGGGGGCATGAATTTTTAACATAGATACCTTTCAATACATTTCAATACATTTAAAACAATTGCTTAACCGTATATTGGTGATAATTAAAAAAATATATTGGTTTAGGTTTTTAGATATCAGCACAAAACTGATTTCTTTTTTTATTTTGTGTTATACTTCTTTGAGATGAAAATCGTCTGCATTCATCATGGAAAATAAATTTAATAAATAACTTTTACTGTGTGAATTGGTATAGAAAATTTTGAGATGGCTACAGTATTCTAGCAATTCTTTTTTCTTTTTAACTACAGATAAAGCAAAAGAATGGTAGTGAAAGAAAGTTGTTTTAATGACAGATTTTATTGGGCCTCATATTCATTGAGAATTGTAATTATTATTATTTTTAATGACCTTAGAAACAAAATTACAATTTAAAAACAAATTACAAAGATGCCTATAATACGAAATTTTATAAAGTCGATAAAAAATTTTAACGGGATTTAATTTTATGATTAAAAAATTTTAAATTTTATACTGTCATGAAACAAGAAAATGTCTAGTGATTATATCTTTTTCCCGCTTTCCGTTTACTCCACCCTCCTTTTGCTTGTTTCAGGATATTGTTAAGAAGTATTTTCAATAGGGAAATGCAATATGTACCTGCTGTCTCATTCCTCTTAAAAGGTACATGCATTGACCTTTTAGGAATGCACCTGTTAAAAATTTGAAAAGCAACGCTAACCTTCACATTTTATAAAGGGTGTATCTCTTCCTTAGAGGACTTCACAGACAGGATGAGTTGAGAATTTAAGCCTTTTTCAATTTTCAACCCTTGATCTCGCCGCAAAATAGAGCCGGCGACACCTTTTAAAAATGAGTCTGCTACAGTTTGTTCAAGTTAAACGTATAACAAAAGTAAACAATAACATATGTGATTTAATTCCCTGAAAAATATCTCCGATCGGCGACAGTTATTTTCAACTTTTGTTAAGGTTTTTGTACATCTCCTTTTGTTAACTTTATGACTTTCTGTAACTATGGGTATATCATTTATCATGTATTTTTTAAGTACAAGTCCTTACTGTAAAGTGTAAACCATAAAACACACAAAGAAGGGGTGGGATCTGGGATAGTTTTCAATTTTCGTATCTTTAACATAGACTGGTGGGACTATAAGCCCTTTGCTCTTTAAGGATGGGGATTAACTAAAGTGTTAAACACAACACATCAAAGACCTTCGAAATCGAAATAAATTCTATAGATAAAAGAAGAGGACTACAATAGAATCGTCTGTATGTCTATCTCCCCCCCACCCCCACCACCACACACACATCCCAACGAAGTTTACTTGGATGGAAAGAATGAAAAAAGAAGAATTCAGTTGAAAAATTTTTAGACCAGAGCCTCCGTGTTTTATTTATTTATTTTTTAGCTTTTAGCTTATCTAAATTATTCGGTTATATCTAATGGAGACAAATTCGGGCAACGGTTCTTTTGAAATTATCTTCATTGGAAGTCTCAATCACTGAATCTTCATCCTACTTCTAAAACAAAAAGACTAACTGAAATTTAACTCTTCTTTCTAAGTAGTGGAAACTATTTTAAAATTTTATCTAATGAATTCAAAAATTTTTATATTCTTCGATTTGTTTATTTACTACTGAACCAAAAGATAGAGTTGCGAGTGTCTTCCTACTGCATCGACAGTTAAAAGTGTATTCTAGGATCTTTTAAAGAAAAACCGGAGACTTGTAATAAAGTTGAAAAACAAGGTAAGCTTTTTCAATTTTTTTTTTTTTTTTTTTTTTTTTTTTTTTTGAGGAATTCTAGACGCAAACGTAGGGGTTTGTGCATCCTTTAAATTTTTGAAAAATTCATTAACTCTTTTAAAGTTGTCAGAATTACAAAATGGATTTAAAAAAAAAAGTAGTGCATTATTATCAGCAGGTTAATTATTAAGGAAGTTTATAAATGATATTTTGAATTACTTATACACTTATTAATTATTAGTCATTATTATTGTTATTATTTTCAGGGGGAAAAAAAAAATCAAGTATTTTGAAAATTTGGTTAAAGTATTTTGAAGCTTTTTGAGAATCAAAATTACAGAGTTAATCAATATAAACTGATTTATTTTTCTCTCACAAAATTTGAATTTTGTGGCTATAAATTTATTTTGAAAATATTTTAATAAATGAAAATTGTTGAGTTATCAATGTGAAATAAAATAAAGAAAATTCTGTTCCGAAAATTTAAAATTTTGCTGCTGTAGTAAGAAATTTATTTTAGAGAAAACACAATAAGTTTGTCACATGTTTTATATTTATTTCCTTATGTTCCATTTTTTTTTAAAGGATGACTTTTGGTGGAAAACTCAAAATACTGGAAAATTTTTAATTCAATTTAAATTTCAAAATCTGAAATTTTTACATTTTTTTAAAGTTATTTTTAAGAACGGTAAATTGATAAATAAATTCAGTTTATTTGTTATTAATTTCCTGTACAGGAAATGTGTATTAAAATAAAAAATAAAAACAAAAATATAGAATAACTCATATGAGTTTTTTCTTTTTGAAATCTTATAAATCGTAAATTTTAAACTTCATTCTTCATTAGAACTTCATAACAAAAATAGAAAAATAAACTAAAAAAAATAATACATGATCTTCAAAATTGGACATGTCGCAAACTTGCAGATATGAAAAAGTAGATCTATGATAGTAATAAATGAGTCAGTGGTAAAATAATGAGTGGATATAATATGTGCACAAGAAAATTTATTTGTCATTATTTTAAAATAATTTTTCATTATTCTAAATTATAAGTTTTATAATTTTTAAAAAGACACCAAAGAGAAAATTTTAGAAATAGCATTAAATTAGTATAATTAAAGAAAGCATTGTACATGTACGCTAACACCATGAATTACAAAAACAAGCAACTGTTGTTTCGAATCGAAATAATTAGATTTGACCCTTAATCAGGCTTCATTATGCAATAAACACAAGTTCTTTCGGGATATTTTTTTTCCCCCTCTGAATGAGCTGAACGCGATGTTCTAAAGGTAATGCTTTTCTGCTTTCATCCTGCCCTGTTTCTATATCTTTTCGCCTAATGAAAAGTTGTGCTCAGTTGTTTCGATTCGAAACGATTACAACGACTTACTGAAATTTTATAGTGATCGCAGAGATTTTATTCATTACCTTTCTGAACAGCATTTTGGTGCATTTTTCTACGCTAATATACGATTGTTTCTGGACATTTCAAAAATAACAAATCAGTGAAAATATTAATTTTTCATTTTTTCGCTAAAAATGTACTTTGGCATCTCTAATATGATTGAGGAAAAATTTCAATTCATTTTTAAAATTTAAAATTTAAAAATTTATTTGATCTTTATTAAAGATAGTAAAAACGCTTTTAAAATTTTCAGTTGCGTTTTCTCAGTTTGCAATTTTCTGTATTCATGATCTTCAAAATGGTATAACTATAACTTCTACAGATATTTAAGAACAGGTCTAATGCATATATTTGAAGGATTAATAGGTTTAGGGATGAATTTTTCGTAACATTTTCACAAGAAAAATATTAATATATATATATATATATATATATATATATACAGTCGACACCGGTTATAACGTACTCTCAGGGGACCAGAAAATATGGTACGTTATAACCGAAGTACGTTATAAGCAATATTTCCAATATAATTTAGTGCCTAACGAAAGAAAAAGGGGCATAATAGCACTCGCAATTATAGAGATTTTAAATAGAAAGTTTATGAATTTCTCAAAATAAAATAAGAAAGAAGAAAAAAAAAAAAAAACATTTTACTACTTACATGTTTATTTGGAAAAATAATCTGTTATTTTTCGTTGTTTTTTTTATTAGATGACACAGTAAAAATTACATTCTCAATATTTATAATGGAACTTTGCAGAGTCCCTGAATAGTCAGTATGGAATTCAACGAACCGCGATAAAGTTTTAAAGGTATAAAGGAGATATAAGGCGATAAAGGAGACATCGAAAGACGGTATCAAAGAAAATATACCGATTTCCAAACCAGAAATACAAGGTTGACATCCAATTTTGGCTTTTCATTCCAGTCTAAAAAGTACGTTATAACCAGATTAGGCTTTTGCATAGTCCGTTATAGATGAAGATGTAAACCATTACATTATATAGGGTTTCATTCGGGACCAAGCATCTGAGTACGTTATAAGCGAAAGTACGCTATATCCCAGGTACGTTATAACCGGTGTCGACTGTATATATATATATATATATATATATATTTTTTTTTTTTTTTTTTTTTTTTTTTTTTTCAAATTTTTGCGTAGACATTTATTTTTTATTTTTTTCTCAAAACTAATTAGTAAACTTCAAAATTCAGCCCTACAGTTATAACACATATTCTTATGGCTACAACAAAAAATTTGGTGAAAAAATACAGAAAACTGTAGAAAAAGAATGTAAAAAATTTTAATTATATATATATATATATATATATGCGATTCTCTTTATTTTTATTTTATTTATTTATTTTTCCTGTAAAAATCACTTTGCTTGTTAATAAAATTTCATAATACACATATGAATATGAGATAAATATAAGTTTATAAGGGGGAAAAAAATTAAAAAGTGGTGGGTTCCCTTAAACGTATGGGGCTAAAGTGTAATTATATTAACTTAGTTTACTTTAAATTATGATATTCCTTAAAAGTATTAAAGCAATTATAAAAGAATGAAATTTAATTAATTACTATATAATTAGCAGCATCACTATCGTTATTAATTTCTAGTAATTGGATTTTTTAATTTATTCCGGTACTTTACCCCTCCCCCCTCCTACACTATCTTCAGCCGCCTGTAAGCAATAAATCTCGCCCCCGTAGTGAAAAACAAAAGTCGGCGCCTATGAGAGCAACATTTTTCCTGGTCTCACTAATAGTTTTACAAATTTTATTCTTGCGAGTGATTTTAATGCTTAGCATACTTCATGGAACTGTCCCCGGTACAATAGTACTGGAGTTAAATTAAGAAGGTGAGTGGATCAAAATTTTGCGCAAGTTCAAGCGCCCCCTGAACCCACCTTCGTGAAATCTCAAAATATCTTGGATTTTGCCATCACCTCAATTTCCCGTTTGCCTACAGCATTAAAACGCTGAATGATCTAGACTCCTATCACCTACCTGTTGTCATGAGGTACGATGTGGGGTCATATACGATTTGGATCCGAGAACAGATCTGTGTACCAGGTTGAGCCAGTTCGCAGATATTCTTTAGGAAGAGTTTCCGCCCATTATCCCAGATTCCAAAGAGGAAGCTGAGCAAGCTGTATTAATGCTCGGAAATTCACTTCAAAAGGCATGCATGCAAAATTCGAAACCTCTGAAAAGATCATGTGACTACTACAGACTGTCGGATAGCATCAGGGAAATGATTAGAGATCGAAATCATGCTCGCAGGTAGTGCTACCAGATTGAGGGAATTTTATATTCAATATCCACCGCTAAATTTTAATTACAACGGTTGCCTAATCACTTCGCCGACCTCTTAAAAGAAGTCTTCGAAGTGATTAGTCAAACGTTACAATTAAAATTTAGTGGTGGATTTTGAATAAAATATTCCCTCAATCTGGCAGCACTTCTCGCAGGCAGTGGCAGGTTCATAGGACCCCCTATTTCAGAAATAAGCTAAATAGACTTATTTGTGGTGTTAGAGCTGCAATTTCGGAGTTCAGTAAAACACGCTTCAACAATAATTTTGTCGAGTCTTTCTAGACTGAGGACAACACAATTTGGAGGGCTACTTACCGTATTCGTAGGACACGAACACACATTCCTGCTATATTTAGCCCTAATGGCATGTCTTATATCTGTACCGATAAGTATAAAGGATTTAAGTCCAAGAATGTCAATTTTGAGTTAAGCACATAGTCAGACTTAGAAAAAAAAATCTCTCGATTGGTATAAAGTATTTAAATCCATGTCATTTGGTCTTTGAGAAAATCCATTGGTAAAAAAAAGATTCAAGTCATAAATTTAGCATTAATCTTTGGTATAAAATATTTAATTCAATTTTTCCCTTTATTAAATGGAGGTTGATAATCACTGAATGGTATAAAGGGTATAAATCAACATAATCCCTTTTTCCTAATCGATTCTTTTTATTAGTTTTTAGATAGTTTAACTTTATTTTTCGTCTCCTGAAAAATTAAAAATATGGACTTAAATCCTTTATACTTATCAGTACAGATATTAACACAGAAAAGGCAGAAGCGCAATTGCTGAAAGTCTTAGAAGTCAGTTTTCACTCCATTCGGACATCATTAACCCAATGGTCGAATTTATGGTCGATTACAGACCACAGGGTCCAAAATTTAATGCTCAGAGACACATCCAACACTTTTCAACCTACTTCATCCTCCAAGGTTCAGGAGCATATTTCAGGCTTAAAAATACACAAGGCACCGGGCTAGGACCAAATCACTACTAACATGTTAATTAACCTCCCCCTTCATTTTATCTATTACATTGCCCTCATTATTAATTTCATGCTTAATCTCAATATCTTTCCCGATTGCTGGAAGAGCTACCGTTGTCCTTTTATCGAAAGGTGGGACCAATATATTCACTCCCCTTCTAATTATCGGCTCGTCTTTCTTTTTTATTGCCTCTCGAATGTTTATGAGTATGTTCTCATCCGCCGATAGAATGAATTCCTTGATTCTCATGACAAGATTATACCCGAGCAATTCGGGTTTAGGATTTGTCATTCAACACAACAACACTGGTGAGGGTGACAGAATTCATTCACGAAGGATACCAAACCAGCGGTGTGACGGGAATTATATTTCTCGGCGAGCAAAAGGCGTTTGACAAGGTCTGGCACGCCGGCCTTCTCTTTAAGGTAGCTGTGTTGTGTGTGCTCCAGACCAACTAATTAAAATCTTTGCAGACCATCTTTCTAACAGGTCTTTCGTAGTGAAAGTAGGTAACTATCCCGAAACCTGTACTTAGTTCTGTTCTCCAAGGCTCTTTCGCCGAGCCATGCCTTTTCAACATCTACATTAACGACATTCAGTGTAAGCCTGACATCAACTTGGCATTATTTGCTGATGACGCAGCTATAATGTACAGACACACACAACCACACACAGTGTTTGAAAAACTCCAACACTACCTTCATTCATATTTGTATGAAATTTGGCTCAAAAAATGGAAAATTAAAGTTAACAATTCCAAAAGTGCCGCCATTTTCTTCACTAATAAATCCTATTCCCCCAATAGTAACTTTCTTCTTAATAATGAATCTATTCCCTAGGAAAAATCTTATAAATAGCTAGGCATTCACCTAAATTCCAAATTATCGTGGCATAAGCATATTTCGTAAGTTCTGAAAAATGCCTAATGTGCCACCGCCCCTCTCTTTTCACGTTTGGCTTGGAATAGCCGTCTGTCTGTTAAGAATAAATTGTTACTTTAAAAGTCTATGATCCGGTCCACCTTTACCTACTGGTCCGTTGTGTTCGGGTCTGCCTCATAGACAACGCTTAAAAGACTTCAAGTATTCCAAAACAAGCAATGGCGTAGGTATGTGCAGGCCTTTCGCTACGTTCACAATGGTGTCATTTACAAAGACGTGAAGATTCGGCCGATTTATTCTGAAATTAAGAGACTTAGGTTGAAGTTTCACAGGTCTATTCCAAAAGTCTATAATCCTGTCTTAAACGCAATAGGAAAATATGATCCTAGGATATGTAAGGCTAGAAAATTCCCACTCGCCGTCATATTCAGGAAAAACGGGTTTGTTTCCACCTCCAAGCGTAGGAGACGTAAATCTTCTGGCGTTACTTAACATAAAATTCTCATTCCAAATTTATTATTCCCTTAGATTGAATAATTTTATTCATCTGCTTTTGGCTACATCCCCGAAATCTGCAACCTGCTGTGTTTAATTACAGTCGCGTATGGTCAACCTTCCCGCCAGTTACCTTACTTGTAGGGACTTCCCCTTTTTGTAAATATTTTTTTTGCAAATAATTTTTGTAAATAATCTTGTAAATAATTTTTCTTCTTCTTTTGTATCATAATTGTGAACTCATTTTATTCTTGAATGTTTAACTGTCTTGTTAGGCTTTATTTATATTTATTAACCCCTTAGTTTGTGTTAAAAATATCATGATAGTTATAGTTTAATTATCAGGAAAATTACAAAAAAAAAAAAAAAAAAAAAACATTAATGTTAGGATTTTTTGGTATGCCAGTATGTATCTACAGCTTCCAGTTTCGCTCCTCCCAGTCTCTCTCCTCTGCACGCAAACATGTGATGCTCATCAAATCATCACGCCCGAGTTCAAATGGAACTCCTCCGGTTAAAGGTTCCGACCGTCTTGAACATGTAATCCATCTCCAGGTTTTCTTTCTTCCTCATGTGGAGGTAAGCGATGGTTGTGATTGTGACCATCGTAGAAACTGCCACGTGCTGATGGTGATGATGATAATAAAGCAATGGAACGTAAAACCATCGTGACTAAAAGCCCTAGTCAGACAATTTTATTATTTATTTTTGTAATAAAAATGTTGCACTATAAATCTTAACGTCGTAAAAAAAAAAAAAAAAAAAAAAAAAAAAAAAATCAGCGTTTGTAAACGCTATTAAAATTATTTTTTGTAACTAAAATATTATGCAAACCTTTTTAATTAAGGAGTAAATTGTTTTATTCCGATGACAATACATACATAAGCAGTAACGAGCATCGGAGGGGGGGGGGGAGGGGGTTGGATCTGGGCCAACTGGGATTCAAATTCCAGTACAAAATTTGTTTTTGATATCTATTTCCGTTGAATCGTAATTTTTGGTACATTTTGGAATAAAAGCATATATATTTTTTCAGATTATATAAAAATTAAGAAATTTGACTAAACAAGGCACTGAGCCTTGCTTTGGCTTGATTGAAACTTCAGTACCATTTCGGATTTTTTATTACTTGACCAAAGACTTTGGTCAATAAATTCATTTTCGTAACTAAATTGTCTACATTGTAATACAGTCTTTCATCTGTACCACAATTTGTGGTTTCAAATATCGTATTTAATGTGCAATTACTTCCGTGAAGCTAATGCAAATCACAAGTTTTCAGAATTATTTATCACTAGTGTAAACATCGTCATGACGTGTAAATCATATGAAACAAGAAACTATTTAAAAAAAAATGAAAAACAAAAGTTGATGTGAAACTTCGGAGATTTAAAAACGGGAATAAGATATATATTTGATATGGAGATCTTCTTAAAGAATCTTTGTTTGACGAAAAATTATGATAGATTATTCAAAAATGTTTCTTATGAAAGTGTTAATTTTGATATCTCGTTCAAGAATCTTTAAAAATGTTAGTCACTGTGTTAAAATTTAGATGATTTTGATCTCCCGTATACACTTGTTAAAAAAAATGCAACTTTGCTGTCAAATATTCTCTGTAATTTGAGAAAAAAGTCGAAAATTACGGAAAAATTACGTTGACAAAACGTATTTTTCTGTAATTACAGAGAACTTCTGGCAGCAAAGTTGCATTTTTTTAAACAGTGAGTACGATTAATGCAAAATTTTCAGAAGACGAAATTTGTCTTTTTAAAGCTGTTTCTAAGAAGGAAAAAAAAAAATATATATACATATCCTGTTCAACAAAACGAAAATTACTTTCGTTTAATCAAAATAGGGAGTAAAAGTAGTTGATGCTGGTTTGAATATAATTGTCTGCGGAGAGAATGCAACTGGAGAAATATGAAAAAATATATTTTAGTTGCTCCGAAAACGGCCATTCTGGCAATCATCCTTGATGATGATAGTTTTCCACGTTCAGGAAAAACATCAAGTTTCGAAAAAATCTGTAATCCATACTAGCCCAGTTTAAAAGTTAGCAGATGTAATGAATTGCACTCGTCGTGTCACAGAACAAACATGAATAAAAGTCCGACACTGTAATTTCAAATCCGTGAAAAAACAGAAAACGTACTGGCAGCAAGTTGCCGTAACTTCTCCGTGTTTTTTTTCTTTCTCTCTCTCTCTCTCTCTCTTTTTTTTTTTTTTTTTTGTAACAGATATTTTCCGTTTTAAATAGGGGGATGATTTAAAGATGGACATTTTCCGTTTTATAAGCTAACTATTTCCGCTTTAAACACGTGCTTTCAGTTTTATAAACGTATATTTTCCTTTTTCAAATGGAAATTATTAAAAAAAAAAAAAAAAAAAAAAACACGGATATTTTCAACATTGCAAACTTATATATTCTGCTTTATTTGGGGATATTTTTAGTTTTACAAATTGAAATTGCTCTTTCGGTCTTATCTAATTAAGAGGATGGTAAACATTGTAAATCATTTTAATAAATTGCCGCTTTAGATTTGTGAAAATTTAATTACACATGTATTGAAATGTAACAGTATTAAACATATTAAATTTTTTTAAAAAGAAATTAAATTTAATCTTCTAAAATTTTTTTATACTTTTAAAACATTCCCTGTTAATCAATTTTTAATTTTTCCTCCTCAATTTCATATTATGATGATATTTTGACAATATATTCTAAACATATTTGGATGCTATTTTGTGGATTCACTGGTAAGTTTATTCTTTTAAGTATTTTTATGTTTGAATGGCATAATTTAATGGAAGGATTTAACATTCAAACATAAAATTATCAAAATAATTAAATAAATAAAAATAACTTACCAACGGTTCCACAAAGTAATACCCAAATATAGTAGAATATATTGTTAAACTATCATAAAATGGAGGGAAATAATAAATATTAGTTAATCGAAAACATTAAAAAAATGAAAAAAAAAAAAAAAAAGGAAAAGGAAAGAAAGAAAGAAAAGAAGAGAAAAGTAAGAATATATATATATATATATATATAAATGATATATATCTTAATAAAATTTAACCTTAATATTTTATTATAGCATTTAATAGATACATGTCAATACCAACACAACAAAAATAAAACTGATTGTAACACTTTGCTAAAACTAGTACAGAAATGTTGCGAGACATGTTAAGATCCAATAAGAGACAAAAATAATTTAAATTACTTACGTCCACTTGAGTAAAAAAGAACCATTAACCATAATGGCGGAGAAAATAAATAAAGGGCCTCAGGCATAATAATTGGAATAAAAATGGATTAATAATTGGAATAAAAAATGCTTAAAAATAGAAGTATTATCTCATCAGGGAGCATGCACTTCATAAAGCTGTGAAAGCTGCAACGATTTCGATAAAACAATATAGCTAACAATATCAAATATATCTTGTTCATGCTCCGATCGAGCAGCAAAACCATTTTGAATGAGAAATGAAATAAAATATTATATCAAATCATCATCATCATCAAGGAAACCAGAGAGAAAAATAGAAAAAATCTGAGTAACCACATGTAAAGCTTTCACCACAACATAGAGAATAGGAAGTTGCCATCATATTAATGAAATTAAAAATAAATTCTTTGCAAACTTCGATTAATCGATAAAGAATTAACAACTGAGCATTTTCATTAATGATAAAATTCTCTGTGTAATTGTTTATTAAGTTAGTTAAATTCTAAAATTTACTTTTATCATTGAACATTAAAACCATCAAGAAAAGGAAATTAAAGACAGCAAACATTAATGCAGGAGTGAGCAAGCGCCATCTATCGTGTAGCTAGATAAACAGTAACAAGTCAATTAAATTAATTCAGGTTTAAACAAGCAATTGCTATTAAATGTATTATTTATAGAAGATGTTTTAGCTAATGATTTAAGTGAATATGTGGCACCATTTAATTAATTAGTTTTGATTTTAATTAATTAGTTGATCTTAATAATGTTAAACCTAAATTAATTAATTTTAATTTTAAAGCTATTAACAAGAATTAAATGTTAAGTTGTAAAAAGACTCATGCACAAGCAATAATCCCAAAATGCACACATGTAAGGATAAATTAAGCAGTCTAAGTTTTTATTTTATTTGTTTTGATTATTTTAATTATTTTAATTTAATTTAATTTAATTTTATTTATTAAAGTGGATATTTTGCACAAATAAAACGTAGGAAGCCATTAACAGCCAGATGCACTCAATTAAATCTAACGAATAAAGAGTTCATAATTCACAATATCCACCAGAAAAGAAAATAATAATAGTGTAACTCGCGATAGCAATAATCCCTTCCATTTTATTTATTTATGTATTTTTTATTATAATTTAATTCAACAAAAAACCCTCCCAACCAACCAGACAAACACACCACCCATCCTCCTTAATCAAACATCTGCCTGCCTATCCACCCATTTATATGTATAAATTTTTAATACCTTAAATAGGTTTTTTTTGTTTGTTTGTTTTTGTCATACAGAGACATTTAATGATATACTATTGAATAAATAAATTTTTTGTAGCAGCATTAGTTATGTGGGTGACATTTTTGTTTTTATACCTAAATTAGCAGGCTTTACCCTCTTCGCTAGTCACTACATTAAAATGATTTCTTTTTAGTTGAATAATTGAAAAGTTTAAATAAATATATTTCGATTGGCGACTATTATCACCACAGCTTTAGTACGGGATCTCCTCAGTGATATTAAATATTTTTTTTAGCTTCTCAAATCTATACAACAAAACTATTATTAAAACGAATATTCACGAAAACAATCCAATAGTAAAGCTTATTCTTCGACTATTCTGGAAAGAGTTGAAACTGTTACTCATATAGCAAAAGTCACTATTAGATGAATGTTCTGGAACATTCTGAAAAACAGTCACTTGTTCCACAGGAGTAAAGCAAATAACATCAAATACTCCGAAGCATAAATCTTCGCAAGTTCAAGAAAAATAATCATACGCTTAGAGCTCAATTCTTAAAATGCAATCACTCAGAATAGGTCTCTGAATAACTCTGATTCGCAGTGCATACATACTCTCTCGCATAAATCAACTCACTCCTATTTGTAACTTTTTGCGATGATTCCATCGAGAAACCCATGGAAAGCTCGAGATCTGTGCTCCCGTGTGTCGGAGACCTTCGAAACTTGAGGAATTCTAAAGTACCATTTTTCATCAAATTTGGTTGCCCTATCACCAAATTCGGTCGCCCACTCACCAAGGTTGACCCTATTGAAAATCAATGAATGAACTGCCCTTTTATTTTCACTTCGCCTATGAAACTGCTTTCATTGCAACGGTGCTAATGATCCGGGTCAAAGAATTAATCCTTTATAACAATATGCTATGAGCACTATTTCTGCCGCATTTTAGACAACTAATATTTTTATGGTTACATATATTTCCCATTAAACGTATTCTTATTTTCATTTATTTATTTAAATATTAATTTAAATTAATCAAATATTTCTGCTGGACAGCGTGCAAGTACAGTCACACACAGCAGCTCGTATATTTGTATTATAAATTAGTATAGTGATTGGTATATATATATAATAAATAAATAAATAAATATGTAAACATTACCGTTCTATACAACTTTATTAATTCTCTTCCTTGGCGGCTTTTGAATTTTTGTCACCATATTAGTGATGATTTTTTTTTCTTTAATATAATTTCTTGTATAAAAGGGGGAACCCTATTTTGCTGATACTTTTATCGGACACCTTTTCGTTAATTTGTAAGAATTCTTCATATTCTGTTTATATTTTTAATGGTTTTTAGGCTTAAAATAGTGGTTAAAATAAATTTTCTATTTTTAAAACTACATGTTTTTTTTCCCCCTATAAAATTATCTATTCAGATAAAAATAGATCATTTATGTGACTACTATTTTGGTTTAATTTCTTTAAATGGCTATTGCTAAATTAAAATTGATTAAAGTGGCTGCTGCTAAATTAAACTTCTTGGCGAAAAACGTTAGGTTTCTTTCAACGCCAAAATTTAAAAAATCGCCCAGTAGGATTTATAAATAAAACTGATAAAATAAATTTATAGTTCATAGAGTTTATTGTAGTAAAGAAAGAGTCAAATGTGACGTCATGGGCATTTTTTTTTTTTTTTCACGTTTAAGGAAACGTATTTATTTTCCTGTCGAAAAAAAAAAAGAAAAAAAAAAAAAAAGAAATGAACTTGTAAATTTTTTTATCAACAACTAAATTAAGGATAAAATTTTAATGGCTATATTTACAGCTATTATGAAGTTAATATTTTCATATTTTAATTAATTAAAAGAAAACAAATCAGATATTTGAAAATCGGGTTTCGAGGTGCACAAGGACCCTTCGGAGGGCACCTTCATGTCGAAACACGTGACTGTCCGAGCTACCGTCTTTGCGCTACGCTGTCCACACACAGACACACAAGCATTGCCTTTTATATATATAAAGAAAGATGAACAAAGATTATGTATGCGAAAGAGGTGATTGAGAATGATATTTTTGTAAACTGAGATATGAAGACAAGAATGAAAATGCGTAAATAAATTTACTTTGAAACAAAAATCTTGTCTTTTGTCATATAGATCAGTATAAATTTTACTTCCTTCAAGTTTAAGTTTTAAATCTAAGAAACTAATACAGTTGTTGTTAAGGAGATTATGAGTTAAGGTAAAGGGAGGAGGATATTCTAATTTGATTGAATTAAGGGAAAAATTATTG
The DNA here is from genome assembly GCA_963930645.1 of Salticus scenicus. Classification (NCBI taxonomy): domain Eukaryota; kingdom Metazoa; phylum Arthropoda; class Arachnida; order Araneae; family Salticidae; genus Salticus; species Salticus scenicus. The sequence goes on along the minus strand of OZ005651.1, from coordinate 160,324,276 downwards.
ACATAAAAAAGTATAATGTCATCAATGTACCGGTAAAAATAGACATTTTCATTACACAATCCCTGTTCATAATGGTAAAGGTATGAGTCAGCTAACAAACTCGAGCTACATCCTCCTTGTGAAATACCGACCTTTAGAATATAAATTTTATTATTATGTAGAATGTAATTATTATGAATAATAAAATTTAAAAGTGTCTTAAATGGTGTTACAGAAGAGTATTTAGGTAAAGATATTTGACGTTTAAATCTTTCAAAAAGATTAAAGATGATTTGATGAAGATCTGAAAAATTAATATTATTAAACAGGTCAACAAAATCATATATCATAATATCAGTGACATTGTTCATCGGTAAGACTTTAGCTTTAAGTTGATAGCAATTTTTAAGGCAATAGAAATTTTTTGATTTACTGATTAAGTCATGGATTTGTTTGAGAATTTCAAGAAGAATTTTGTTAGCATTATTGTTGTATGTATTACAACCAACTGTGATAGTTCTAAATTTAATAGTATATATATATATATATATATATATATATATATTTTTTTTTTTTTTTTTTTCTTTTCAGAAATTTTAATATGCTTAATATTATTTTTTCAATATATATGTATTTATAATTTTCACAAATCTAAAACAGAAATTTTTAAAATCGATTAATAACGTTCATCATACCCTTAAAGGACATGACTGAATGAGTAACTTTGTAGAACAAAAATTGTCCTTATACAATTAAAAAGCAGAAATGATGAGTTTATAATGTTGAATATATCCGTGTTTTCAAAAATTTTCAACAAAATTGAAAAGTGTTTATGACATCAGTTTGGCTCGGTAACTCCCGAAAATAATAAGGGAATTCCTTGAAACTTATGTTATATTTAAGTTCATTACGGTATGTTCTCTATTGAAAATGAAATAAATATCACCAACTGGTTTGTGCCGGGAATCGAACCCGGATCTTCCGCTTAACGTGCAGATGCCCTAACCACTGAGCTACCCTGGCTGATAACTAGCTTGGCAAGGTCACCGAGTCTGCATTAGAGCAGCTATATCAAGTGAAAAATTTGAACATGGCACAACTCCAATAGGCCACGAAATTTTAATTTAGAAATTTTATTCATCAACCTTGAAATTTCTGATAGATTGGAGTGGAAGACTGATTTTTACCAACTATGTGAAAAATACCAGAGCCGGGAATCGAACCCGGGCCTTCCGCATATATATTATGTGAGAAATGCCAAGCTGGTTATCTGCCAGGGTAGCTCAGTGGTTAGAGCATCCGCGCGCTAAGCGGAAGGCCCGGATTCGATTCACGGCTCTGGTATTTTTCACATAGTTGGTAAAAATCAGCCTTCCACTCCAATATATCAGAAATTTCAAGGTTGATGAATAAAATTTCTAATTAAAATTTCTTGGCTTGTTGGAGTCGTGCCATGTTTAAATTTGTCACTTGATATAGCTGCTTTAATGCAGACTCGGTGACCTTGCCAACGTACATTATGGGAGAAATGCTAAGCTGGTTATCAGCCAAGGTAGCTCAGTGGTTAGAGCATCCGCGCGTTAAGCGGAAGGCCCGGGTTCGATTCCTGCATCAGGAACTTTTCATAAAAAGTTGGTAAAAATCAGCCTTCCACTCTAATGTGTCAGAAATTTCGTAGTTAATGAATAAAATTTATAAACTAAAACCTTAACTACTGTAATAAATTTCTTATACAATTTTTTCCCCAGAATAAAAAAAACTAGTTGGCATAGGTGGACTCTGCTCAGTTCCCCATCATATTTATGTTCTCAGAAATTTCTAGTGCGAGACATATTATAATCATGTTAAAAGAAATGAATTTGACCAAAGCTTGATACAGTGACAGAATGAAATCCCGCCTGATAGGCTATCCACCGTTCACTTCGATATATTTATTTTATTCTAATCTATTTATTTATTTTATCGGGGTCGATTCCGTTGTTTAATTTGTATGCTACTATTTCCAATGCAATAATCCTCAAAATTCATATTTATATGAAAAATTTACAATTTCGCTATTTTGATAAAATCGTAAATTAGGAATAATTTACGACATTTTCCTATCAGAATATTTGTATTCAATCATGTTCAAACAAATATCATAAACGTAATTTTGAAGTTGTCTAATGTATTTAGGATCCTCAAAATGGAAGTTTATACTCAATTTTGTCTTATTCTGACATGTTAAGTAAATCGTAAATTCCAAATAACTTACGAATTTTTTAAATTGGAAAAATCATAGTCTATGATATTCATGCCAGTATCCTAAATAATATTTCGAAAGTGGTTTGACATCTTTACGATGAAAATATCCCTCAAGATTGACGTTTATGTGAAATTTTGCTCTATTCAGCCATGTTAAGAAATTCGTAAATTTCTAATAACTTACGAAATCTTTATATTGGAAAATTCATAGTCATTAATATTCATGCCAGTGTCCTGAATAATATTTCAAAAGTAGTCTGAGATCTTTACGATGAAAATATCTCTAAAAATTGACGTTTATGTGAAATTTTGCCCTATACTGCCATGTTAAGAAATTCGTAAATTTCCAATAAATTGCGAAATTTCCAAAGTAGCATATTTAAAGTTACTGATGTTCATTCCGGCATCAAAACTGATATTTTAAAACTGGTCTGACTTTTTTACAGTAAAAAGTTTCCATTAAATGCACGTTTAACTGAATTTTTGTCCTATTCTCCCATGTTAAGAAAATCGTAAATTTCTAATAACTTACGAAGTTTTTAAAGTCGAATGTTGCAAATGAATAGGGTTCTTGCCAGTATCGAAAGTAATATTTTAAAACTGATCTGACCTCTCTGCGATCATTTGTTCGTGAGATATCGTGTTAACAGACTAACAAACTAACGGACTGACACACTAACGGACTGACACACTGACACACTAACAGACACCCTACAGACAGACACCATAGAAATTTTATTATTTTCGGATTCCTCACACCTGAAAACGTGTAGAAAAGTCAAAAAACCGAGGTCGAAAATTTTCACGATTACCTAAGTTCCCCATACCTATAGTATGATGGGGAACTAATACTACAAAATTTGTTTTTAAGCATATTTAGGTTCTTAAGAGAGTTTTAAAATAAAAATACCTAAATCTTTTGCAATAGTATCAATTATTTTTCTGTTGGTATAATTGAAATTTAATCTGAAATTGGCACCTAAATTCATAAGATTTCTTAGCTTAGTATTTTCTATTATATCTAAATTACCTGTAATTATATGTTCATGATGGGAATCCATAAAATCTTTATAGAAATCTTGATTACAATAACACTCATTATCTTTAATAAGATCAATATTTTTACTAACTTTATTATAATTGCAAATTAACTTTTTCAGATTTATATTATAGCTGTAAGCAATTCTGGTATTACAAGAGTTTTTAAGTGGAAAAAATTTATTACAAATTCCTATGATTTTATTAATTTTAATATAGTCAAAAATTTTATCTTTATAACTCAAAACCAAGTTTTCAATAGGAGCTTCTCTCTTTCAATATCAATAGAAGCTTCTTTTGTAGCTTCTTTCGTTTGTAATTTAACAAATTGGTTCTCCTGTATTAGTCATAAAGTTTTAAAAAATATTATGTTCACCCAAATAAACAGAATTAAAATGATTTGCAATAACAATTTAGACCTGAATCTGGCTATGAAAAATCTCAAAAACATACTAACTGTTAACTGCTATCCTGTTATTTTAATCAATAAACATTTCAGTATTCTTGATGACAATCCCACTTAAGGTTTGTCGATCCATTTAGGGCGACATTTAAGTGCTGGTAAGTGGCCCTACTAGCTGAAAAGGATTCTGTGTTTATAAAGGGGGGTGATTTTCAATTTTCCATATTCTGACTATTCCAGTTTGTCCATGTATGTACTTATATATTTATATATTTTTGTATTTTACATTGATGTATTATATTTTGTTCTTTATTTCTGAATTTAATTGCTTTTTATGCTATGTATTAATTAAAATTCGTTTGCTGTATGGTCTTGCTTCCATCTGTGAGAAGTTGGGGACTAGAAACGTGTTTTTTGGTTAAATTACCAGCGTTTCGTCAGAAACTTCTCATATTCCTTTCCCTACATGGGGGAGCTCCCCTGATGAAGGCCCTCATGTGTTTTGGGATTAAATTTTCATCTGGTTTTGATTATTTTGCTTATATATATATATATATTGGTCTAAAAAAGTCAAAGCTTCTTTTTCTCTGAAATTCCTCAACTCGTTCAAAATTTATGATCAATCTGAATTATCTTTTAAGAAAAAAAAAAAAAAAAAAAAAAGAATTATTCTTGAATAAATTTCATCGTGAAAGCTGCCTTTCTTTAAAATATATTTTGAATTAATCACAAAAAAGATATCTGCAGCAGAGCCTAAGAATTAAAGTGCAACTATTTTAACTTTAATTCCCTTTTGTCCTATTAGTACAACAAGAATGATACTATCGTCAATGCGAATGAGGTATTTTCCCCAACAAAAGTAAATTATTACTCAAAAACGTAAATTAGAATATTACACTTAACAGTTATTCTCATTTTGTTTGTACATTCATACACATACATACATTCAAAAGTTCCACGTATTTTGCAAACGTGTGAATAATGAAGGATATCTAAATCTGTATTTCAAAGTCTGCAAAAATTAATCGAATTTTTCCTAAAGGAAGGGGGGGGGGGGCAAACAAGTTATTTAGTGCATTTAAAAGAAAATAAATTTTCTGAATGTGAAAACGGAACTTAAAGAAACACATTAGGTGATGAGTAATTATATAAGCAAATTTCCGCTTAGAGTTACGCAAAAATTGGTCACAAGAGACAGGGAAATTGTAAAAGAGCGAGCGGAGCATTCTTTCATGTGGTCTTTTTACTACATTTTATATTATATTTTAAATATACTCTATAACAAAAAAAAAGTGACGCACCAAGAAGGAGTAATGCAAACTGGACACAAATTGACATACATACAGGTTTTGATGGAATCAAGCACCAATTCATCATTATCGTCGATCCTACGTGCAACTGGTACTTCAGTGACTTCAAATACCCTTACTAGGCGGCTCAGTGGGGTTGAGCTCAGTCCCCGGATCTCTCTTCCACTGAGGACGTTTGGAGCATCATAAAAAGGGTTCTACAACCAGCTCGGGATTTTATCAATCTAACGCAACAATTGTACAGAATTTGTCACAGGAGCACATCTGCCAACTCTATAAATTAATACCAAGCCGAATAACCGCGTACATAAGGGCCAGAAGTGGACCAACGCGTTATTGACTTGTTTACTTTGTGAGGCCCTTTCTCTTGATTAAATCATTCAAATTTTCTGAAACTGTAATCAATTGTTTTTCTCCACATGTACATCACATCTGCCAATTTTTGTCCCATTCGGACCACCCATTCCACCCCATCTACCAATTTTTGTCCCCACTTCTTCTTAATGCGTCGTTTTTTTTTTTTTTTTTTTTTTTTTTTTTTTTTTTTTGTTATAGAGTGTATTCACATACTTTTGTGCCGCCACGTTTATAATATGAAATTTTATCTTCATTACATAGAGAGTATATTAAATTTAGTTTAGTATATATAGTATATACTAAAAATATATAGTAATACTACTATAGTATATACTATACACAAGTAAATATAGAGGCAACAGCTTAGAACGTAAAATAAGAAAATTTTGAGGTAATGTTATGTTTTACATCGCTCATACTGTTTTCAATAGCCACAGTTGTAGTGTATCTCAATATATTTTTAATTTATTAGGATTGTACATTGCAAATTTTTTCCTTAAATTTACTGTGAAATTTATCTAGGTCTCTGTGAATTGAATTTATAACAGTTTTCAGTTAAAAATAAATAATTGAGATTCTGAATTTTAATTGAATATTTATTTTTTTCTTAGTGATTTATTTCAATAAAAATTAAAAATGAATGTTTTTACTTAAAAAAAAAAAAAAAAAAAAAAAAAAAAAAAAAAAAAAATGTGGGTCATTAATATTCTTCCATTAATAGTCAAAATAATACTATAAATATATATAGAGATTTTTTAACATCTCTGTTTAATTTTTACTGTAATTTCATACAACACTTAGAATAAAAAATAATTTACAGTATTATATACTCTTTCGTAGTAATTTTTAAGTGTTCTTGGTTCTATATTAAACATGCATCATACGTGACATTCAAATATGTGCTAAAGAAATTAGTATACATTGTATAACTGCCGAAGAAGCAATTTGTTCACTATCTTCAAAATGTAAAAATAAAATTATTTTCTTTGTAGCAGTAAAAATTTTATTTCATTCCTCATTCAAGTAAAAAAAAAAAAAATCGAGACAGTACACTAAACTGTAAACACCACAAGATCATAGAATATATATATATATATTTCTTTACATTATACATAATTTCAGATGATTAATTTTATTCCGTAATTTTTTTTTTTTTTTTTTTTTTTTTGAGATCGTGTATCTCACATACTTGCTCATCAAAAGCTAAGGACTTGATAAAATCTTAGCTTTGAAGTTTCTTATTTTCTTTTCAAAAATATTGATCTATGTCTGAATTAAAGGACATTTGCATATTCGGAATTTTTCAAAGCTAACGAACTAAGAACATTGTCTTAGGAATTATAAAATATGTTCATACTCTTTCAGATGTAGCACTTAATCAAAATCAGTTACCGCCTTGTCAAACGGGCTTACGATACTATTAATTATACCACGATGGCCACAGTTTTATTTGCATAATTTTTTAGTTCACGTGTTTTTAAGTAAGATAAAATTTCAGATTAAGGTTTTTCATTAAATGCATCCGGGACTTTTAACATTAAAGTAAAGGCAGCAATATAATAGGAAAAAATCAGTTTTAAAGTTTTATTTTAAATAAGGCTTTTGTCCCATAATAAAGATTTGCAGAACAATGACTCAAAGAAAAAATAACGTGTAATGTTCATGTATATTTACTTGCAATAGATTAAATGTGTCATTCCATGAGTTTAATATTTTTTTTCTTTTCCCGATGAAACTGAGAGTTAAAAAAAAAAAAAAAAAAAAACTATAAAAGACAAAGAGACTAAGGTGAAATGTGCAGTAAATTTATTTTTTACGAGAAAATGAGATTTTAAGAACACTAAGGACTTTTTCACCTTATAACATCTTTCTATTTACATGCAATTTCTTCACCTGTTTCTTATAGTGTGTAGTGTAAGTAGATATAGAGAAGGGGAGCATTGAAACAGAGAACATGAACTTTCTGAACCTCAGATTTTCTGTGGAAAGTCCAAATTAACTTTAACAAAAAGGAAAATTGACCAAGTTAGGTTTCAAACCCAGGTCCTTGCACTTAATCGCTCAAAAGAAGGGGAAAAAAAGAGACTACGGAAAAAATCTTCCAGAAAAGGTATGCATATGTAAACACAAGGATAGAAGACAGAAAGAAAAATATTTTATATAACTCTTTACTAATTTTGATGAAACTTTGTAAAATATATAATTTTTTATTTAGAAAGAACACACACACACAAAAAAAAAAAAAAAAAAAAAAAAAGAAAAGAAAGAAAGGAAAGGAAAAAGAAAAACACCGTGGAGTTCAGATATACTCTGAGGGTAAAGAAAAGAAAATAATATATATATCAGTACAAAAAAAACTCTTAACGGCTTAAAAGTTTGTGACGCCGCTACTTAATGGCTATTAGAATTTGAAATATGAGTCTTAAAAATAATGATATCAAATTTAAGCGACGCTTTGCAATTAGTTAAAATATACATAGATTTTCGTATTTGATCATTTACTTTTTCTTTTATTTATATTTATAATGCAAACGTAATATTTTAAACTTCAAGATCAGACAGATATATAAAATACGCTCACTGATGCTTTTTCATTCGCATTTCAAATTCAAAATAACAGTTTTAAAAGGAATGATATAAAAATTCCAGTGGCACCTCGGTGTTATTTTAAAAGATTTGTTTTTAGATTCCATTCTTTTGTTTTGTTTTAAAAGAAATGATATGATTTGTTTTGTTGAGTTTTAAAAGAAATGATATAATTTCTGTGACGGATCAGTGTTACTTTAAAAGATTTATTTTTAGATTTCATTACAATTACATTTGTTTTGTTGAATAAAGTATATTGACACATTGAAACAGTGCTTTTAATTTTCAAATATACTGTCAAATAATTATACTTTCACTGAGTTTGCATTATAAAGTAAAATTATTTATTTCAATAAATTGATTTATCTTTTGCATCACGCTATCCAAAACATTGTATCATAGTATCCAACTAAGTGAAAATTTGCGCAAAGAGGTAGTGTGACGTAAAGAAAACATTTACACAAATTTTACTTGCAGTTTTGGATAGCGTGGATATTATTACTCAACGACATAATATTGGGCAATTTCAGTATATGATCGCAAGTAGCAATTCGCAAATTATCCATTCTTCCGTTACCCATTTTTCTGTTACCTAATTTTCCGCTTACTCATTTCTCCGTTACCCTTTTTTCCACTTACCCATTTTTCCGCCTCCCTTTGAGAGGACCCCCCCCCCCCCACCCCGATTTTAATTGCGGTTCTGTTGTTGTTTTAATTATTGTCTCTGCAACTAATTATTATTATTATTATTATTATTATTTGCTTGCTATCAGCTCCTGAATACTTTATTCCACCCATATGCTGATTCCTGTCGTTCCGCGTCACATATTCCCTAAATGCATAGCTGTACAGACAGACAGATACACAGACATTTTTTATTATTATAGATAATGCACATGGTTAGGTAGAAATCAAGAAAAAAAAAAAAAAAAAAAAGACAAACATAATTTACCTTCTTTCTGCCCCCCCCCCCAGAGCAGATTTCATACTCAAAGTTTTTTTTTTTTTTTTTTTTTTTTGTAAAGTTAGTACGTAATACACAGGTGATAGTGATTTCATGAAAAAATGACATGAAATTTTAGCAAGAGAAATTTTTCGTATGAAGAGAGAGAGAGAGAGAGAGAGAGCATATAATTTACACTGCAGGAAGTATAATTCTCTCGTTATAAAAAATAACAATTTTAAATAGGTTTAGCAGCCATATAAATTTCTATTTTAGTCTTATTTTATGAATGTAATTGTGAGAAAAACTGAAGTTTTGATAATGAAAATGAAAAACAAATTCATGAAATCAGTAAGTTATCTGAACACAGTCACCCCTGGTAATAATAATTGCACTAAGTTTGGTTGAAATCAGATAAAAGTGATATAAACTTAGTTTCTCTTTGTATCCCAGGTTACTGTGATTTTTTTTTTTTTTTTTTTTTTGAATTAATAAGTAATAATTCTACAAAGTTCGGTTGAAATCGAAAAGACAACCTTTCCTTTTATCTTTCCACCCCCCTCCCGCCCCAGACCACAAGAATATCAGAATTATGGATTTTAGGATTCATAATAGGTTTAATTGTGTGAGAAATAAATAGTATTTGTAGCCAAGCAGCATTATGGCAACAGAGGTTGACAAATTACTTTTGATTGTTGATGTCTAGAACCTACATTGTGTGCATGGTTAAGGTCATTCTGATACACCTGCGTAAAGGTCACCTACCTGGTTCATCACGTGCACGTCTACCGAATGATCCAAAAGATCATTTAAAACAACATTCTACTTTTATCCCACGGCGTTTGTCTTCGCCTTAGAGGTTCGCCCTCTCTGTCTATAATTTTCAGAATAGATATTTGTTAAAAGTTTTGCAATCCTTTCCAGACAACTGAAAGAATAGGAAAGAAAGAAGAATCTCTTAGGATTGGGGGCGGGGGGGGGGGGGATACAATGTAATTGATGAATATATCTTTAAATTTGAGATAAATGAAGTAAAAGTATGACTATAACAATGAGTTTTCCTTTTAAGACTTTTCCCTTTTAGATAGTATACAGAATCTTAAATAGTCACCAATTTAAAAAAAAAAAAAAAACTAGACGAAATCAAGATAATTACATTTCAAATGTCAAGGGTTAAACTGTGATTTTTTCTTTAGAATGAATCTGCTATCATCATACCGAAAACTGAATTGATATTACGATATCTCTACAAAGTGTATTCTCATCTAATAGTAATTCTAAACGTATCTCTATCTTTAAAAATATTTTTTGGTAGTCTGGGTAGATGGCTTTGCATGACCTCTCCCCCCCCCCTCCCCTCCCTTAAAAAAAAAAAAAAATAATAATAATAATAATTAGATGTCCCAGTGTGACAACATATTTTTGTAACGATTGTATGCTACCATAAATGACCAGACACTTTCGATTTAGACGTTTTGTCAAAATCTAGAAAAAATTTTGATGAACTATCCTGAAACTTTAAGCGTGTAAAGAACATGATATACTTCATAAATTTCAGCAAACTTTTGTTTCAAAGATAAAAGGTGACCAGTAATAAAGTTAAAAAAAAAAAAAAAAAAAAAAAAAAAAAAACGCAATTACCCTGTAAAAAGTAATGATTGAATTTTTTTTCTGGTTGTTGTAGCATGTGATTGCGAGGCTTCTGATTATCTATATTCATTTGTATGAGAATAGCTCATGTATTCAGGGAAATAAATGCCGAAAAAAGGGCACTTGCGAATTGCGAAACATACTCTATATTTAAATATAATCGGTTGTTGAGAGAAACTAGGAGGTATATTAACCGGCATGATATATTTGGCCGTGTGTGTGTAAAATTATCTAGGTTATGAAATACTGAGTTAAGTTTATGGCTAGGAGGATCACATTAAATATATATATATATATATATTCAGGCCTACTATCGGCCAAAAATTTTAACAAAATTAATTTAAAAACTAAGAAAATTGCCTTAAAAATGCATTACCGAAAAACTCAATTTTAAGGTATTGATCTAATTTATAAAATATTTTCTGTCTGAAAAAGTAATGGTACAACCAAAAGAGAAAATGCATTGCATAACGTATGACAAACAAATTGGGCTAAAATGAAAGAATTTTAAATTTTCAAAAATGTTAATTTTTATTTAACAAATTGATGCTTAAAGAAAAGAAATACGCACAAGTTCTCATTCGTTTTGTTCCAATTTCAATTTTTAAGATTTTGGTTTACTTCTTCAAAATTTTGTACCGGAAAGAAACGTGGAACAACGAAAAGAAATGATACATTGCATAACTTACAAATTGATTTAAAATTTGTAAATTAAAAATTTTTGTGAGTGAATTTAAATTTAACAAATTGAAAAGCATACAAATTTCAAATATTCTTAAAATTCTCATTCAACTGCTCCCATGAAATACAATAATTAACATTTATCACTATTAATAAGAGATTAAGAACGTGTTCAGTAGATGGTGATATACAGCCATCTGTAAAATAATAGTTCTCGAATATAAGCAGCGCCACTTCTCATACGATAATAACCCAAATTAACTAAGCATAATGTTTAACAATATGCATTCCATATATCAAGTTTTGTGCATTTATAAGCCGTAGAAACTGAAATAACGTTTCTCTAAATGGGTGATTTTACATTTTGCAGCATAGCAGCGCTACATGTTTGGCAATAAACACGGAAATTACTTATACACCATAGAAGCTAAAATATAACCTTCCATTAACATGGGAAATTGCAGCATAATAGTGCCACCAGCCAGCTAAGGAAACTAGGAGGTTCAAAAATGAAATCCGTGCACTTGTGCATTGTAGAAACTGAGATACAGCTTTTAAGTAAATTGAGAAATTAATAGCATAGCAGCTCCATTTATCGGCCGATATACACTCAAATAAAAACATGTATACTTATATACACACTGTGAAAGTTGAGATACAGCAATCCAATAAACAGATTTCCCCCCCCCCCCCGTTATAACAGAATCTAGCAATAGTCATAGAACACTGAGCTAAACCATTCTTGTTTTCTCTGAATATTATTCCTTTCGTTTTCGACAGTAAATTTTACTTTCTTCCTTTTCTTTCTTTCTTTTTTATTTCAAGTAACTGTATTTAATCCTGATTAATTGTTACGGCATATTTCTATTTTTCATTCGCTAAATAATTTTCATACAATAATATGCAGAGATATGCAGATAATATGCAGATTTACGCCGAGGAGAATATTTTAGCATTAGGCGGTGACCATCACGATTTTCTCTTCTTCATTACACTTAAATAAGATTTTATCGTTTTGTTTCTAATTCCTATAACGATGTTAGGTTTTGCGATAGTTTTTTTATTTTATTTATTTATTTATTTATTTTTTTTTTGGGGGGGGGGGGGATTTTTCTTTAAAAATATAAAGCGAGTTTTATATATATTAAGAGGTGAATGTACCTTTATTATACATGCAGTTTTACCAATTTCCCGTCAAATGTAAATTTTGGTGTTTAATTATTTTTCGTGTACTAATATTTAAATTATGATTTTTACCTTATTTAAATTTTAAATTGTAAAGTACGAGCCTTCGAACTATTGTTTATTTTCCAGCAACATTTTAAAGCAAAGAATATTTTTAATGATGCAGATTAAATAGCATAGATAATGAAATTATTTCCAACTATATTTCAATGTACTTTACCTCTGTGATGACACCGTAAAATATATTATATTTTAATTAAGAAAAAAAATAACCTTACAAAAACTATTTTTATAGTTTTATTTTTAAAGAGGAACCATAAAATATATTTCCTTGGTGTAATCCTGTGTAATGTCTAAAAATTACAGAACTACAAAAATATATTTTGTTGTTTAGGGAAGAAAAAAAAAAACGGAAAAAATGGCAAACTGAAAAGATGGCGTTGGGCAAAAATGTGAAAAACATAATTCCAAATTCTTATAACATGATGGAAGCTATTTGAAGAAGCTGTGGGTGTGCCAAAACTGTGGACGGGGTAGGAGGTATTAGGTTAATTTACCGTGCCTTGAACTGATTGAAATCATTTTTATACAGATCTAAATATGTATAAAAATATATTATAATCATAAACAATAAATGATTGAAAATTACTATACTAATATTTGTAAACGGTCGTGATGTGAGGCACAAGTAGATAATAAAGGAGAGTTCAGACCAGACCAATCGAAGTAGCGGAATAACTAAGCCTCACTAAAAAGCACGGCGCCATGCACCGTGCAGTTGCCTTCGTGCACCCACACCGCTGTCCCACCACATCACCGTACCACCTCAATCCGATGTCGTGAAAGATGATGAATATAGATTTTTAGATGTATTTTAAATGAGGTGACTTTTTTTTTCTTTTTTTTTTTTTTAATGAAGTTATATTGTTGGAGAATAGGTTTTCTATGAGTTTTAATTACAATACTGTATTCGTTTAAGAAATCTCATTTGTAAATGATTATATAAAAATACTTTTAAAGAATTATGTAAAAAATTATATAAATTAAAAACAGTAATTAAAATAACTAAGCTAATGAGATATTATTTTAAATAAGTAAGTTTTTTTCTTCTTTTTTAAAGCTAGATTTGAACTTTCGACAAAATATTCCACTAGGGTAGTAGTGTTAGAATATCTTAATCATTATTTTATGATAATTAATTATTGAATTATCACTAATGAACTAATTAATGTTTTAAAATGTGTTTCAGACTTACCTGCCTTGTTAATTTAGTTGAATATACAATCTATGGAATTAAAATAATTTTAAATAATTCATTTTACATATCGTGTACGATAACTAATTATGAAATGGTTACTAATGAATTAATTAATGTTTTAAATAACGATTTACATTGAACACTTTTTTTTTTTTCTTTTTTAATTTAATCGAATACATTCTATGGGATTGAAAAGGATTTTAAATAATTGATTGTAATATCGTGTTAGTTTTCGGTAATTAGGTATAAAATGATGAGCAATGAATTAATTAATATTTTAAATTTTGACTTTAACTGAACTATTCTTTGATTTAGCTGCATGCATTTTATATGGTTGAAAATGACTTTAAACAACTTATTTTTAATATTGTGTTAGATTACGGTCATTAATTATGAAATGGTAGAATTCTACGCCAGCTGCATAGTTATCCCATAATGAAAAAGTTATGCCTGTGGTTTGTGTTATGAATGAGTGAAGGAATTTTCCTGAAGAGATGTGAGTAAAGTTGGGTTTTGCGAGAATGGATTTATTATTTGTAAATTTTACGGTCATATATTTTTGTTATGAAAGTATTTTTCGATTTATTAAAAATTTTATTAAAAAAACTTCTTTTATGTAAAAAAAAAAAAAAAAAAAAAAAAAAAAAAAATATATATATATATATATATATATATATATCAATCGTTTAAGAAAATAAGTTAAGGTTAAAATAAAAATAATCAAATATTTGTGAAAAATAGTTTTAAAAAAATATTCTAATTAAAATAAAAAATTATATAAGGTTTATAAAGAAAAGAAAAAAGAAAATTTTTCTATAGAAAATAAAAATGTTATCGAATGTTTATGGAGAACAAATTAACAGAAAAATTGTAAATTAAACATTTTTTTTAATTAAAAACTATAATATCTTAAATTATTCTACCAAAAAATATAATTCTACTAAAATAGAAATATATCTAAATTTATATTATATATATATATATATATATTAATAAAATTAATAAATAAAATAAACATAAATTAATAAATATAAATTAACTAATCAAAACATGGAGAATTTTAAGATTTTCACTAGAGACTAATTAATAAAATCCTATAATTTATTGCAATTAATAAAAATAATTAAATTTTATTATCTCAGATTTAATTAAATGAATATAATACTGAAAAAAAAAAAAAAAAATTCTTCCTTCAATAAAACTAATAAATAAATAAATATAAACAAAAATAAAATAAACCTGTTTTATCAAAACTCTGTTGATTTGAATTGTAATAATTATCTTTTTTCACGCCAGATGGCCCTAGCACACATCTAATAAGTTGAAATTTAAATGAAAACAATGTGTAACTGAAAGATGTTATTAAACTCCAATTCTTGAACGTTTTATAGATTAAAAAATTATTAAAATAAAATTACATTAAAACAGTGCATCTAATTACTAATGAAATTGCACATTTGTAGTACCTTTATCGATTAATCGGTATTAATCTCGAAATTAATTTTCCTAATCCTATTAGAATCGTTCTGTTGGCAACTTGTTATGTTTTAATCTCTCTGTGTTTGGTGTCCAACTGACATGTGGTTAAAAATTATATATATGTTTTACGAAATCATTGCAGCTTTCTCTGCTTTATGAAGTATGCGCCCCTTGATAAGTATATTTCTAATTTTAAGCATTTATATCCAATTGATTATGTGGTTTATTATCTTTTTTCTCTTTCACAAGTTTAATGGTCCTTTTTTATTATCCTTCAGGTCGGCGTCAGTATTTTAAGTTAATATGGTAACTCATTGGTTCCTCATCTATATCGCAACTTTTTGTGTCATTCTTTCCTCTATGTTAAATTCTGTTCTATATTTTAGTGTGCTGTTATTGTTTTAGTTCTATTAATTGCTAAATTTTAAGATTAAATTTTATTACGTTATCTATTATTTATATATATATATATATATATATATATATATATATATATTTATCTTGATTCATTTTTGGGTTGTGTTATGATTTGATGAAATTTAATTAATTACTTTTAATACTTGGGTTTTGTCGCAAGATAGGAACATGAACTGTATTTTTGGCTGGAATTAGGTATACAGTTTTCTGAAATCTTGCGATCTCTCTGCTCGTAGAAGGGCATGTTCCCTGAAGAGTGACTCTTTCTATCTTTACGTATTTCCTGTTCCAATTCTCATTTCGAGTTATCTTTTTTTCATATTTTTATAAAATTTTTGGTTTACGTTTGACCACTTTCTTGAATTTCGCATGATAAAAATTACACCTTGTAGGTCTTAGTGTTATGGTCCTAATTGTTAATACAGTTGGACCTCGTTAACATGAATCTCAAGGGGGATAACAAATTTGTTCATGTTATCAGTAGTTCACGCTATCAGTAACTAATCTTCATACATCTAAACTAATTTTCACTTTGACAGGGATTGTGGAAACAGTTCATGTTAAAAGTAATTCACGTTAACGAGGTTCCACTGTATACGTGTAAGTAATTTAAATAATAAGTTTTTGTACGTAATTTAAAATAAATTTATCTATTAGTTGATACTGTAAATGAATCAAAATATGTGATAACATTTAAATTGAATTACAATATCTTTTACGTGAGTGTTGTTGGTATTATGGAATTGTGAGTATGGGAACTGTCTGTAGCCCCAGCAGGCGGTGCTGACGGAATGTCATCCTGAGCTCGGAAGGCTGGCTTAAGTCTGTCTATACCAATTACACATTCTTTTCCATTTATTTGGATGGTGAAATGTTTGGCACTACGTTTTGTGACACAATAAGGTCCATTGTATGGCTGTGTCAATGGTGCTTTGACTGAGTCATTACGTACAAAAACATGGGTACAAGTCCCTAATGAAGGATGCACAAAACATGATGGTTTGCCATGGAAAGACGTAGAAGTTGGCGCAATATCTCGCATGGTATGGCACAGCTGCTGTAAGAAAGACGCTGGGTCTGTTTGTGGCTCCTCTTTCGAAGGTTCCAAAAACTCCCCTGGTAAGGACAGTGTTGTTCCATACAGCATTTCGGAGCAAGTACCACCAAGATCTTCTTTAAATGTGGCACGGAGACCTAAAAGCACAATAGGTAAAGTCTCCGTCCAGCGAGGACTGTTATGACATTTTAGGGCCTGCTTAGAGTCCGGTGAAATCGCTCAACTAGTCCATTGCTTGATGGGTGGTAAGGGGTGGTGCGAATACGATGCATGCCCAAAATTTTCATTAAGGAGGAAAATAAATGGGATTCAAATTGTCGTCCCTGATCTGTAGTGATTGTTCTAGGGACACCAAATCGGGCAATCCAATGTGCCACCAAGGTTCGTGCCACTGTTTCAGCTGTGATATCCTGCACTGGTATTGCCTCTGGCCAACGAGAAAATCTATCTATGAAGGTTACCAAGTAGGTATAGCCCGCAGATGGAGGCAAGGGTCCCACGATATCCAGGTGCACATGCTCGAATCTCTGTGAGGTGATGGGGAACTGCTGCAGTGGACTACGAGTATGTCGATGGATTTTTGACTTTTGACAGTCTATACATGACTGTGCCCATTTGGCAATGTCTTTCTGCATGGAAGGCCATACAAATCTATGCTGGATCAGCTTTCGAGTGGCTCTAACACCTGGGTGTGACAAGGAATGGAGGCTTTTGAAAACGCCGAAGCGCAATGACTCAGGAACATATGGCCGCGCTTTACCAGTGCTCAGATCACAATAAAGTTCTAAGTTAGGACCTATTGTCATTTTCTTGAGTTTGAGGGATAAATCAGACTTGACAAGGATATCAGCCAATTGCTTATCTGTCGCTTGCTCTGCAGCCATTGTGGAAAAATCAGTAGAAGTATGTTGGATATTATTTATCCGTGACAGGGTGTCAGCAACTACATTGTCAGTTCCAGCAACATGACGAATGTCTGTACTAAATTGGGATATGAAGTCCAACTGTCTCAGCTGGCGAGGAGAACTGGAATCTGAAGTTTTTGAAAAAGCGAAGGTCAGTGGCTTATGGTCTGTATATATAATGAAGTGTCTTCCCTGCAAACTGTGCCGAAAATATTTTACAGCTGAATAAATTGCCAACAGCTCTCTGTCATAAGTGCTGTACCTTTGCTCAGTAGGACTCAATTTACGCGAAGAAAATGAAAGGGGTTGTAAACTATTATCATTTAAGATATTTAAAACAGCGCCTATTGCAATGTTGGATGCGTCGACCATTAGATTAATTGGCTGGTCCGGAGCATGATAAGCAAGAGTTGCAGAATGAATTAGATCGTGCTTACATGCCTCAAATGCCTGGATTAATGTATCATTCCAGGGGACCGGGCGTTTATCATTCTTTTTAGAATCTTTTAGCAACTCGTGTAAAGGTGCCTGAGTTTTGGCCGCATTTGGGATAAATCGACGATAAAAGTTGAGCATCGCCAAAAAACGTCGCAACTCTATAATCGTTTTAGGTTTCGGAAACTCGGCTATTGCCTTAGTCTTTTCAGGAAGTGGCTTTACACCAGAGGCTGTTATAAGGCATCCCAAAAAGGAAACCGAAGATTTTCCTAGAACACATTTAGCCGGGTTCAACTTAAGCCCATGGAGTCTGAGGCGATCTAAAACTTGTTTAAGATGCTCCTCATGCTCATCTTCATTAGCTGACGCAATGAGAATGTCATCGAGGTAAGGTATACAGAAATCAAGATTACTTAATATTTGATGAATGTACCTCTGACAGGTCTGATCCGCATTACGCAAGCCGAATGGACAAAACAAAAATTCAAACAAGCCAAATGGTGTTGTTACGGCTGTTTTTTCTATGTCTGTAGGATTAACAGGGATTTGGTGGTAAGCGCGAGCTAAATCCAAAGTTGTAAAAATTTGTTTCCCATGAAATAACTGAGTACAATCTTGGATATGTGGAAGTGGGTAACGATCTGGGACAGTAATGGCATTCAAGCGTCGGTAATCACCGCAAGGACGCCATCCACCATTCGCTTTCCGAACCATATGAAGAGGGCTCGCCCATGCACTTTTGGAAGGCCGCACAATACCCTGAGCCAGAAGAAATTCAAATTCCTGACGAGCAGCTGCCAGAAGTTCTGGCGACAATCGACGTGGTTTAGAGAATACAGGTGGGCCTTTGGTCTCAATATGGTGAAAAACCGAATGCTGTGGTTGTTCTTTTGGGGTATGGGAAGGGTTAGTAAGTTCTGGGTAATTGGCTAAAATTTTGTCAAATTTGGAAGAACCGAAAAGAATGCTCACAGCACTATTGCCTGGCAGAATTTGAGCAACTTTACCCTGCGATGATAGCATCGTTTCGCCATCAATGATACTATTGTTTTTAGCATCTACCAGTAGATTGAACCTTTTTAAAAAATCTATGCCTATGATAGGTTGGCTAACTTTAGCAACCACAAAGGACCAAGTGAATGTTCTACGTAAGTTTAGATCAAGGGTAAGCCGTTGAGTTCCGAAAGTTGGTATTTTTGTGCCATTTGCGGCATAAAGAACAAGCCCCTCATTAACAACTGGTCGTTTGATGACACTAACAGGGATGACCGAAATATCCGCACCCGTGTCAATGAGAAATTTTAATTTAGAGGAAGGATCGGCCAAAAGGATGCGATTTACTTGGCGGTCGCAATCATGGCCCAGATGCGAACGCCAAATTAGTTTTCCTGGGTTCGAAAAGAGCATGGAGAATTACACTTTTTTGCTCTAGCACCAAAGTTAGTATGATAGAAACATTGATTATTCGCTGGTTCTTTATAGCGACTTTTGGAGCGGCTACGATTACGATGACTATATTTGTTGCCCCGTGAACGTTCACGCCTGTTTACAATAGCAGCCAACTCACTCATCTGCTGAGTAAGCTGCTCGATTTTAACCTCTAGGGATGAATTGTGTGCTGGTGGAGCACATATACTGCTGCTAGTAGCATTAACTTGTGGGGTTGATGACAGATCATTAATTTTGTCCGCGACCCCTGCTAATTTTGACAAGTCATCACTTAGTGCACCTACAATGCTACGCGTAGTTTGAGGAAGTCGTGCGAGCCATAAGGATTTAAGGAAAGATTCCCCAACAGCATCCCCAGCTAAGGAACGCATACGTGTCAGCAAATGGGATGGGCGAGAATCGCCAAGTTCAACACCCTGCAGTAAGGTACGTATCCGGGATTCCTCACTCTCTGAGTGAGATTCAATGAGACGCTTTTTTAATGTTTCGTATGGGTTATCAGATGGAGGAGTCATAATAAGGTCGCTAACAGACGTAAGAATATCTGCATCGACTGCCGCAACGACATGATTAAATTTTGTACTTTCACATGTTATTTTAGCTAAAGAAAATTGTGCCTCCAATCTGAGAAACCATAGTGATGGATTTGTCTTCCAAAACGGGGGTGGTTTTACCCCAACATATGCCACTTGATGGCTACTGTTTTCATCGGTCTCCGGCATAATGAAAAAAATATATAAAAGCTTAGATGTACGTAATACAATATAAAATAGGAAATACAGAATACAAAATTACTATTAAGAAAGTTATGTACAAAAATTATCGAGCAAAGGTTTCATATGAGCAAAAATAAAGCACCCATAACAGAGAATTGAAAAAATACTATTGCAAAATAGCATATTTTAAACCTTAATTTTTAGATACTTTAAGGAAAAATACAACATTTGTGCATAAAATAATGGAGTAAAATGTTCTTACTGACCATAATTGAGTATCCCCGGTAATGAAAATTTGAAGATATATCGTGCACGAGGCTTCGCACACAGTCGTAATCGTAAACACTGCGTATCATAAAAATAGTTGAAAATAAATGCACGACATCTTTCTCAAATCACTTATCTTGAGATTTTAAATATTGCATTAGCTGAATGATGACATATCCCTCGGATGCATAAAGATATCGCGTGTTGCTGAGAAGGAAGTTGATGCGCGATCTTTTCACTCACAAGTCACCATTATGGTATTGTAACACCATTGTAGTCGTACGCTTTCAGATAAATGGATCAAGCATCTCAAAGTATGGAATCAATAATAAGGACTCAAAGCATCTAAAAATAATAATATATTAAGAAAAATGATCAGAATTGAACTTCTTATACATCGTGCGTACAACGTACCGGTAACGCACGCTAGCTCAGATTGAAAACATTATTTTTAAGTTGCTGTTACAGTTACAGTTAATGATCAGCATGTTGTTACAGTTGCAGTTAATGATTAGCATGTTATTACAGTTGCAGTTAATGATTAGCCATGTTATTACAGTTACAGTTAAAATGTCAGAATGTGAGTTTATCAGTCAATCACCAGTTGGTGGTTACAGTTAACCGCCACAGTATTATCATGTATCTATTTATTGCTAAAAATTTTAACGTTATTAAATTCTTCACTATATATATATCATTCAGTTCTATATTTCACTTAAAAGGTGAGTACAAATTATTCAAAACATTTAACAAGTCCACATCCTTATTTTCATTATCAAAGTTTACTGTTGTACAATCGTTAGCATAATTTTGATTGGCACATTCAACACTAAAATTATTCAAAAAATTTAACAAATTCACATTTTTATTCTGAAAATTGTTGTTGGAACAAACATTAAGAACATTTTATTCACTGCATTCAGCATATGCAAAAAATTTCACAAGTCCATGTATCCATTCTCAAAGTTGTCAGTTGGAAAACCATTAGGAACATTTTATTCGTTACTTTTCTTATATACATAAATAGAAGAGTTCTTTTCATGATTTTTTTCTCTTCTGTTGTAATATTTATATCTAAATGTTTTAGTACATTCGTCGCATGATTATTCGAGTAAGACCTTTTAATGGTTTTTTTCTATCAAGTTTTACTAATTAATTCATATTTACGTTTAAAGTTTTCATTGAATTCAACGTACTGATATTCGGGTAAGATCTTTAGATGAAACATATTCATATTATACTTATGCTTAAAGCTTACTCTTCTATACTCACACCCATATGTTATGCAAGTTTTTTCACCACTCTGAATTTTTATATGTCGAGTTACATTATATTTCTTAGAAAAAGTCTTATTACAAGTGGTACAAATTAAAAGTTTAGACAACTTATTATCGTCAAAACTAGGTGAAGGGGACTGTTGAAGAGAAACACGCATCTGTTCAGGTATCAAACTGTTATTCATCTATTACTTCAATTTATGGTAGTGTAACAAAAAAATTAAAATAAAACTGTAAAAGATGACTCAAACACGAAAAAAAAAAAAAAAAAAAAAAAAAAGGTGACAACCGATACAATTTTTTTCTGTGTTTTAAATTTATGTCGTTTGTGAAAGAAAAATGCACCCGAATTCTCATATTTAACGCTGAATTCTTTATAATAATCGGTATAAACATGTTAAATATATCTTACAGGATAATAAATATCACTGAATTAATAACAATATTTGCCATATTTGCGCATTTATCACTGAACTCTATAAGGTTATTCTAAAGTGATATAAAGACTTAAAGTGTATAATAATACTAACTCAAAAATAACTTTATCTAATCAAACTCTGTTTCCATAGTAATATTCAGGAAAGTATGATTTTAGTTCTAACTTGAAAATGTAGATTATCTTAGTTAAAAAACAAGTAATTCTTGATATTTAAGATAATGAGGATACACAAATCTATAAAGTTCTTTCTTTCTTTCTTTTTTTTTTTTAGTTAAATGATTAAAATAGAATTTATTAATTTTTCAGTAAGATAAGAGTATTAATACTAAATACACTTTTTTCTTTTTCTTTAATAAATGAAGCCTAATTGTATCTATAATATATCACTAATTTTATCTTAAAGTATAAAGTACAATATTTAAATTATTTTTTAATTGTAAGTAATAACTTAGAATTACTATATAAAGAGTATTATTCCAGATATATATTTACTAAAGTAAAAAAAAAATTAAAGTAGTATAAACAACATTTTTAAAAATTAGATTGAAGAAATAATTTATATGCATTTTAAATATTAAAACTTTATTTAAAATTTTCATCATTAATCATAATATAAAGCATTATTAATTATAAAATAATCAAATTATTTTAGTATGTTGAATAGAGGAAAAAAAAATCGATCTTGTTTTAATTAAATAACTTCATACTTTAATTATTTATAAGCATGATTAATTTAAACATTCATTAGCACAACTTCTTTTGAAATCTTCTTTTAAATACATATGTAAATATCTTTATTTATATGAAAATTATAGATTGTTATAATATCGTTTGGATTATTTTATTTTACACTATGAAAAACTATTTATTTTTGTGAAAATAATGACTTACAATATTAGTGCATATTAAACTAGATGCTTTATAAAAACATAACTGGTAATTCAAGTTAAGATATGCATAGTAATCGTTACTAACGTGTTTTCGTAAGTGGAAGGTTATACATGTATAAGAATGCTCATTTTGGAGTAATTGTATTTATAATAATAATAATATTCGATTACTTATAGACTAAGAAAATTTGTTTTGTTGAAATACACTGCTCGACATTGAAAATGCAACACCAAGAAGGAATGATAATAACGGAATGAAATTTGTTGGACACATACACTATAGTAGGAAGAACAATTGATTAAAATTTCAGGAAATTTGGAGTAATATGTACTGAGAAAACAGTACATAAAGCAGAGACCTCTGTGAGCAATAACAGCACATATCTGCCTAAGCATTGAATCGAACAGCGATTGGACTACATGTACGGGTAGAGCACTTCATGAAGTTTTAACACGATGCCACAATTCATCGATCGAAGTTACTGGTGAGTGGTGGGGGGCCAGTCGCTTTTCAACTATTAAACAGTCATTTTCATTGGTGCGAGATCAGGAGAGCGCGCTGGCCAGAGCAACAGTCGAACACATTCGGCATCAATGAAGGTCCAGACAATATGGACAACTTGCGGTCGTGCATTGTCCTTCTTAAATGTTGCGCTTCGGAGTCCTTGAACGTAGGGCAGAGCTATGGGCATTAACTCGTCAGAAATGTAATGGCTGGTATTCAGAGTGGCGGGATTGAAAACAAGAGGTGACCGGGACGTGTATCCAATGGTACAACATACCATCAATCCAGGTGGTGACTCAGTATGCGGCTACCAAAATTCTGATTACCCTCAAAACTGCATCACTGATATGGGCGTCATTAATGTGTGATCAACGATGAACCTGCACTCAGGAATGGCGTGAAGTCACTTTTCAGACAAATCACAATCCTGTTTACAGCATCAAGATTGCCTTATCTGTATTTAACGGTATTATGAATAATGCACATTGCCAGCTGGAATTCGACATCATCATACTGTCCATCATTTGCAATGATGTTATGGGTTCCCATTGGATACACGTCTCGATTACTTCATGTTCGTATTCCTGGCACTCTGAACAGCGGCCATTAAATTTTTGATGAGTTAAGGCCCGCCCCTCTGCCCTGTATTCGAGGCCTCCGTAGCGCAAAATTTAAGCAAGATAATGCACGAGCGCAAGTTGTTTGTATTGTCCGGACCTTCTTTGATACAGAATGTGTTCGACTGTTGTTCTGGCCAGCGTGTTCTCCTGATCTCGCACCAATGAAAATGACTGTTTAATCATTGAAAAGCGACTGGCTCCCCACCACTCACCAGTAACTTCGATCGATGAATGGACGACTAGAACGAGGCGGAGTTTCCGTTTGTTTGTGGGGAAAAGCTGCGCTATGATTGGCTGTAGTGCTTTATTTGTGGGGTAAATTAAGACTCCTATAGGTTAGTGACGTCTTTGTGATGTAGGTGGGCTGTCTCGTTCTAGTCGTCAATTGTGGCATCCTGTTGAAGCTTCATGAAGTTCTTTACCCGTGCATGTCATCCAATTGCTGTTCGATTCAATGCCTAGGCAGATATGTGCTGTTATTGCTCACAGAGGTCGCTGCTTTATGTACTGTTTTCTCAGTACATATTGCTCCAAATTTCCTGAAATTTTAATCAATTGTTCTTCTTACTATAATGTATGTGTCCAACAAATTTCATTCCGTTATTATCATTCCTTTTTGGTGTTGCATTTTCAATGTCGAGCAGTGTATATATATGTATACATATAGACTTATATTATTGCTTAATGATAATACTGCCTAAAAATGTTTTACTATGATAATGTAAAACAATATATATTTCCAACGTTGTAACTGTTTGTATATAGCTAAAGTTTATATGTGCTAACAGATTTATAAACTTAATATATATATATTTTTTTTTTACACACATACACACACACACATATATATATTAAACGTATTAATTTTTTCCCAGTGTTTAAGTAACTTCTAAAATGATAACAAAGTCATAAAACTTTTTTTTTTTTTTTAAATCTTAAACGTCAGATAATTTTTTTTCTTTTTCAAATATGGCTGATTCTTCTTCCTTAATATATATATATATATATATTGTATACTTTTTATATTTAGTAGAATTTTTTTTCTTAGACAGTTTTTTCATAAAACTTTTCCTCTTAAACATTATATAGTCTTACTTTATCTATAATATTTCTTTTTCTCTAATTCTTTTCATATATCTCCGATAACTTTTTATTTTAGTAGGAATTTTTTCACAAGCATCCAATAAGTTTGTTTTTAGTTTAACACAGCAGAAATTTTCCCTTTAACTTTCTTATTAAATATATAACTTTTTATATTTACCTAAGCTTGTTTCATAAATATCTTTTAAGTTTTTTATTTATTTATTTATTTATTTATTATACTCTCGTTGGCAATTGTTTTTAAATTTTTAACTTATTTCATAAACGTCCAATTAAGTCTTTTTGAATTTTACTAAGAAGAAATTATTTTCTCAAACCTTTTTGGATACAGATCTGTCTCTCTCTCACACACACACATTAGTAGACATTTTTAGAGGACTTCTTCAGATGGATTGATCTTTTCTTGAGTGTTTCTCTACTTCTTCACAGTGGACTTACGTTTTCTTGAGTATTTCAAACACTCAAGAAAACGCCAGTCCACCCTGCAGAAGTTTAGGAGGCTGTGTGATGAAATATAATGGTATTAATAGCCAATTAAGTGATAATTATGTTAAATATATTTTAAAGAAATGGTTATTTGCATTTAATACATATATCATAATTGCCAACTTTCATATTTTTAAAATAAGGATAATTGCCACTACATTTTTAGAGAAACTTCTTATACTAATTTTTGGAGATTTAAGATCTCGTAGTTCACACTGTCATAAAATTCTGTTGTAAAGTCTTTCCGAAAATCGGGAAAATTTGGCAGTTATGATATATTTGTATTTAACTTGTGGGTATTTTCCCTCTGAAGTGACTTAAAATTCTTCTTATTATTTATTTATTCATTTATTTATTTTTTCCAATTTTCACGATATGTGTTTAGAATTTCTACAGAAGTATTCCAATACACATGGCTTATAAATTGAGGGGGAAAAAAATCGTTAACGCTTGCGCATGTGCATTAAAAAAATTATTTGGTACAAATGCTTGTATTTCATGAGATATTTAATGTTTTTATATTTTGTTTGTAGTATGTAATGTTTAATGTAGTACCGTAGTACTTCAAGCTTTCTGAAAACGGCATTATCATTGGGTTTGAATGCGTGTACAAACAGAACGTAGTCTTTTTTTTTTTTTTTTTTGTTTAATACTTTCATGAACATACGTGTTATTTAGATGCAAATTAATATAGATAATTAAAAGAAATGTCGTCATATTCATATGCTTCAGTTATAATGCATTTCGAATATTTTTTTACAGAGTGATTCCAAACATTATTTTTTCTTTAATTTGTTACTGGTCCCCATTTCGCCTTCGGGACTAATTCTCCGTTGAAATATATTGGTATAATATGCTCTTTACACTACTGAATTTCCAAGAAAATCCCTCAAGTATTTTTTTAGATATTTGACAAAATATGAAAAGTCGAAAATATCTAAATAGTTTTGTCCATATAGTGTACATTCTTTATTGCTTATTTTAGTCTTGATGAATACGTAACTTCATTTTACTTTTTTATTATTTTACAATAATTTTATATAGAGTTATCATGTACAGTCGGTAACAAAAGTGTCCGAACAGTAGCAAAAATTCCTGTGTAAAAAAAGTACACTTCATACGGTTTTGTTAAATAAATTGTTGTCGAATTCTGTTCTTAGTCAGTCTAAGAACATGATTCGATAAGGATTTATTTAACAAAACCGTGTGAAGTGTACTTTTTTTACATAGGAATTTTTACTAGTGTTCGGACACTTTTGTTACCGACTGTATCTCATATAAGAGATGCAGAAATCTTTCACGAAGTCTTGCACGAAATCTTTCAGTTGTGGCACAACAAAAACGTAATAATAATAGTAATAGTAATAATTGTTAAAGTATTTCTAAATATGGCAGTCTTTTTTCAGTTCGAATCCACGTATTTGTTCTTATTCATTTTGAAATTGATGGCTTGTTAAGCGCAAAGAACAATAATAAATCCTAAAAAATTGCTCTAATCTGTACAATTGTTAAAGTAACAATGTAAATTCGATCACAAAGCAGGATGTTAGATCTGAATGCGAGTAAAATTTTCATTTTAAAAGTACCAGTAATATTTTAACAATTTTCTTTATTTTACGATATTTTATATTGTTTTAAAGTTAAGAATGAAACAAAGAAAGTGGTGGTCTCATGTTCGTAACAGCGTGAAAATAGCAGAGACGAGGAAAAAATGTTAATAAGAATACCGAAGCGAATTTAAATGAAGCTTGCAACAATAGGTAAATAATAAAGAGCAAGGACGGGTAATTTTTATAAGGTATTTACGATAATGAGAGAGCTAAAAATATTCAACGAAGTAAAAAGCAATTTTTAGTGACATGCATAAGTTTACTAAATTTATGCTTAGTTTATTCCTATATTGTAATAGTGAAATCTACTAATTAAAAACGATATAAGAACATCAGAAAATGAATAATTTTCCAAAAACATTATTCGTATATTTTTTATTTATCATTTTAAAGCAAAGGGGGTGAAAGTACTTAAAAAAGGTATATATAAAAAGAGCGTGTAATACCTACCTTCGTCGGCAGCCAAAAC
This sequence comes from Salticus scenicus, assembly GCA_963930645.1. Lineage (NCBI taxonomy): Eukaryota > Metazoa > Arthropoda > Arachnida > Araneae > Salticidae > Salticus > Salticus scenicus. The sequence goes on along the minus strand of OZ005651.1, from coordinate 160,296,517 downwards.
CATCGTTGTACCAAAGGGAAATTTGTTTATAGACTTACTCATTACCAAATATATATATTTTTTAATTCAGTTTTCTCGCTCAGAAAATGCTCATCCGATAATTTCTTTGTTTTCCAGAAATTGCTTTTTAAAACTTTTAATATTTCATTTTGAAACTATAAAGGGAGAAAAATGAACTAAGTTCGCATTTTTAACTTCAAAATGATGGGCATGGCTGTTGGAGAGGACAGAATCTCGCCGATAATGAAGACATTTTTTTCCCCCAATTACCCTATGTAATTTTTTAAATTCCGTTTTCACTTTCAGAAAATGCACAACGAAACTGAATTAGTACTCGTTATATATATATATATATATATATATATATACAATACCCGCCGCTTATTAAAATCATATTCGTCCTGAGCCAAAGTGATTTGATTAAGCGGCTGATTTTTATACCCGGCGAGTGTTGCTGCACTCAAGAAAAAGGTATTTTGCAAGAAATTTCAAAATGTAACGAATAATGGAATACATAAATAATATTAATTAATATTTGAAAGATAATTGATTAATTGTTTCTTCAAAATAAGTAAACACATTCAAAATTATGATGCGTTTTTCTTTGAGGAAAATCATCATTACATTGCCGAAACTTCATGCTTTTCTTTTAAATTTAAAATATTTTCGTTTAAACCTCTTGCTCCTTAGTTATTTCAAAATAATAGAAATTGTCTGTTTATAATTAAAAACTAAAAAAAAAAAAAAAAAAATCAACACTTGCGAATTAAATCAAATTTTTAGCTTATTATAAATACCTTGAAATTGTTACTGAGACAAGTGATGGGCTTGTTTAGTTTGTAACTATTCTGCAAGTGTAAAATTTTCAACAAAGAGAGATAATAGAGATATTGCTGTGTTTTATTTTCCTTTTTATCTAAAAAAAAAAGTATGTAAATAAAAATTTGTTTAGCGTGCATAGATGAAATTTTTGCTGCTAAAGAAATTTTTTTTTGAATTTATTAACCGGTGGTGCTGATTTTATTAAGCGGCGATTGTAAAAGTATTTTTGTATTGATTTGATTCCGGTTTTAGTAATTTGATCAGATTAAACGGCTTATTTTATTAACCAGTGAGTTTATTAAGCTGCGGTTACTGTATATATATATATATATATATAATACTTTTAATCTTTCTTTTTACTAATGTTCGTTTGGCAACCTGTTTATTTCTACTATCTCCGTAAGTATCGTTTAACATGTGGATTGCTTGAATTACCTATTCCTTGTTTAAATTTTGGTTTGTGTTATTGATTAATTTAATTTCCTTTTTTATGTTGTTTTGTTGCAAGATAGAGACTTGAGCTGTATATTTGCTGGAATTAGCTATACAGTTTTCCGAAATCTTGCATATGCTGATAGAAATGTAAGTTTCCTGATGGTGAACATTTCTATTTTTCAGCATTTAAAATTCCAATTTTCAATTCATGAATTCCCTCTTTTTTTTTTTTTTTTTTCCTTTTAACGGAACTCTTTGGTGATTTTATCCTTTCTCTTATCTCTAAAATGTTGACTGTTACTAATAATTCATAGTTTTTGCAAATTCTCTCGTCGTTAGGCTTATGTGTTATGTTAGTGTCATTTCTCTTCTGCGTAAGTACTTTAACAGGTTTTTACTAATCATTGGTACTCAAATTAAATTAATACCGTGACTATTTTTAATCGAAATAATCTCAATTAAAATTTAATTTTATGTTGGTATCTTCATCTGTCTTTTGTCTGTTGAGTGTTACAATGGTACTAAATAATTCAAATTATATATATATATATATACACATATAATTAATTATATATATATAATTAAAATGAGTAATTATGAAAACAGATCTTTCTAGAAAATAACATGGGCTTTGACTGTCGGCGAGGGTAGGTACTGTACGTACTTAAGAATGGTTTAGAGTAATTTTGCTACCTGTTTTAATAGTTTTCAGAGTCTAAGACATAGGGGACGGCATAATAAATTATCTCCTAAGGGGACGCATCATCTATCGTCGCCAGCAATAAAACACCATGCTGTTATACGGAGAAATGTGTTGTCAAAATTAATACTCATTACCCCTAATGGTATTTTTAAAATTCATTTGTCCCATTCAAAAACTCACAACTGTTAAAATTATTCTTGTTGTCCAAAAACTTGCTTATTATTGTTGTTATCAATTTCTATGTTCCATTTTGAAGTTATAAAATGAAAAAAATGAACTAAGTGCACTTTTCCCACTTTATAATTTCAAAATGAAATATTAAAAAAATTTAAAAATCATTTTTTGAAAACAAGAACTAATTTAACAGTTTTAAACTTTCTAAATCTGAAAAAAAAAAAGTAATTTCGATAACAAATTCTAAAATAGCATAGAGTTTGGCTGCTGGTGAAGGAAGAATTAAAAAAATATATCTTCAAATTTTATTTCCAGCTGATCCTACTTTTATCCTTTATGCATTACACTATGATGAGGCGAATAGTGAATTCTTTATGTAAAAGTTCACAAAAATATAATATGCATCTAGAATGAAATGTACAGGGTTAGGCTAACACACATCTATTTTGAGAAAGAATAATTCTCATTTAAAGAATTCTCTTTTAGAAAGGCAAAGAATAAAACCAGCGTGCAAACAGATAGAAAAACTGTTTTAAGCTTTTCTTTTTCTTTTTCTTTTTTTAAAAAAAAAGGAAAAACGTAAAATCACTAGTATGTAAGATATTGTTTCATTTTGCTGTTGAAAATATAAAATTTACTTAACAAAGTATACAGAATGCCAAAAATGTTTTAAGTATTACTTCTGATACTTATACTAGAAACACGTCAAAAGTAAAAGAATACTCCTTCTCCGTTAAAAAATGAGAAAACTTTAAAAAAAAAAAAAAAAAAAAAAAAAAAAAGATTATTTATTCCTCATTAAATTTATTTACTCATTATTTATTATTAAGTATTCTTCAGTATGAAGATACAATAGCTATTCTATACAATCTATTAGCTATTCTATTCTATATCTATACAATCCTTTACAAAATTTTGGAAATAAAGTTCACTTCTTTTTTTACTGGATTTAAAGAATTTATTTGTACTTATGATTGAAAAATTTCCTAAAAAATACGTAAATTTTGGAAGATCTAGCAATATTTACTGAGATACCAAAACGATGTGCACAGTACAATTGTGCGAATAGTAGCTGCGAAACAATCTCATCATATTCCCACTTTCGTCCGCATGAACGCGTTTTGAACTGATTGATCTCTGTCGTACGATTAAAAAATGATCACGCACTCGTTGTGTTTGGTATATTTTGATTTTTATGATACTTATGCTAATATTTTACTGTGCACACATTTTAAACAAAAGGAAGGGTAATAAAGATCATCCTGGAAATCTATATAAATCGGAAAGGATGTTTAACATGAATAATTTTTATTGACATTTTATTTCTTTGTTTTTCTTCTGAGGTTCAGTCGCTCATGTGTGCCTAAATTCGTACTGTACTTGATAAGTCCACATGGCATTATCTCTTGTTCTTCTCATTTATTTAGGATGTTTTGAATTTATTATTTTGAATAATATAATCATGAAAAAATTCCAAAAGGAGATTTTTTTTTTCTATACGTTTGAGGCCTATTGATTTCATTTTTGCTATTTTTACTGTGAACTATGTATGCCTGTGTATGTGAACATAACATCTAAGCGCTTTATTCAATTAAGCTAAAAATTTGTTAAAAGGTATTTCCGTGGGAAATGTGTAACTTTTCAAGGACTTAAAGAAAAAAAAAAAAAAAATAGCACAAAGAATTTTTTTTTAAATTATTATTAATTTCTACAGACGCAAATTTATTTGAAGAAAGCTAGTGTCCAAGCTTTACATTCGATTAAAATTAATTTGGCTAGGCATATTATAGGTCATATAGGTCATCGTCTCAGGAACTATATGTATTTTCATAAGCTTGAAATTATAGTTATTATTATTATTATTTAAGGGATACAATTGAAAATTATCATACATTCCGGCCTATGGACTCAAATTATTTAACATTTATTTTAGCAATATTAATATGTTTAAGACAGAAAAATCGAGGTACATTGCTTTGCTAAAGTGTGATCCTTATGGAAAATAATGCGACTATTTACTTATAGTTCTTTTCTTTGTACGGAAGTATAAAAGAATTTATGCGTATTGCGTCATGTGGGAGCTGATGTTAGAGCCTCATATTATTTAAAAAGAATAAAACTAAACTGATACATATTTCTGAATTTTGCCACCACACGATCGCTACTGGAATTTGCATGCTTACTATTTATAGCTCTTGTACGCAGGAATACGAAAAGGAATTAGTATACATTACGGCCCATTATACAAACATATAAACTTAGGGAGAAAGACAATATTGTGTTTTTTCTTTTTCTTTATTTACTGGCACATTATCTGATTTTATTTTATTTAAGGTACCCGAATACCTCTGGAAGCCGATTTTTGGTCAAAATATCGATTTTGCAGTTTTAATGTAACACCAAAGTTGCAGCATTTATCTTCCCAAATTTGTTTCAATTTTGGCTCTGTCTAATTTAGAATTAGTTATAATCGTGTCAATATTACAATGTATCAGAATTTTATATACATTTTATTTTTAGCATTTTCCCAGAATCAAATTTTTAATATTTTGAGTTCATGCAAACCGTCACAACAGAAAATATGGCGGCTTTACAAAGGATAATAAAAGGAATGAACTACAAACATATAACTGTAAATGTATCAGATTTTCAATTATCATTGATTAAGTTTAGGATTCGTAATGCATTTTTAATTAAATTTGCGTTGTCGGTGCTTTAACCCTTTAACGTTCATTGGTTTGTTATTGTGAAACCAAGTATTTAATATTTGTTTTATGCAATAATTTTTAATTTTTTTTCCCGTGTTGTAACCCATTTTTAAACCTTCGTTTCTTCTCTGTTCGGTAGGTAGTAGAACTACTCCGAAATTTAACAAATGATGTCTCAGATTGAACCATATGCAGAAGTCAGTTTAAATTTTATAGTAGGCGCGAATGCACCTTGCTGCTTTGATAATGCACTCGTGTCCAGTTTTTTTTTTTTTAAGTGATGAAGGAACGTACTATTATTTTGGTCTGAAATAACCATAGAAAGCTTTAGCCATTTATGCTGTTTATTTACAAAATTATTTATTAATTAAATTGAATATTATTTGAATTTAATCGGGTTAACATATCTTTGCTTCAAACCAAAAATTTCAACACTTTAAAATTGCTATTTTTCCTTTTTACATATTTATGATCGTCTATATGTATAATATACTCATGTTTGTGAAAATTGTTACACCATGAAAGAATTGTAAGAAATTAATGACATTTATTACGCATATTACAGATAGTGGTACAAATAAACGATCAAATGTACAAGACAAAAAAAAAAAAAAAGAAGAAGAAGAAGAACGTCTGAAATCAGGATTTTGTGTGTCCGCCACGCTGAGCGATGAGAGCCTGTACACGTCATGGCATTGAATCATACAGGTTCTGAATGTAATCCTGGAGAATGGCATTCCAGATAGCTTCGACTTCACGCCAAAGTTCAATCTTACTGTGCGCCCCACCAGTTGTACGAGTGAGTCGCCGACTAATTAAATCCTAGACATGCTCGATGGGCGACATATCCGGGGAATAAGCAGGCCAGGGAAGAAGCGAAACCTGTTGTACACTAAACAAGGCTCGTGGAGTCTGAGAAACATGTGCTCAGGCATTATCCGACTGAAACACAGCACCCGGAATGCGTCGATGAATGGGAAGGACCTCTGGCTCCAAAATTTCCCTTATGTATCTAAATATTCCCTTAATCACTTTTGAGGTTGCCCGCAATGTGCACTAGATGGGACCGACAATTACTCACACCATTTTGCTAGGCGTTTGTGCAGTATGACGCTGGCTAACACAATGTGGGAGCAGACATCCGCTCCTGTAACGTCTGATGCATACTCTTCCATAATTGTACTCCAGATTGTAGCGAGATTCATCGGAGAAAACAATTTGTTGCCACTGGGCACGCCACGTGCTGTGTTTCTGAGCCCATTGAAATCGGAGGCGTCTATGCATCAGCGATAGGGGAATCCTGCGTAGATAAACACTTGCACGCGGTTCATGCTGCAGCAAACGGTGACGAACCGTGGAGCTAGACAACAAAACACCTGTAGCCGTTCTCCAACGTTGTGCTAACATTCGAGAGAACGCTGTACGGTTCGTCACAGCCATGCGGATGAGGTGTCTGTCATCTCGTGCCGTTATCCTATTGCGTTCCCCACTGCCAGGTTTTCGACTTGTTTGATTTTCCTCTGTCCATTTCCTCGAAACACGCATCACTGTTGTGGCATTTCACTGCGTGCGGGTTGCGATTTCTCGATACGAAAATTCACCCTATCGCATTCCTACAGTCCGGTTTCCATTTGCGCTCATTCCGCGGCTTCTATTCAGAATCCTTTGATCTGATGAGCCGAGCTCACCGGAGCTCAAAGCCTTCGGACGGGCTGTTTCTAACCCCCTGCTGAGATAATTGTCGGGGCCCGGGGTAGATATCTTTGTCAATTTTGCATGCTTTCCTTTGAGTTAACTGCGCGATCTGATAAGAAAGGGCTACAACTGATGACAAGACATTTGGCTCTTTGTGTCGGAAGCGTGATTAATGACGTTTTGAGCGTTGATCTTGAGCCCAAGTCGATACTGGCCTTACGATGCAGCCTCGTACGAACTCCGTTAATTGTTGATATGGCACTCTCCGCTTTTGGCGAGGCATATTGACCACCGATGAAACGTTTACCGCAGACCATGGATTAAAAGAGAAGGATGTATTACTAATGTTACGGAAAGGTAGTAATTTTCATCTTACAGATAGAGGGCGACCAATCTCGAAAATACAACAATCAGCGCGTTTTTACATTTCTGGCTGTTCCTTCGTTGGATGACTGAAGCCGAAGGGGCGGGCTTTCCCTTTCTTTCTATGAGTTTCAAAGAAACTACACCAGGCGGCGATCGGATCGCTTACTCTGTTCGGCTGAATTAATGCGGAAAATAAAGCTCCGTTCCCCACGCTGACCGCCCTATCTAGTTTGTCATCCTGTATCCTAATCCGTGCCGCAGACAGAAGGCGATAAACAGATTTCAACGGGCCTACAGTCGTTTTATATACCTGGAACAACAAGCGACTGATAAGGAGTCGGTTCTCGTTCTACGCATGCGTAATCGCTTTGAAATTCTAATAATTTGCATGCCTTACCTCACTTTACATTTTCTGTAAGTTTGGTTCGATTTGCATACTCTCTTCATGGTGTTGCAATTCTCACAAAGTTGAATGTATAATATTCATTTTTTAAATTAATTTAGCAGCTTTAAAAAGAAAATATGTAGTGAACGTTAAAGGATTAACTTGTATATATATATATTTAATATTGAAGTTACAAAAATGAGAATAGGAAAAATCTATATATATAAACGGCTAAGAGATTTCCTTGGACTCTGTTTGTCTGTGTATGGACGCAAGTTGCCACCAAAGTTTCATACTTTAGTTAATTTTAAAAAATCTAATTGTCCGATCGGCAAGCTGTTTAATCCGACGGATTCAGAAAAATCGCCCCTTTTATTTGGTACCTTATTTGTAACGAATTTTTGATTAGATTTTTTAAAAATTAATTAAAATATGAAAATAATAGCCTGGTAATAGCTTAAAAATTGTATATTTATATTTTTAATTGTTGAAAAAAAAATATATATATGTTTTTTTTAGCATGAAATGAAATATGCTTTGACGCGAAAAAAAAAAAAATTAAACTTGCTCATGCATACGAAAAAAGAAAAGTATGAAAATAGAGTTAAAAAAAAATAATATACATTAATTTTAGATTTTTTTTTTTTTTTTTCCCCTTTTGCTTAAACAATATGTTTTTGGCACGGATGAATCGCGCTTGGCATGAAAGTTAATTCAGCATTATATTAAAGAGCTTTACTTATTGGTAATCCTGGGTAATTTTTAAAATTCTGATTATGAAATAGATCGGACATTCTTCGCCAAGGACTCCACTTTCGCAAAAGCCACTTTAAGCCAAGTAGCGCATCAAAAATATAAATAAATTATAAAATATTGAAAAACAGAAAAGAAAGAACAGGCAAGGAAAAAGAAAAGAAAGAAACAGAAAAAATAATCACATAAAGAATGTATTTTTGTCTTAAGTGGCGATAAAATTTCAAAAGTCACCAAGGGAAGCTATATTAAGGCTGTACCAAGATCAGGTTTACATATTTCATTATTTATTTTTCTATATACCAACTACTATTAACTAACTCAACTACTAATATAACCCCAAAAATTGTCTCATGCGATAGACATAACCGATCATAGCATATTGTAATACATTTGGCGCGAAATTGTTGTCATGGTTAATCGAATAAATCAAATAAATATAGAAAATAACGTGAAAGAAAATATTATGTCCACCACGTATAGTGTTGTTCATATTTAACTGGGTTCAAATATAAAATTGCTATTTCAATTTTTTCGATACTGTCCATTTCGAAAGTGTCATCTGATAAGCACCCAAATGGAAGCCCACTGGTAAGCTATTGTCACAGACAATAGACACAGGCACCGGAAAGTCCACGAATGAGTCGGTCGTACCGAAGGCAGCGGGGAACCAAAGCGGGATTTAGACCAATTTCATGATTTATTTATTTATTTTATTTTATTCTTTTTTATTTATTTATTTTCTTGTTTAGAAAAAAGCGATTCAGAAAAAAGTTTCCTTTAAATATGGTCACCAGCGAAGCGGGCAAAGCCTTCGTTGATTCACTACCTTCATTGATTTCATAAATTTAAAAATGATTTCATTAACAAACTTTGATCTATTGGCACGCAAGCAGCATCTGGGCGAGTTTTGTACATTTCCGAGTTTGATTTAAAAAATTTTCTTGCATTCAGAATTCGGTTCGTTCCCGAACCGGGGTTTTTCTAGTGTTTAATAATGTAATAAAAAATAAATTAAAAATTAAAAGTTCAATTAAATAAAAAAATAAAATTAAAATATTTTAATTTAAAGTTGAGATGTCATGTCATACGAAAGAACTTAATTTTACAGATTTTTATTCATTTTTCTAGTAAAATATAAAAAATATTTTCCTCACATGTATAGTTTTTAAAAATGTTATTTTAAGTTTTTACGCATATCTATATGGTTAAAATCAGACTTTTGTCTGTAAATTTCTCAGAATCAAAACATTTTGCGATATCTTCACGTTTCACGAATCGTGAAAGCCAAAAATAATTTCAGAAATTTTTCTGTGTGTGGGTCGTTGTGTCTGTACGTCTGTAACTATCTTTCGACGGGTCTCACCTGAGCGGCTGAACGGAATTAAACGACACTTGGCAGGAATTTAGGACTGTAACCAGTTTGAAATGATATCTATCAACTTTTGCAAAATTCCCCCGCTCACCCCCCCCTGGGGGGGCAGGAAGTAAAAACACATTTGTAAGCATAACTCGGTTCCAAATTACTTCATCGGAAAGAAATTTCACATAGAAAGACTAGACTCAAATAATAATTATAATAATAATAATAAAAATCTACAATTTTTGATTTTTTGATTTTTTTAAAGGAAGGGAAGGAAAAAAAAATCGATTTTCGGGGGGAAATTTCGCAAATTCAGGATTTTTCAGTAGAACACTACCAAAAAAGGTATCGTCTTCTTTAGGATATTTCCAAAATCCCATTTTAAATTATTTGTGGTTTTTCGATTTTCGAAGGGGAAGGGGGGAGCACGTTACTAGGGGAGAAATTCGAGAACACCCTTCATAGCGCTAAATTTGTCCTGGAAAATCTATGGGAGTTACGGTCACGAATTTTGGTGCGTGGATTACGTATCCAACATATACAGTAAGGAATTTTACGAAAATTCCCCCCCCCTTCCCTCCTGGTGGCGGGCAGGAGCAAGAAATGCGTTTGTAAGCATAACTTGGCTCCAAATTACTTCACGGTGAAGAAATTAAACATGGGGGGGGGGACTAAAATTGGGTTAAAAAAAAAAAAAAAAAAAAAAAATTGGAATTTTTAATTTTTAAGTGAGGAGGGGGAAATTTTGCAAATTCTGGATTTTTTAACATAACTCTACCAAGAAATGTACAAAGATGTTGAAAACAGCCATGGATCTGGGACATCCATGGATACAGCCGTGGATAGCCATGGTTCTTTAGGATATTTCCAAAAACTCATTTTTGTTTTCTGTCATTTTCAACTTGGGGAGGGGGGGCATTGTGATGGGGCAAATTCGAGACCCCTCTTTTAGCTCTAAATTTGTCCTGGAAAATCTATGAGAGCTGCGGCCACGATTTTTGGGGCGTAAATTGTTTATATGTATCCGACACCTATTGTAACGGAATTTTATGAAATTCTCCCTTTCCCCTTGGAATCGGGGGCAATATAGACGTTTCCAAGTGTAACCTTAGTCAAAATTGTCTCACAAGGGAACATTCAAAAGGTGTCGTCTTCAAAAAAGATTGAAAAAAATGTATGTGATTCAACTCTTCATAAAACACCAGGAAGTGAAAAAAATTATCGGCTGAAATGAATTACAGCGGTCACAAAAAATTATCAAAATTAAGCATATTTGGCGATTTCACACTGTTAAACGATTGATTTTGAGTACTTGGCGGAGAAGCAAAACACGGGTTTTGTTCGTACACGGCAATCTCGGTGCTGGCGAACTTATCACCTAACGGCACTAAATCGCCAAAAAATGCTTAATTTTGATAATTTTTTGTGGTCGCTGTAATTCATTTCAGCCGATAATTTTTTCATTTTCTGATGTTTCGTGAAGAGTAGAATCACATATATTTTTTAAAATAGTTTTTGAAGACGACACCTTTTGAATGTTTCCTTGTCAGTAAGATTTATTTTCATGTGTGAGTTGGTTATGCATACCCAACACTCACTATAAAGGGATTGTGTTAAATTTCCTTCTTTTTCCCCTTTAAAGGTGGGAGGGGAAATACGTTTTCAAGTGTAACTCATCTTCAAATTACACAGCTCTGAAAAAAAAAAAAAAAAAAAAAAAAAAAAAAAATCCGAGATCTGATACCATTCTTGCAGTTTGCAGATTCTTATGTACAATGACCTCCTGAATCCGAATATGACCACCATTTTGCCCATTCACCCACCATTTCCTAGATACACCCCCTTCCTCATTTTTGGTAATTTTATACCGATCAGTTTGATTTGGAGAGGAACGATGTTCGCGATACTTTACGAGTGGACTGTATAACTATAATAAGAACTATTCTTCGGAACTATTACTTGACTAAACATTTAATTAAACTATTATACATATTTAAAATTAAGAGATGACATATTAGTCATATTTTAAACTATGCTGACACCATAGTCAACTCAAGCCATAAAAGGTGGTGAACCATATCACCGGTACAAGATAATCACGGGGTATATGTTACCCTAACGACGAAAAACAATAGAAATGCCGTTAAAAGCGGGAAGACAGGTGAACACGAGATGCGCGCCAAGGTTGGCGCATTATACCCAAACTACGGTGAGCGGCAACAAACGATGATTATTTTAACCGTTAAATGTCTTCTGACCTGAGAAGCTACAGCGGTAGAAAGTTCTAAAACACCAAAATTTGTAGTAAGTAGGAAATTTGAGGGGATTTGTGGCCAGAAAACAAAAGAATATCAATAAAAACAATCAGTTTCTGTTTTTTTTTTTTTTTTTTTTTTTCCCCGCAATATTTCTCTTATTTTTTACATATTCCAGCTTCCAGTTTGCCATTTTTTTTTACCAAAACACCCCAAATAATAAAAATTATACAGTGTATTAACAAAATAAATGCTTGCCTGAAATGCCATGAATTTTTTTGGCCATTTCAAAATGAAAATTTTTTTCGTTATTAAACTTTTTGTCCTATCTCTCATTTTTTTTAACCTAGAGCTGTGAGAGCTATAAGAGGTTATAATCTTATCCCTTCCTTCTGTTCCTGTGGAAACCGAAATAATGCCTCTCAGAAAAAATACATTGATGTTGCTGGTAGGAGATTTTAGGCAAATATTGCCTGTAATTTCTCGATCAACACCAGCGGACGAAATAAATGCTTGCCTGAGATATTCAACATTGTGGCGAAACGTACGTACATTGCAGTTGACCACGAATATGCGTGTACAGCTGCAGAACGATCATTCAGCTAAGGTATATTCTCACGACACTCACTGGACATTGGGAACGGACAGCTGTCTGTCAATGAGACGTCAAGAAGAATATAATTTCCTGATAATTTTTGTAATTTAGTAACATCGAAAGAAAAACTGGTCGAAAAAGTATTTCCTAATATTCAAATTAATTATAGGAATCACGATTGGCTCCGTGAATGAGCTATCCTTGCCGCGAAGAATAAAGATTATCAACTTAATAATCCAGCATTCAAAGTGAGGAAATTATATATAAGTCGATAGACACATTTGTGGAGGCAGATGAAGTAGTTAATTATCCTACGGAATTTTTGAACACACTTGATCTGCCAGGGATGCCACCTCACATATTAAAATTGAAAATAGGTGTGCCAAATATCATGTTGCGGAATATTAATCAACCAAAACTCTGCAACGGCACGCGACTCGCAGTTAAGAAATTAATGAACAACGTAGTGGAAGCAACGATTTTAACGGGGCCTTTCAAAGGTGAAGATGTCCTCATTCGTCGAATTCCCGTGATTCCGACCGATACACCATTTAAATTTAAAAGATTGCAATTCCCAATTCGATTGGCGTTTGCAATCATAACCAATAAATCTCAAGGTCAGTCTTTAGAAATGTATGGTTTAGATTTAGATGCGGATTGCTTCTCACATGGACAACTGTATGTTGCGTGTTCTCGTGTCGGCTAACCAGATGGCCTTTATATCTACGCAGACAATGGAATAACAAAAAATATTGCAAGTATTGCAAAATTAAACTTCTATGAAACGTATGCTTTGTTTTGTTCTTCATTTCTCGTCCATGCAACCACAATGTGCCACAGCAAAGCGTGGCAGGGTACATCTATTGTATATATATAAGCTCTGTTAGTTCTACAAAAACATTAATCGCAACAGGACATTTCGGAGCAAAAATGGGAAAGTTATTTCCTTTTCTAAAAAACTAAAAATTTTATACAGAAGCCATTCATCGAAAATCAAACATTTTTAACTATCGTGTGCTCATACATTCACAAAAATAAAAAATTGAAACATCAACATTACTCTTCTTTTCCATTTTTTCTGAGCACGCGCTGTAATATAAAATTCATCGAAATCAAACATTTTTAACTACTGCTTGCTCATACATTCACAAAAATAAAAAAGTGAAACATCAACATTATTTTCATTTTCATTTTTTACTGAGCACGCGCTGTATAAAATAAATAGTAAACATAAAGCAAATTTGCAGTGTCAATATGTCGGGTTTGCTGGTACACTGCTGATTGTTAAAAAAGCTGTTTTCTCGCGGTCGCGGGTATGCTACTGACGCGAATAATAAATAAAAAGAATCTTTGAAGCGGGTTGTATATCGTATCAAATCTTGAGATCAATCGGTGCAGAACATTTTGAGTTTTTGAGCCGTACACAAACACAACTTAACATTTTTATAGATATAGATATATATACACTCATGTTTGTGAAAATTACAACACCAAGAAGGAATGCGAATATCAGAATGATATTTATTGGACACATACATTATAGTAAGAGACCAATTGATTAAAATTTCAGGAAATTTGGAGTAATATGTACTGAATAAACAGTACATAACGCAGCGACCTCTGTGAGCAATAACAGCACTTCTCTGCTTAGGCATTGAATAAAACAGCGATTGGATGATATGTACGGGTAGAGCACTTCATAAAGCTTCAACACAATGCCACAATTCAACGATCGTAGTTATTGGTGAGTGGTTGGGGGGGGGGGGAGGCAGTCGCTTTTCAACGATTAAACAGTCATTTTCAATGGTGCAAGATCAGGAGAATGCGGTAGGCAGAGCAACAGTCGGACATATTCTGCATCAAGGAAGGTCTGGACAATACGGACAACTTGCGGTTGTGCATTGTCCTGCTTAAATATTGCGCTTCGGAGGCCTTAAATATAGGGCAGAGCATCGAGCTGATATACTAGTAGAGGGATTATCCCTCTTCTTTTCTACGGAAGAAAACGTGTCCAACATGTATCACGTGATATTTCGTTGAGCTAACTTTTTCCGGTACTTATCGCCTCCTTAGCGATAGTTTGTTTCCCATAAAAAACATTTTTTAGGTTGTAAATATCAAAGAATATTTACCTCATTAGATATTTTTTGACAAATATATAATAAGAGTTATGTATTTATTATTCTTATTCTTATTTCTTTTTCCAATGAAAACTCTGGTAAGCGATTTTTATTAAAATAAATTACAATTTTGAAAAAAGATAATATATATATATATATATATATATATATATATATATATATATATATAGTAATAATCTTTTGAAAAAAATATAGAAATAAAAACATTTCAAAGGTATAGTATGTTGTGGCAATCACAAAACTTTCTTTTATATTATCCAATACAAATACGTACAATGTAAATTAGATATTAACTATTAAAATTTCTTTTCATGATGAAGGCAAATGATTTTCATTTCAAAGATATGTATAGTAATGGCTAAAGAAAGTTTATTTTGTGTCCTATAGACCACATTTATATTTTTAAAACTGTATTTTTCTTCCTAAGTTTTTATTTATTTTTTAAAAGACGAAAAAAATCCTGATAAATTTGTTTTTAATTATTCTAGACTTATGGTTCAATCATTCGTTTTAAAGGTATTGACGGGTTCTTTTCATAAACACTAATATTAAAAATTTACACCCCCCCCCCGCCTCCCCCTAGTGAAAAGGGATGCATCTACATTTACAACTTTTTTTTTTTTTTTTTTTTTTTTTTTTTTCATAATTGATTATTACTATTTGAAACAATTATTTTTAATTCACAAAAATTCGTTAAAAAATAATTCTCACAGTGCATATTTATGCGAAGTTTCGTACTATGTTGAAACAAATAAATAAATACAATAAAATAAATATATACGGGATGAGAACGCTACCAATTGGGCGTTTGGTGTTTTGGAAGCGAGGCTGATTGACTACCCTAGGATCCTAGGCATAAGGAGGAGTGCCCTCCGTGAGGGAGCTTTTCTGAAGGGCCCTAGTTCTTATTTACGCAAGTTTCGGAGAAAACCACAGAAAACTCTAAACGACTAGGTCAACGAGCGCGAGCTGGGATCGAATCCGGCACCTCACGTCTACTTATAGCTTTGAGCACAGAACCGCTCGGTCACTGGTGGACGATTTTCAGCAACAGCTTATAGGCACTAATTTATATTTCGATGTTAGAACTAAATATCAAGTTTGGTTAAATTTCGTCCACTTGTTTAGAGCATCCACAAAAGTTTAGGCACACACGAAGACACTTAAAATAGTGCAATCGTGTTCAGGATATGTCAAAACGTATAAATTCATTGGAAACCAGTGACTAAAACTTTCCATTAATCGAATACTTTCTTCTTAAATATAAAGAAGAAGATAATAAATAAAACAAATATCTTAAATAATGATGCATCTAGATTATTTTATTAATAATCTAGAATCTAATTATTATGAAGACATTAAAAAATAGAATCTGTTCTATTCCTTTTCATATTATTATAATTTCTTTTACAGTTATAAGATGAAAGTATTATATTTCTATAAATTTTTGCTCCGATTTTTGATGGGTTATTTATTTTTTTTAATGCCAATGGGAATTTTTTTTTTTTTATGTCAATATCGTCAATAATGAAAATTAAAAATATTTCTTTAATACATAACTCTTATGAGAATTGAAGATCAAGACTGCATTTCGATGTTACTAGCGTCTCTTTGTAGCGGCAGACCTCTACGGAGCTAAGTGAGTTTGACGAGAATTCACGCTTGGCGCACAGATAACTAGTTATCTCCGGCTTGACGCTATGCACTTACGCACCACGAGGAAAGATCACAGACCACGCAGGCGCAATACCTCGATGATTCGGCTTTCGGCTAACACTATACCGTAGTAGTTCCACTGAGCTGAAGAACAGCTGGAGCAAATGCTTCCAATACTTTTACACAGTGTTCGTGCGTGCCAGTTTTTCTGCAATCGTTCGCCTGCCTTGCATGACAAGCAACATTTGTCGGGTCGTCTATTACTATTATAATCTTTAAAGAATTAAAATTTGAAATTGTAATGTCGTGTTTAGCATATGGTTGTTTGAACAGACAACCTTTACACAATTTTACTTTGAAATATAAATATATCAAAGGCTTTTTGCCATGCAACGCTCGGAAGACAAACCTTCAAAAAACGGCACGCGAAAACCGGTCTAGCATTTTCTCCAGTTGTTCTTCAGCTCAGTGAGTAGTTCACGCGCACAGGAGAAATGAGAAAAATAAAAGTCATTGTCACGTGACAGAGACTCGATGATGTTGGCCACATAAAGGGGTTGCCATTTCGCTCTGTACCTAAATTAAAGCTCGAAGGGGTAGAGGCAGAGCGATGGGCCATAACTCGTCAGAAATGTAATGGCAGGTATTCAGAGTGGCGGAAATGAAAACAACAGTTGATCGAGAGGTGTATCCAATGGTACCGCATACCATCACTCCAGGTGGTGACCCAGTATGTGGCTACCAAAATTTTGATTGCCTCAAAACTGCATCACTGATATGGGCGTCTTTAATGTGTGATTAACGGCGAACCTGGACGAAGGAATGGCGTGAAGTCGCTTTTCAGACAAATCACAATCCTGTTTATAGCATCAAGATTGCCTCATCCGTATTTAAAAGCATTGTGAATAATACACATTACCAGCTGGGATTTGACATCGTCACACTGTCCATCACCTGCAGTCATGGTATGGGGTCCCATTGGATACACGTCTCAATTACTTCTTGTTCGCATTCCCGGTACTCTGAGTAGCGGCCATTAAATTTCTGGTGAGTTAAGGTCCGCCCCTCTGCTAGGCTTCCGTAGCACAACATTTAAGCAGGATATTGCACGACCGCAAGTTGTCTGTATTGTTCGGACCTTTCTTGATAGAGAATGTGTTCAACCATTGCTCCGGCCAGCGCGTTCTCCTAATCTCGCATCAATGAAAATGTTTAATCGTTGAAAAGCGAGTGGCCCGCCGTCACTCACCAATAACGATTAACGACGGTCTATGAACTGTGGCATCCTGTTGAAGCTTCATGAAGTGCTGACCCGAATATGTCATCCAATCACTGTTCGGTTCAATGCCCAGGCAGATAAGTGTAGTTACTACTCCCAGAGGTCGCTGCTTTATGTACTGTTTTCTCTGGATATATTACTCAAAACTTCTTGAAAATTTAATCAGTTGCTTTTCCGACTATAATGTATGTGCCCAATAAATATTATTATTATATTCACTTTCCTTCGTGTTGCAGTTTTCACAAACATGAGTGTATATATATGTATATATATGTTTACGCCGGAGGTAAAGGACACCATGTCCATTTTGTGGAAAGAATTAGCACCATGTTCTTGATGTGCATTTTTGCTTAATATACAGGCATTAAGCATTACGCCCAGCTACTATAAAGGGTATAGGACTGTAGGATATAAAACCATGTCTGTTTTCTTTGTTCATGACAAATGCTATTAATTAATTTCATTATAACATCATTACTAAAAATATTCATTTTTGTAACATGGTGTCCCTTACCCCCTGGGTACAGATATATATATATATATATATATATATATTTTTTTTTTTTTTTCATATTGATGAATTCTAATTATAATGAAGTGATAATATTAAATTATAAACTAGTATTTCTAAAACTACTTTGTTGTTTACCCAAGTTTCTTACAAATACTTTTTAAAATAATTTTAAAAAACAAGAGAATTAAAATATTGTCACTTACATAGATATTTTCAAAAGGCAAATCATAAAACATATATGCTTGTTTCTTGAATCCAAAAACGGTTGTTTTATCTTTTTTCCATTTAAATAAAAATGCTAATTCTTAATTATACATTTACTTTTCAATTTGCATTTATATAAATTTTAACTTTCAGTTTCAACCTTGGTATTATACACGAGACCTGACATAAATTTACATTTTTTCCTCTTACGAATGTCCAGAAAATATGAATGCGTTACATTTTGTCTTTGTGTGAAGGTATTTTAACTAATACCTATATTTTAAACTTTCGCAATATCTGCTGCATCTTTTAAAATTAACTTAATGATTCATGACATACTGACATACATTACCTCATGTTAATCACATTTGCTTATTAACTCATTTACCACCTTTCTTCGAAAATGTGTTCTTTCTCCTGTCAAAATTATATTCAAGAGATTCTCTAAAAATAATTATCTTCTCATTCTTGTCATCCTAAGAAAAAGAAAATTATTTTTATTGCAAACAAAAACTTTTAACATTAGCATCATATAAATTAATAAAAGAATTTTGAAGCATAATTTTCACACTATATTAAATTAGCTGGTATGTTGTTAATAACAGTAATAATTATTGTCATTATTAATCTTTGAATAGTCTTTAGTTTTTAGGTCAGATAATGTGAAAAAACGTTGGATGGGCACACATCAATTACGCTTACGTTAATCCCCTTATTGTTAAAAATGCATCAATTGCGCTCGCGAGAAAAATTACTGATAATGTTCATTGTCATCCTCCCCCTCTCTTGTATACTGGAAGGTAACGAATGATAACTTCTAGGAAGGAAAAAATTCTTTACTTATTCTCGTGGTATCTCCTGGGTAATGCTAATAGGCTCCAATAAATTCAAACAAGAGCAATTAAAAAAATATTTATATTATTCATTTAAAGAAATATTTATATTACACAAGTAAAACTTGTCTAATAAATAAAAGCAAATAAATACAGAAATAAAAGCAAGCCTTGATTTTGCCTCCAAGGCACGTGTTTTTTGCTCCTGATGAAGAAAGGCCACGTCCTTTCGGAACCGGTTGTCCTGGCTTGAATTTTAAGGTGTGTGAAGAAGGTTTAAAATTTAAATATTGAATATACAACAGATTTTTATTTAGTTTTGTCATACTTGTAATGTTTTCAAAATATTTTCACATTTAAATGAAACATAAGTACTTCAAAAAGAGATCCAAAAACCTCATGCCATCAATAACTTATGATAGAATAAGCTGAACAATTTGTTCTGGTATGTAAAATATTTTTTGAAAAACAAATTTATTCCTGAAAAGCTTTCAAAAATTAAAACAAATATTAATGATTATCAGAAAGCTTTATCGACAAATTATGCAAATTTGAATAGTCAAAATCATTTAGAATTTATTTTCAGATTTAAGATTTTCTGAAAAACCTACGAGCGCAATTGATGCATTTATGCTTTTGGGGAATATATGATCTTGGCGCAACTGATGCCTATGAGGATGAAGGTCCTAAGCGCAATTAAGTAGTACCTCCTAGGGTGCCTGGATAAGATAATATAGGCACCCTAGTACCTCCTAGTCCAAAACGCTACTCAATAACACCCCATTGGATGTATACTCCTACACAAAAGTTTTGCAAGATTCACAAGGAATCCCCCCCCCCCCCAAATTGATATATTGTCCACTTGAAAATATGTTCTTAAAATTTGGCGATATAAAGAACAGGATTGTAAACTTGAAATATTAATATATATATAATATTTAACGTACACAAACATCAAACCGTCTCAATTATATATATATTAAAAACAAAATCTATTTTATTTACGAGACAAAACTTTAGTTAAGATGCATTTAAAAACAAAATATACAGTTAAAAACATTTAAAATTTTGACGTTTCGAAACCCGCCCAGGTTTCTTCATCAGTATCACTACAACATAATTTGCAAGCATTACATGAATACACAAGGAATTTATAGAAGAACAGAATATTGAGGAGCCAGTGCGCATGCTTCATTGATAGTATAGAGATGACTGGCAGTGTGCCAACTCTCAAGGAAAATACGTGATTTATAATTATCATAGCCAGAATTTAGAACTTTTATATTATCGAAGTCAGGAATATGGTCGGTTTCTATTGAATGGATTACAAATTTAGAATTTTGGTTGCAATTTTTATAGGAGCACAGACGGTCATATAAAAATTACAACCAAAATTCTAAAATTGTAATCCATTCAATAAAAACCGATAAGAAATAGTAGGAATAATTTATCATTATTGTTGTTTTTAGAGATCACATGTGAAAAGCAAAAGTAGCAGCTTAATATATTTTAGTTAAATTTATCCTATAAATATAATGTATATTAATTACATTTCAAAAAATTAAAAAATATATATATTAAATATTTGAATAGTAGTATAATATTTATTAATATCTGAATAAAAAAAAAAAAATATTTGATTTATATAATATTACTAAAAGAATAAAAACAATATATATTTTAACTTAATAAATTTTTTTACTGAGATTTGATTTCTTATTTGTTTATTTTAATTTAATTTTGGTTATTTTATTTCATGAAAGTGCTTGAATTATGTTCTTTAGACTAGAATAGTATAAGAAACTAATTTTAGAGAGGGAAAAAAAAGTATTCTCTATTAATTTAATATAAACAAAAGAGGCTGGCCCACTGTACCCCGGTGATGGGGCACAGTGGTCCACTTTGTAAGTGCTCACATTTTTTTTTTTTTTTTTTCATTCATAATGCATTGGAAATATTGTTATAAAAAAAATTAAGATATGTCAATAAAGGCTTAGATATTGTCTGCTATTTTTTTTTTTTTTTTTTTTTTTTTTTTTTCAAGTAAGGGTAAAGCACCAGTAGTTGACAGTGTACCAGTAGTGGGCACTTTTAAATTTAAACCCAGAAAATAACCTTTCTAATCTTTCTAAATTTTCGAGCAATGTTCAGGAAGGAAGTTATAGTCCTCTACTATTAATTTCGATAACTATAAGTAATTCCAGACATTGGTTTTAGAATAGTATTAATTTAAATGCAAAAATATGCACTTTTTGTGATATTGCCGTTTTTTCCTTTCGTTTTTAACAAGAAAATGAAGTTTTCTTTGCTTTGCCTCTGCTTATTTTTAACTTTCTTTTGCCTTTTGCATTCATATGACTGAAATATGCAGAATTCATTTATTGTTGTGTTTTTTAAATCTCATATTAACGTATAGTATTTTTATGGGTGTCCACTAGTGGCACCAAAAAATGTCATCATGACCAGTAGTGGACACCCTTGTCCACTATTGACTCATTTGACTTTTAAGGTCAGATCCAGTAGTGGACACAGCTCTAAAATCTACCAAATCTAGAGTTGAATGGAGTGTTTTTAAGGTCGCACTACAGCTACGCATGGAGCAAATGGCGACGATCTGGGATTTACTCCTAGGAGTAGTAAGGAGGCGTACTATCACAATTTTAATTTTCTCTTGATAGGATGCCTCCCAATCTTTTTTAAAATTAGAAGACGGAACAAAATGGGAAATTACTTGAATTATGAGATAATCTCGAGACATTTCAATTTTTTTTTATTCGCGAATTTTTTTCCGGGTTCCATATTGGATAAGTTGATAAAGTTCAGTTCCCATTGAAACAAAGACATTGGAATATCATAACTGCTGTCAATATTTAGAGGATTGGTGATGAATGGATTTTATGTCGCTATATTGCTACACTATGGGCAGTTGACGACGGTCTGGAACTCACCTCTAAGAAAGTCCAAAGACATTTTGTGACCCCCAGACGTTTAATTTGGATGGGAATATAGAGGACATTGGTATTTAGAGAGTTATATTTCTCATGATTGTTTTGCGTAGGGTCCGAGAGGTTGGCGGGATCGTGTTCTTGTTAATTAGTTACACTCCTTTAAGTTATCAATTTCGCGTAAAAGACATCGTGGTGCAAAAAGTAGAGCCGATTCTTCCGCATAAAATCGAAATGTGATGGTTGTGATGTTTTGTTTGCAGAGAACGCTTAGGGATGACTCCAAAATCATTCCGTTCCCCTCCGTGGAGGATCAAATGATGGACCATGTCTCTCGCGTGTGTCCCAGACCGTCGCCCGTTGCAGGTTGCGCAGCACCATCGCGACGTAAAACTCACCCAAGCTTCAACCCTAAATGTTGTTCACAATGGGGATTTATGTATTTGAAGACAAACTGCTAAAAGAGGAAACTGTCCCCAAGAAATGGGAACGTTTGGTCAACTTACTTTAAAGCAAAAGTTCAAAGAGGTCCAATATCCTCAAAGTGTCGGATCAAAATTGTGTTGGCATGTCTTCAAACCACCCTTACGGGTGTATCCCAAGCCGTCGCCAAATGCCAATAATGTAGCACTAGTGTGACGTAAAATCTACTCAGCCGATTTTAATCAAAGGTATCCACTATTGAGTTTTAGTGTGTCCACTACTGGCTCTTTTAAGTTCTCCGAAATCTTTTATTTTTACATATAAAAATGGTACAATTAGCAGTTTTCTTAATACACTCATGTAAAGGAAGAGTTAATAAAGTTGTGAAACATTAATTATTTTCTGAGTCTCTAAAATTAAAAAAATTACACAAAAAATAGCCGGAAAATGTCCTTAAAGTGTCCACTACTGGTATGTTTACCTTACAATGCTTTTCTGTTTTTTGTGAAAAAAAAAAAAAAAAAATTAAGAGTGTAAAAGTGGTCCACTGTGCCCCGGTCTTCCTTACCTTTTTCGTATGATTTAAAAGGCTGTTTCTATTATGTAAACAGGGACTATATACAAATTAATAATGAAAAAATTTCGATCAAAATTAGGATGACTTGTATCAAAAATTCCCCAAAAATACTTAATTCTTTAATATTGTCAAGGTCAGATTCTTGCATTTCTGAAATTCCAATGCTGGCTTGAATGCCATTTTCCTACATAACATTTTGCACTGTTTTGATGTTATAATTTTTACCTAAAACCATATAAACAGTGCATTTTGTAAGCAGCAAGATGCGTGCGGCTTTTGATTTGATTTTTTTCGGTCTCGTTGTTGGGTAACATAATTAAAAAATTATCAATACAGAAAAATAGATAGGTTATATAAATATATAAAATAGATATACAAAAAAATAGATAGGTTATATAAATATATAAAATAGATATAACTCTCCATTGCTTTTAAAATTTAAAGCAATAAAAACTTAAACAGACAATTATACGGAATATATACTTTTAGAACTTAGAATCTATTTCGAAATTAGCAACTTGTTTATAAAAGATTTTTGTAACTTCTTAGTCAACAAAGTTTTCTGTTAACAAAAATTAAATGTAGATCTCATAAACCAAATAAAATCTTCAAAATCATCTTGGAGCTAATTTTTTAGAATGTCGTTTTAAGAATTATGATAAATTTGAAAGTAAATTACATACTTGCACAGAATAGATTGGGGAAAAACGACGTATTTTTGTTTAATATTTCTGTAAAATTCCCTGTTGGTTATATCTGTTATTTATCGCTCATTTGTGAAAATTTATATGAAAAGATGGCCGTCTATTCAGGTGGAAGATGGCTGATGGTATTTCAATGTAAAATACACATTTTTATGAATAATTATATATTTATTTTAAAACATATGATTGACATAGAAAAAGAACTGCAACAAAATATTATTTATTATCTTATTTAGTATTTTTCTAAAGTTAATGCCCATATTTAATGCCTAGATGTAACTTAAAATATAAAAGAAAACAACCATGCATCTTTCCTCAATGTAGAACTACTGGCATCTTACCATAAACAATTTTTACCCTCTTACCCCATAACGTTGAACAAGACATAAGTTCGCTTATTAACTTTAAAAAAGGGGGGCCCGTCCCGTCCTCCTTTATAGGTATGCGGAGAACGCCAGACTCTGTACTTTTAAAATTAACCGAACCGAATTATTATTATTATTTAAACTACGGCTTACATAGCTAACTAAACAAGGGACAAGAGAAATTTTTAACACTTACCTGATGAAGAGAAATGAATTATCGATCCAAAGTAAAAAATTCGCAAAAAATACGTCTCGTTTCTGATGTACTTCTATGAGTGACCGACGTCCCCCTACGGCACCTGCGTACAAGAGAACAACGTGACACGGCTTCTTGTTCAACGCGGCATCTCACACCAACTTAAGCTACATTTTGTATTTTAATTATTACAAATAAAACATGTCAATCTTAATTTAAAAAAAAAAAAAAAAAAAAAAAAAAACACCTTTAGCATACGTGAGTGGATTGTGAATCTACCCTGAATACGCAAAAATTGTTTTAATACTATTTTTTTTTAATTTATAATATGTGACAAACTGGCATTTCTGTTTTGTTTATATTTTCTATGATCAGCATTCAAATTTCATTTAAGTACAACTGAACAGTCTTAAAGATAAAGGTTTGCTGTTTTTCTTTTTCAAACGATATTGTATTAAAAGTAAAGACTTTTCAATTTACGTAATTTTTTTATAGGGGTCGTCTAAAATTTTAAAAAGTTCGTTCTTTTTTGGACACCCTATATATACACCTTAAATGTCAAAAATTATATGAAGAATTTCTAAGTAAATTAAAAATCTGAACAATAAAATAAAGAGTATATAAAATATTAAATCATCCCAAAGGAAAATATAAATGTAGAGCAAAATTACAACAATTTTTCTACTCGTCAGGAAAATATATTACCCTAGATGCTTTATTTCGAAACAGAAAGTGGTTTCAGAATTTAATAATTCGCACTCTGTGTCCAGGTAATGTAATACCTAAGGAAATGTGCAAATAAATGAAATAACAAAAACAGAAATAGTGTAAAAAAATTGCTAATTTTATTATTATTATTATTTTTTATTAT
Organism: Salticus scenicus; assembly: GCA_963930645.1. Taxonomy (NCBI): domain Eukaryota; kingdom Metazoa; phylum Arthropoda; class Arachnida; order Araneae; family Salticidae; genus Salticus; species Salticus scenicus. Next base: position 160,271,555 of record OZ005651.1, on the reverse strand, counting down.
GATTATTTAAAAATAACAAAACAAAATCATTTATCCATAAGCAGATAAACAGCAATATCCAAATACGTTTAAAATATATTGTTAAAATATTAATTTTTTTTATTACAATTTTGAATTCCATGTTCTTACCTTTAAATCAGTTTCAAGAAATTTTAATATACTTAATATTGTTATATTTCAATGCATACATATTCAGATTTTCATATTTCTAAGACAATAAATTCTTTCAAAATGATTCATAACATTCACATTCCTTTAATTAATTTGTTTGTGTATAAGGATACTATTATAATGATTTGTATGTGCGGTAGATCAAAATCTAAAAGCAGAATAATTTAAGGAAGTTAGTTTTCTATTTATTTTTGAGATGAGTTTTTCATGGGTAATGACATTCAAATAAAAAGCTTGCTGCTATTTGACCCATGTAATTAAAATTTTCCCTTCTCTTCTCTGGGCGGAAAATTCGTTGGTACGGTTAATTTGACATACTTTAATCGATAGCGACGTTCCATCAATCTTAAATCGGTCAGACTATTTTATTTATAGATATTTTCGGTTTTCTTTTACTCCCTTTCAGTAGATCTCTACCAAAAAATGGTACAACAATATTAAAAACAGCCATGCATCTTCTTTAGGATATTTCCCAAAACCCTTTTTTTTTTCGATTTGGGGGGGGGGGGGAGGGGTTGAGGGGCAAATTCGAGACCTCCCTTTTAGCGCTAAATTTGTCCTGGAAAATCTATGGAAGCTGCGGTCACGAATTTTGGTGCGTAAATTGTTTATGTGCATCCGACAACAATTTTACGAACCCCCTTCTCTCTTGGGGTCAGGAGGGGGGGGGGGAGGGAATAAACAAGTTTCCAAGCGTAACCTTGCTCCAAATTATCTCAGTCAGTAAGATTAATTTTTATGTGTGGGTTGGTTATGCATACCCTAGCACGCACTATAAAAGGATTTCGTGAAATTTTTCTCTCCACCAACCTTTAAAGACGGGGGAAACACATTTTCAAGTGTTTCTCCAAACTATCTCAGGAAAGCGATTTTTGATGTGTGGGTCGGTTACACGCATCCAACACGTAATATAAAGAAAGAGATTTTGCGAGATTTTTCACCCTTCCCACCCTTTAAGAGCGGGGATAATTCTGCTCCAATTTATCTCAGGAAAGCGATTTATTGATGTGTCGGTTAGTTATGCGTATGCAACACACACTCTAAAGGGATTTTGCGAAATTACTTTCTACCCTCCCACCCCCCCTCCGGTCCTCCGTAAGGGGTTTGCACAAAACACGTTTTCAAGCTTAAATCTGCTTCAAATTATCTTAGAAAAGCGATTTTTGATGTGTGGGTCGGTTATACGTATCCAACACATAATATAAAGAGATTTTGCGAAAGCCACCCCTTGCACTCTAAAAAGGGATTTTGCGAATTTCCCCCCCTTTTGAGTGGCGGGGAAAAAAACAGTTTCAAGCTTAAATCTGCTTCAAATTACCTTATAATAACGAATTTTGGTATGTGGGTGTTGATCAGTTGTATGCACTTTGGTGGATAACTTCTGATTTCAGTATTTTTTTTTTTTTTAACTTTTGATTTTTTGAGATTTTATCAATAGTGATATGGGATTTTGAGCATTCATTTAAATATAGTGTCCAGCGAAGTGGGCAAAGCCTGCTATTTTGCAGTCAAATAAAAAAAATTATATATATATATATATATATATATGTGTGTGTGTGTGTGTGTGTGTGTGTGTGTGTGTGCCCCGGAACCCGCAACTGCGGACCTGTGTGCCTATACACACCTTCCAACTGCGGACTTACCGCCAATTGCGGACGTCCGCAATTTGAACTGAGCTCATTTTCGACATCCTTGGACCTAATTTATGCTAAAAAATTTATTTTTATAGTATTTTGATAATGTCCGCTATTTGCCGGATATAAGGGGTGTTGTGTATTCTGTGCTGTGTATTCTGTCAAAGCAAGTGTGTATAGGTACTTTCAGAGGTCCGCATTTTGTCTTCAGTATGTGTACTATCTGTAGGTCCGCGGTTGTGCTATTTAAATGTACATGATGTGTATGTCCGCGGTTGTGCTATTTAAATATGCATGGTGTGTATGTCCACGGTTGTTCTATTTAAATAAGCATACAGATTTCTGTCTTCTTTGATATATATTTTTTTATTTACTAGGGGAAAAAAATGTTACTGTTATTGTTAAAAGATATCATTTATTTATTTATTTATTTATTTATTTATTTATCATTTGCCTCCTGCTGGCTTTTGAAATTTTAAAATAAAAATTAAATTTTTATTGTTTTTATCCAAATATATCTAGTTTGTCTCATTAGACATTTTCATTCTGTTGCCCACTCTTGCATCTTGTTGAAAAAGTCTGAAATGACGTTTATGATTATAAGATTTAAAATAAAATTTTACATTAAATTGTTTTTTTTTTTTTTTTTTTTTTTAATCAGTCATAATACAGCAAATTGCGACTAAAATAAGACGGCAAACTTGTTTTTTTTTTCTTAATTAATCAGTATCAAATTTTCTCTGCAAGTGATTTTGCGTTTAATTGTGTAAAAAGTGTCATATATTTGCAGTTTTATCAAAAAACACTATCGAAATTTTAAACATTGTAATTTATTACTGCTTAGTGTAAATATTCAGGCATAATTGATAGATTGATTTAAATACGTGAGATAATATGCATGGAATGATGCATATTATCTCACGCAATTAACATTTCGAAGTTATTTTATTAATATTTAAAAATAATTAGAGAAAATCAATTATTAAATTGAGTAAGTTGATCGTTAAACTGCAAAATCATAGAATTAAAAGAAATATGGTTTCATGATAAATTTCATTTAGTATTTTGCACAACTCTTTCACCGGAATTACCAAATAAAGCGCATAAGGACCAATGTTCTAGATCTAGAAGTATTTATATCTTCAATTCTGAATTCAAAGCCATTAATTATTTAAGTTTTTTTTTTTTTTTTTTTAATCCTTTATATTATAATTAATGTTATTATTTATATATATTTTTTGTTGCGCTATTTGTTATTTTATTCATATATTTTTAATTTTTATATTTTTATTTATTTTTATTTTATTCTTGCATATTAGAATAAGAAATTTACTTTACCGTTTTAAGTAAGAAATTACAGAAATTGAATTTTAATGAATTCGAAGTAGTGCAGATAAAATCGTACGTCACACACCTACAAGTGCGGATATCCTATGTACATGTTAAAACCCGAACGTTTGTCACAAACGTGAAAATACGAACGTTCATCACACACTTGAAAATGTGGACATTCTTCACACACATGAAAATGCGGACGTCCGTCACACACATGAAAGTGCGGACGTCCATCACACACATGAAAGTGCGGACGTCCGTCACACACCTGAAAGTGCGGACGTCCTTCACACACCTGAAAGTGCGGACGTCCGTCACACACCTGAAAGTGCGGACGTCCTTCACACACCTGAAAGTGCGGACATCCGTCACACACCTGAAAGTGCGGACGTCCGTTACACACCTGAAATTGCAGACGTCCGTTACAAACCTGAAATTGCGGACGTTCGTACCACACACACCGGAAAATGCGTACATATGGCACACATCTTAAAATACGGACTTGCAGCACAGGATTTGGCCGTATTTGTAACGTCGAGTTGCAAAAATCATTATTATTATTATTATTATTATTATTATTATTATTATTATTATTATTTTAGATTTAAAAATATATAAATAATCTGATGTGTCACTCACACGACTTTCTTTTACCCTGCATTCCAATACTATAAAGATGAATTTGTGCAATTATTTCTTTTTAACTGATGTTAATAACAGGTGTACATACAAATCAATCTCTAAAAATTAGACTTTCGTTTTCAGAGAACCTCAAAACGTGATATTATAAAAAAAAAAAAAAAAAAAAAAAAAAAAAAAAAAAACAGAGGTGAAAATAGAGTTTTTAAAAATATTTTTCTTACAGTATAGGTATGAAAAATTGATTTTCCTTCCTGAGCAATGCTCGTCGGCATAGTAAAATGCAGCAAATTAATACGCTTTTATTAATAACTTGACTTGATGTATGTAACTATTAATGTATGTAATGGAATCTTCAAATTCAATTTTCAGCCACCTCCGGTCGTCCGATTGACCTAAAGTTTTGCACACGACTTCATAATCAGTGGCAATACAATATACAAGTCCCCTCGGGGCATTTTTCAGAGGCAGGTTCCAGTGGCAAACGAAAAAAATCTATAAATGTTAAACACTTGCTGTACAGGATTTGGCCGTATTTGTATAACGTCGAGAAGCGACAGATATATATTTTCTAAATGATTTAAAATTATATAAAAAATTTGGTGTGTCACTCACACGACTTTCTCTTAACCTGCATTTTAATACTATAGATTCCTGCAACTTTTTTTTTTTTTTTTTTTTTTTTTTTTAATGTTAACATGTTCATTGCCAAGCTGGAAATTGGAATTTCATGCAAATAAATAAATAAATAAATAAATAAGAATAATAATAATAATAAATTCCTTCCCTAATTGCCAATTTATAAATACTACGCTGTGGCCACTATACTATTCCGCTTAGAAACTTAACAGCGACGTCCCCGCAATAACGTGTTATCAGCTGTTTGGTGAGAGCTCGCCTCACGCGATATTGCGTGATTGGCATTTAACGTTTTATTAACAGATATATATACAGATCACTCGCTAAATATTGAAGTTCCGTATTCAGGGCACCTCAAATTTGATATAACACAATAAACCAGAGTTGAAAATAGAATTTCGAAAAATATTTTATATACAGCATAGGTATGAAAAATTAATTTTCTTTCTTAAGAAGTGATCGGGGACAGAGTAAAATGTAGCAAAATACTGCTGTCTAATACATTCAAGGGAAAAAAGCGTTTAGTTTAATTTTGGGTAGCGTTGTATATTGTGTATAAACTATATACAAATCGCGTCGTATACTTATATTTAGTCTTATATGAAAAACACCTAACAAAAAATGAAATACACTTCCAGAAATTTCCAGGTATAGCCTCACTGAATCTAAATACTTTGAGTAGCCCTGTAAACGAATGATGCATGATTTCCATACCACAATCTACAAAAAGATGGTTTTATGCATGTACAAAATATGCTGATTTTGTTTAGGACAGTTCATAGATATTCCACTGTACTGACCAGAAATTTCTCCCATAGGCGTAATAGATTTGAATTCTCTTAGATGTCCCTGTACATGAACCATTTGCTTGATCTGAACGAAAAATTTAGGATAGCATCAATATAGAATACCGAGTTTGCACTTCTGCGGCTTGTTCTTGAGACACGCACGCACACGCACATACAAACCAAACGCTAAAAACATCATTTTCGGAATCAGAGAAGCTCAAAACGTGTAAATATAACAAAAACTCAGTTTTGAAAATATAACCCCAAAACCTTACTTTCTCAACCATTTCTATGAATAAGAAAAAGTAATATTATCACTGAGATTAACTGGACACTCTTCCGACGCGGACATTCCATCAGACCGTGTCAGTTTTGGTCCAGACAATATCCATGTAAACCAATAGAAATATGTTTATTTTTATTTTATTTTATTTTATTTATTTATTTATTCTTTTTATTAGGACAGAGGACTATTAGTCTCAATCTACGGATTTTTACGATACCAGTTGTACGATAGTTGGACATTTATCAAAATCGAAAATTTATCGAAAATATATTGAAAATATAATTGAATAATTTGTAAGCGATGTTATAATTTAAAGGAAAAAATAAATAATAATAAAGTACCTCCTTACAAAACTAAATTCTGTTTTTGCCAGAATTTCCTCAAAATCTTTCTTTCTTTTCTTTTCTTTTCTTTCCTTTTCTTTTCTTTTCTTTTTTTTTTTTTTTTTTTTTTTTTTTTTTTGAAAGAAAAAGAAAAGAAAATTAATAATAATCAGTTTCGAAACGGACAGTATCGAAAAAGTTTTCTTTTAATAATTTTGAATTAGGAAAAAAAATTAGGAAAAAAAAATAAAATAAATAAACAAAACAAGATAATTAAATTTGAGTTTATTTTTTATTTATTTATTTATTTTTTAAGAAGGTTCTATTAAACAGGCAAAATAAATATTAAGTCTTTTCTGAAATATCTGTAAACTTTTTAGCATTTTGAAGAACGTGAAATCATGGGAAAATGCAAGCTAAGAAAACGCAATTTAAAGATTTCAAACCTGTAAAAAATATATCAAAAACCATAAGAATTTTTACCTGAACGTATATTTCATTGAACAAATTTAACATAGTTCAATTAATAAATATTAAGTGGAAATATAAACTTTTATAAGAAACCTTGAATGGTGTCAAATAAAAGGTGCCAAATTCCCTTAACTATGGTCTCATCTTATGACATTTGAAATAAAAAGACCATTTAATTTGAAGCACATATCTATTTTTTTATTCTTACCAAAAATCATGTTAGATGGCCTATAAATAATTCAATAATTTAATTTTTTTGGAAAAAAAAAAAAAAAAAAAAAAAAAAAAAAAAAATCTGCTTCCAAAAACTTATTAATTGAAAGAACTTTTTTAACTATATTTTTGTGCAGTGAAAGTAGGATAAAATTCGATTCATTCTTGCCTGAAAGTATTCAAAGAAAATACATCTCAAGTAATAAACTGCTTATTGAGAATAATTTCAATTAATAACAATTAATTGAAAAGAAATTCATTTTTAAGCTAAAATTAATGCACAGGACAGCTGTATAATTATTAATGCACATGTACCAACCTAGGCTGATTTATCTACAATCAATATTTTAAGAAATTTGGTGCTACTTTTACTCATTTAATGGTGCTTACTAATAAAAGGCATAGAAAATTCCATGATATCTGAAAACTGTAATAAAATAAATAAATAAATAAAATCTAAAATATTATATTTTATCAATGTGGTATAAGAATTTATTAATTCAATGGAATATAAATAATGGCAGGATAAATGTTTACCGCCAAGAAAAGTAATTCAAACTTAATAATTCAAAAAGCTGCAGCTTACACTGCGTTTTTAAAACATATAAGTTCTTTTTTTTTTTTTTTTTTTTTTTTTTTCTTTTGAAATAATTAAAATAAAATTGAGAAAAATCATGCTAAAGAAATGGAACAGCTTCAGCACTTTGCTAAATTTGAAATTTGGGACCGAAGTAGCCGGGACGTTTCTCGCCAAGATGTTTTCTTATGCAATTGCAATAGCCATTTTAATTCATCGCTAAAATGATAACAAAAATTTAAAAGCCACCAAAGGGCTCCTATGCTAAAGCTGTACTAAAGAAAATTTCAGAAATGAATAGAGTAACAGGTGCTAGAGACTGAAACTCAGTTACTGCATGTCTTTATATGGAAGAACAGATTAAAACAAATCCTATTGTACTGAATAAATTAAATTCTGTTTCATGTAGAATTTTACATCTATTACTTAAAAAACAAAAGTAGGCTAAAGATTTTTTTTTTTCCTGAAATGTCTTTCATTTTTTTATTTTATTTTATTTTGCTAAATACAGCTATGGTACCGCTGAAAGACGAATGTTGCCATTAATTTTAAGTTAGGTATCTACCTAACCACGGTAGATTATGCAGTCATGTATTTGGGTCGCATCCCTTTGCTGCTGGCCAAGCTTTACGTGGCGATCAGTTGTGTAAAGTCACTGAATGGTCCTCGTATAGAAGAAATTGATTGCTCAAAACTATCAGGAAATATTGGTGTAATGATGACGCATTAAATGAAATGGCTAGATTAGATTGCGAAGACATGAAAGAAAGAATTTTGAACTAGATTCATTTTATAATTAAATTGTAAAGACGAAAGCGTCATAAGTCATAAGTTCAGTTTTGCTTTACTACTAAAACTGTTTATACTCTAATAAAATGAAAAGACTTAAGTGTCATTAATTATAGGCTTATTTTTGTTTAAGACAAAAAAGAAATAAATGATATTTTAATAAAATGCAAAAACTTGAGTGCCATTAGTTATAGGTTAAATTTTTCTTTAAGACTAAAAAATATAAAGTAAAATTATACTTAAAAAAAAAAAAAAAAACCCTAAAGAACACTTTTATTGAAATGTGAACTAAAAACCGCAAAATAATTTATAAATTTAAAGTCTTCATTGAATAGCTGTAGGATATCCCACAAGTCGATGTAACCTAATCTTTAAACTGAGCTTCGAATAAGAGTAAAATATTCCTAAAAATACAGATAAATATAACTAAATTTAATGGGGGGGGGGGAAGCATTAGGTACTCAACTTCAGTCGTCGGGAATTTTTGATGGCTAGCTATTTATAAAAACAGGGTAATTATGAGAAAGTAAATATAGAGCAACTTACGATTTTTTTTCCATTAAAATAAGTCATATTTATCTGTATTTTTATCAATGTCTTATTCTTATTCGGAGCTTAGTTCAAAAATTACGTTACATCGAGTTGTGCGATATCTTGCAGCTATCCAATAAAAGCTTTAAATTTATAAATTATTTGTGCTTTTTAGTTCACATTTCAATAAAAGTATGTTCTTTAGTTTTTTTTTTTTTTTTAATGTACTAGGGGGCTCTGTCCCCTGCTCGCTCCGCTCACCAACCCCGGAGGGAGGCCTCGCCTCCCCCCCGACTCACTTTACATATTAACATATGCAGAGCTCTGCCCGCCTATTCGCTTCTTTCTTTCACTGAAAAGGAATATTAATAGTGCATATTACAAGACAAAAGCAGAAAAATATCATGGAAACCCTCACATTCAATGTCAAATTTAAATATATAATATTTATATATGTATTTTTAATAGAAAGAAATTCATAATATCTAGACCATTTTACATTACATCTTTAGTATATGACCCTTTTTATTTCTTTTTTACAACCTTATATCCGGATCGCGGTACCCCAGTCGTAGAGAGTCGAGCTCATAATTGGAAGAATGCGGGTTCGGTTCTCGAGACGGCCAAAGACCGTCGTGTACACTAATGTGGCTGGTGCACGTTAAAATATGTCGTGGCCGCAATATCCCCGAAGTTCCCATCAAAATTATACCTCTGGGGGCCACCGAAGCGGGGGAGCCATCCCCTTCGTGTAGGACCAAAGATGTAATGGCATGTCTCTGAAACATACGTAGGGGTGCGTCCCAGACCGTCGCCAATTATCCATAGCGCAGTAATGGTGCGACGTCAAACACAACCTACCTAATTATCTACCTACCTTCAATCAAGGATCATATTTTAATTTTTAAGTGTAAGAAAATTAATTTTCTAAAAGTAGAGAAAAATTGTTGACATTTATATTTATTTTCTTTCTTTTTTACATCCATGGTTTCCGGCCGCGGTACCCTAGTCGGTAAAGCGCCGAGCACGTAATTGGAATCATAAGATTGCCTATTTGATACTCGAGCCGGTCAAAGACCGTTGTGTACATCAGTGGTGGCTGGTGCACATAAAATCTGTCGTGGCCGCAAAATCCTTCATGTTCCCATCCACACTATACCTCTGGGGATCACCAAAGCGGGAGGGGGGGGGGAGGATCGCCAGTGGATCAAAATATTGATGGCATGACTCCGGAACATCTCTTGGGGTGCGACCCAGACCGTCGCCAATTACCCATAGCGCAGTACTGGTGCGACGTTTTATCCAACCTAACTACCTACCTACGTACAACCATAGATCATATTTAATTTTCCCATGTAAAATGACTTCATAACAGAAGAACAACGTCACTGGGAGAAACTTTTTTCAAAATGGCAAACAGAGTACCTTCATGAATTTGTCGTTTTTAGTTAATAACTTCTTTAATTAAAATGATAGAAATTTCTAAGCAGCTGAACTGTCTTCCTTGGAGTATTCGGAACACATTGATACCTCTCATGACGCGAAGGACCCTGCCCTCCGATAGAAGATGCTGTCGCAGACAAAAAAAAAATGACGCTAGTGACTGTAACTTTTTTTTAGTATATATAGATATTTTTATTAAGTATATTTTGTATGTTTAAAATGGATAGATGTTGTCGCATAATGATATTGTGGCAAAAATTGCTGAAAATTGTCTTCGCTGGTCGAAGGACACAAAGCAATAAAAAAATTACAGGGGGATTTTTTTTTTTTTTTTTTTTTTTTTTCAAGTTTATTTAAGAGTCATTTAAAAAAAAAAAAAAAAAAAAAAAAAAAAAAAAAACGCTCTTATGCAAATTTGATGTGCATTACTTCTGTGAAATTAAGATTTTATATTTTCATCTAAATCTATCAAATGTAAAAATTAAATCTGCGAATAAATTTCAAATAAAAATGGATTTACATTTGTTTCTAGGCTGCCTAAATGTTACGATTTGCAGCAAATCACTTACAATTTTGCACATTAGTCTATTACAGACTCTAAAGAGTTTATAAATACGTAAAGAAAACAGGTCCGATCCGAATCTAATACAGGACTCGAGTACTTAATTAAATTTCTTTTAAAAAATTTTTTGTTTGTATAATTTTAATACAATGTAATCTTAATTTTTCATTCAAGTATAGAAAAACAGTACAAAATAAATGAATAAAATATTTGCTTTAAAATATAAAATTTAGTTTTTTAGCAACTTTCACTATGTACATTTCAATAAAAATTCAAACCATTGTACATGTCCCCCCCCCCCTTCTTTTTTTTTTTTTAAACTTAATTTCAAATCATATTTCGAAATTTTTATCATTTTATTTTCAAAACTATTATTATATGAATTTCAAATTAAATGATGAAAAAAGGCATTTCACAGGTGGACCTTCTAATGATTCCTATTTCCTGTTCATGGATGTTTCGGAGAAAATCACGAGAACCTAGAATGGCTTAGCCAATGAACTTATAAAGCAAAACTTTTCGGTCACTGGTGGGAGTATATATTTTTTATAAATTGATGTTAAACATTTTCAGTATTCTTTGTCGTCTTAATAGATTTTTCCATTAAATGTGACAATACGACCAAATTCTGAACTAGTAGTTATTTGAGAAAGAGATTTTAAGTTTTTGAAATATCATGCGTAATCAGATGTTTTAAAAGCAATTAATTTTGTATAACTTGACTGCATAGTCACTCTACTATAGCAGACATGCCAAGATACTACTAACGAAAAATCAGTTTCATACCACAATAAAGAAAAAGTAAAACGTATCCTATTAAATTGCAGATAATTATTACAAAAGAATACATTAAAAAAATTCAGGTATTAAGATTACTGACAATCCATAATCACTTGGCATCTCTGATATAGTGTCACTTTTCTGCATTATTACATATTTTCCGGCCATTTATACATTTTATTTTATTGAAGCTCCAATGAAGTTTTTCTAATCACTTTCATTCACTTTTTAAATTTATAATACCTTATGAAAGATTAAAAAAGAAATATATCTTGTTAAATAAACGAATTTTAGCTGTTTTCCCATTATCTTTTACACATAATTTTCAAACAAATAAACATAGGCACATAAAAATTGGATGGCATATTTGTTATCATATCATTAATCGAATTTTATATAAAGTAAAACTTAATTAAAAATTTTCAAGTAAAATTTTTTAAAAAGAAAGGAAAACGTAATGAAAAATGACCATAATAAGGATGCATTACAGAGAAGTGAAGACGCACATGCATCTATGTGTTAGATTATAACCGGATGTTTCTTCTTGTATTCACTTTTCTGTTTCTTTTCTTATTTTTTCCTCTTTCTCTTTTTGCATGTGAATAACTTTTTAAAAAATATTCATACAAACATGAAAATTGTATAAGATGTTCATTATAAAATTATTTTTCAACATCTTTGTTATTCTGATGATTCTCATAGTTTACAAATTAGTAATTATATAGTTTCAAAACATCCGTTATAAAAGTAAAAGTGAATTGAAAACAGAAAGAAAAGTCGGGATTAAGTTTAACATTTGCAGGCATGGATGTCTTCTTCATCTTTAACATAATTTTTCTTATACTTTTTTTTTTCCCCTAAAATTGTTGAATTTTTCCATTTTTTCCAAAGCTTACATTTGAGAAAAATGAATGATTATTATTTTAAAAAGAGTTGCTTATGCTAAAGTTATATAAAATTCGATTAATGATACGATAACGAACATGGCATCCAAATTTTATGTTCATATCTTATTTCTTTAAAAATTATGCACGAAAGAAGAATCATCATTATGAATTTGTTGAGGACTAACCCCCCCCCCCTTTTAGTATATTATAAACTACATTGTACATCGCATGTTTTTAGTAATTTTTTTCTCTTTCCTTTAAATATTCGCCCCACCTTGTTTAGTTATATTGCACTTTGTTGTTTTGTTACCTACTTAGTGTTGTCAAACAGGTTGCCAAATGGTCAAAACGCTAGGGGTCACTGAGGTGAAAGTCGATCCCTGGGTTTGACGAGTGATGAGATTCAGAGATAAGAGAAAATTTTAGATAAAGATAAAATAGAGGATTCTGATTAAGAATTTTAAAACAAGACATATGCATATGTACGTTTGTGTGTATATTTTTTACAGAAGAATTAGTTTCATAAAAAAGTACGAAATTATTATTACATAAATTGGCCATTTCTATTAGAAGGGGAAAAAATATTGTTTCAAACGTAATCTTTATCGATTGCTTCTTTATATTTTTGTCTTTGTCTGTCTCTAACTTTTATTAAAAAGAGATAGAGAGAACTAGAATGAAATATTAACAATTGGGTGTATGGGGGTAGAAAATAATCTCTCGGAAAATTACTGTATTACTTGACGTTTCGAGATTTTTCAACGCACAAATATTTTATATTTTTACGCATGATAAATGCTGAGGTATCAATACTTCCTTTCCAAAAATAAACAAGAACAACAGCGAAAAAACATGCGGCGCATAGATTACAAAATATGATTACAAACACTTTGCAAGTTTTGGAGAAAAATCATTAAAAAACCCGAAAGGCTGTAAAAATAAGTGCTACCTGGGTTTGAACATAGCACTTTCCGTTTATTACATTTTTAGTAGATCATCTCGGCCACTAGTGGGTCTGGATGATAATGTAAAGGAAATGAAAAGCTAAAAAATTTGTTTTATTTGATTTTTATTCGTCGATTAAATTCATTAGTGTCAATGCACCAGGGAATTAGCTAGTACTACTAACTTTACTTCATTTTAGTTGAAGTTTAAATTCCTTAAAAGGTAATTTGTTGTTTTTGACGGCTCGTAATTTTGCTCTAATGTTAATGCTTGGTTTCGTTTTTCGTTCTGAAGAAAAATGCATGTGTCAATAGGTGGATTAATGCTAATTCTTTTCACAAATCTACCTTTGCGTGAGACACCTTCCATGCATATCTATTTAAAGGTCTTCAGGCGGATTTCGGAGAAAGCTATGGAAAAACTCTAATGGTTAGGCAAACAAGCTGGCCCATGCTTAGGCAGGTGCGAAAGGTGCGGTTGCACTAGGCCGCAAAATATAAGGCGATGCAAATATATATATCTTTTTTTTTTTTTTTTTTTTTCCTAGAATATTACATTATATTTCTTTCTTTCTTTTTTTTTTTTTTTTAATTAGGCTTTTAGAATAAAAAAAAACACTATTTAGAAATGCGATCTAAAAATATTCTTTTTTAACACTTTTCAACAAAGTGTTTACCGAAAATAGATGTTTATTCAAGTTTACTATGGCATATTCTCTAATGAAAATGACATGAATAGAGGAAACGTTATTGTGTGCAAGAACTCACAAAAGAGTTTTCAATCATTTCGTTATGGTCTATCAGAGGACATTTTTTTTAAGTATATATTAATAACTTTATACTATGTACAACATAAAGAAATTGACATAAATTATTCATATTTATAAAATGACCCACTTAAAAAAAAAAAAAAAAAAAAAAAAAAAGAACACGACAAAGTAAGTACTTATGATTGTTTACAGTCTCCAAAAATTGTTCAATTACGCTCTGGGATTGAATTTAGGTAAAAATGGCAGCAAAAAATTGGCACCGGAAAATATGGCAACGGAAAGGATGGCAACCGAAAAATATGGCAATGGAAAAAGTGGCAACGTTAAAAATTATAATAATCATTATTAATGAATAGAGTTGAAATTATTTTCAAAATTATGATTTTAAAATAACTTAATCTTAACAGATAAAAAATTTTAAATGATAACTGTTATCTATCTCATATATTTTTGGTTTAAGGGCCCTCTTCACTCACCGCCGCCGGAAGCCGAAACTAATGCTATTCTATGGGAAATTTTTCT